>CM052811.1:75891884-75937901 GCA_028533885.1 Nasua narica | reverse complement strand
TAAAAACATTCTCTCTTGCAAGTGTGTGAATGTCAGGAGAGTTTAGTGGGAAAGTTTTTTTGTTCCAGGATTGGTTTTTTCCTAAGTGCTCTCAAAACTACTTTCTTGAGCAAGAATGGTTTATAGAAATTGACAGCTTCTGTTTGATGAGTCTAACTCCCCCGAAATCAAGTTGGGTGATGGGCATCTCCTATGGCTTATTATAATAGTGAAGAACAGGAGTAATGGAAAAGTTCCAATTATGACAGCATCCACTAGAAGCCTATTTTGAAAGCTTTCTTTCCAGATCTATGAGAAGACGATCATTTTTGTCCTACACATTTCCTTATGTGTGACCTGATGTGGTCAAGCCACTTTTCTCTCTGGCTTCCTGAAAGAGCTTAGTCTTGTCCCCACATGTAGTGAGTAAGGAGTTCAGATTGTGAGGTTGCTCTGAACACAGTGAGTGGTCCTTCCATGGCCTTGGTTCTCCCTAGACCTTCCAACTCTGCCTTCAAATATCCATGACACTGAAGTTCCTTTGATAGTCTTCCTGGTAGATTTCCTTCAGACCTTATTACCGAGTACAGTCCCCTTTGGTGACATAAGAGCGTGGTTAGAGAAAGATTCATTGGGGGTCAATATAAATATTCAAGTTCAAAAGCCCCAGAAAATACTTCAAACACTTCAAAGATTTTTAAATTGCATTTTGTTATAACACATGTACTTTTAAAAGGTCCTTTCAGTCTCGCTGACGTTACAAGACTGAAGAGCATAAAGGAAATCTAATTAAAATTTTCGAATTTATTATGGCCTTAAAGACTCTTGGGAATCCGGATCTGTGCAAACATTCAGAAAATGTGGTACACATATTAATATAGCATGGCTGGGCATTCTTCTATTTGAAAGTTTAAATTGTTTAGCCTCCCAAAAATATCAGGCAGTTAGAGTTAACATGACGACTGCATCTAGTATTAGCTAAATTGGTCCTAAGTGGCAGTATTTTGCCAGACATTGATTAAGTCCTTCTAGGCTACATTTACTGAACTGCAGTAAACACACAACTCTTCTGCAGAGTAGTTAACAATAAATGCTGTCCTAATACATTTCTTGAAGGCTCTGTCCCTCCCAAAATGCTCCATCCGCTTCTGGAAGGGACGCCGATTCAGTCTTTAAGGTGCAGCCTGAAGCTATTAGGTGTCCCAAGATAATTTCACTCCACCTTTTGTGGTGGTTGTTGTTATCACAAAAAAACAAATGACCGAGAATGACAACTCACCTTTATCTAGGTTCTCGCTGACTTGTTTCCCCAGTCCCTCTGCCAGGTATGAGGGTGAGGCTTAACAGGTGTGGGACGCTCCCCATCAGCAGGGAGTACCCCTGCTGGCCCCATGTACCTGACCTTCCCCACTAAGTCCTTACAGGGCTGCTTTTATAACGAACTTTGTGCAGAGGCCAAGAGACGGTACATTAAAAGTTGCATATATGCATCATGCAACATCTAAGGGCATGCATTAAGCCATGTGAGGGACTTTTGTGCACATTTCAATTCCTGGGTGTTTTCTTTTCTGCCTGGATGCAGAGCTCGGGGAGCCCTTCTTCAGTCATAGCCCTTCAAGCGTCTCGTGCCCTCGGTCTCTGAGCCAGACATTTAATCAATCCTGAACTCACCAGTAATCATCTGTCATTGTAGCCATAGTGTCTGGACAAAGCGATGCTGAAATAATCGTTAGCATTTACAAAATTGGGAAATAAAAGTAACTGTTTAAAGCTACCTCGGGGTTGCTCCATTACATGTTTGTGAGCCAGTTCATTCTGGTGGAACAGATTAATACCTTATGTTGCTGGCTGACCCTTCTGGGCAGGAGCACTCGCAGCCACTGAATTAATTAGGTCGTGTTTGGCTGCGTTAAGTGGGATCAGTCTCACGTGAGTAATGGCATCTGATAGAAGCGTTCTCTAGGCACAAATGACATGATGAAAGTTAGAGATCAACGCACAGCGCGTGTTCGAGGCTGCTGGGTAAAGTGACCTGGTCCCCTTTCTGCTTAGCTATGGGAAGAAATAGAGAGGGGAGGGGGAATTATTGAGAAACCCATGACAGGTCAAATAGTCATTACATTCTGTCTTATGGTCTGATTCGACTTCCCACTTTCTGATAGCTTAGAGCTCTCTCTACTCGGTTAATAGCCAATGAAGGCAGCTGCATTTAGAAATTAACTGCTTAGGTAAAATGTGCCTGAGTTCCAACTTGTTTTTTTATACTCTGGACATTTCCATTTTGAAGATACTCTGCATGTTCTTGTCACTTGGGCATTATTTACACAACTGGTAAACGAAAGGTATCTCTCCGTGAATTCAAGGATAAAATGTAAGTTCTGATTATCGTTTTTATTAAATGAATGAAGCCGTTTAGTAAGAAATAATAATCCGGCATATTCCTCTACAAGCTTGGATGATAGACTTTAAAGAATTAAAGACATTGCTATAGTTCTTACTTTTGTTATGAAAGTGTGCATGTAGATATAGTTATATAATTGTATATATACATATCTACACACATGGTCAGTTTTATATTGTCTTTTTTCATCAAACTTTATTCCTGAAACCTTTACAATAAATTTTATTTTAATACAAATGCCAATTTTTTTAATAGAAGAAAGCAAATGTTGTATGTCCTTCTATTAAAAAAAAATGCCGTCTTCCCACACACTGATATTCTTTCTACACACCCTGGGCGTCTTTGAAAGTATGGCAGAAATATTTAAAATGGCAGAAATATTTAAAAGGCACTTTGTGGGTAGAACCATTAGGTGAATATCATAACCCCATTGGAAGCCTAATGGAACATTGAGCATTGATGAGAAGGTTATTTATTACAGCTCATGGCTTTTACGAAGATAGGGGGGAAAACTGAATATTGGTTCTGTGGAAAACAGTCTTCTTACCGGGTAGGTTTCAAACGATTTAACTGCGCTGGTAATGCTAAAAACCTAACATTTAAGATACCACACGTCCTGCTGTACATTAGCTAAAATACTTATGAAATTTTCCCGGTGAGAACCCCATGAACTTTTTTAACAGCTTTGGGAATTTTTTTGTATGATCATTTTTAAACTGAAATGTGTACTCTTCAAATTAATGAAGGCCTGCGGTTTTTCCAGGAGTCACATTTAAAAAAAAAAAAAAAGTGTTTGTATACATTTTAACACCTTTGATATTTTCTATTTTGGTTTTGTATATTTTTATGTATACACAGTGTACAGACTTTTTTCTTGTAAATAAAACATGTTTTCATTTGTCTAGACGTTTCTCTGTTTTCATTTGTAAAAGTTGCAGATACAAATGAGTGAGGGGCAGAAAAACGAGCCATCCCTAGGAAAACATGGCACAAAGCCGAAAGCTAATTAGAAAATTGTAAACGAGGCAGCAGGCCCTGGATCTGTGAGTAGGGACCGTGCCTGGGCCTGAGACCAGAGGCAGGCTCCATCTTCTCCACCCAAGGGCTAATTGCCAAATGCAAAGATCCAAAAACAAGCAGGAAAGACCTGTTTAGGTGACCACATCCCACATCCGGTTGTCCAGTAGCCCAGTATTTTGGTTAATGAATTGCCTTGGGAGACTCATCCCCAGCTTGGCAGGGCTTCGGGTCTTAGACAATAGGCCTAACTTAACCAGAGGAAGGCTTCGGATGGTGAAATCACCTTAACCTGCCACAATGTCCGATGGGCCCTGGGATCTTCATGCCCACCCGTGTGGAAGGAAAATCGGTTCATTAGTCTCCTCGAAAGAAGTTCCCGGTCATTTGTGCTTTCTGGGTACAGTGCAAAGGAAGCTTGAAGGGAGGTGCTCAGGTGTTTGATGTGAGGATTGATATGAGCACCTGGAGAATTCGGGAGCCATAAATCACCACCTGACAGTCGGGCTGCAACGGAGAGGGCACCTGCCACCTTTGTGTTACTGTCAGTTTTCTTTCCCCACAAGATGACTGCCTGCTTCCAGATCATTAAAAAGCAGGCCTGGTTTGGCCCTGATTAGAAGGCTGTGTGTCGTCGGCCCCCCCTCCCCCCTCCCCTCCCCCCGCCCCGGCCAAGGGAGCAGCCGGGAGGGGCCGGCCTTGCCACAGAGATGCCTCCTCAGGGGACTGGCCTCTGGTGTCCGGTAGCTCCTGGCAGGACTGAGGGGGGAAGACTGGGAATTACTTCAGGTAGCAGACACAGAGATGAAGGAGGAATAGGGAGAAGGGGATGAAGAGGAAGAACAGGGAAGGGTGAAGGGAGAGGGAGGGAAATCTAAGTGCCAGGGAGCTTCAGCCGATTTGCATAACAGAGCATCCATTCAGAACCAAAACTGGCTCTTGACTGAAGGCTTCTAGGGTTAACTGAGCTCTACACCTGAAGTGTGTGTTCAAGAAACCCTGGAGCACTGAGCCCTGCGGGAGGAAGGCTCTCGGCAGGCCCCTCCGGGAAGCAGGGATTGGCAAACTGCGCCCACTGCCGATTTTTGTAAATAAAGTTTTATTGGCACACAACCATACTCCCTTGTTCAGGTCTTGTCTATGCTGCCACATACAGAGACCTTATTGTCCACCTGCCAAGACTAACACATGAATTATCTGGCCCTTTACAGAAAAGGTTTGCCTACTTCCCTTTGTAATTACAGTGGCCCCCAGCCTAATCCCTGGTTTTACTACCCATGGTTCAGTTACCTAGGGTTAGCCACCGTGGGGAACCAGATGACCCTCCTTCTGACCTATCACCAGGAGGTCAATAGTAGTGTAAGGCCATGTCACAGAGCCTACATCATTCAGCTCAACTTCACCTCGTTGAGTAGGCATTTTATCACCTCACATCATCACAAGAGGAAAGGTGAGTACAGCACAATCATATACTTAGACCACACTCATATAACTTTTATTGCTGTATATTGTTATAATTGTTCTATGTTATTATTTGATATTGTTAATCTCTACTGTGCCTAATTTATAAATTAAGCTTTATAATTGGTATAGATAAAAAATATAGTATATATAGGCTTGAGTACTATCTTTGGTTCCAGACATCACTGGGGTTTTGGAATATCTCTCCTGAGGATCAAGGGGGACCACTGCACAATTTACTAAGAACTATTTAGGCAAGCCTCGGGGTAGATGGTTGCATGTAGGCCTCACAAAATCACCTTCTAAGGTAGATACTTTATTAGGCCCAGAAATTTGGGACTCGAGGTTAACTCATCGACCCATAATCACACGACCAGGAAATACAGGGGCTAGCTTGCAATCCTTGTCTGACTTCAAAGCCCATGTTTGGAACCATTACAGTAGGCTTTTTAAAGCAGCCTCTAGTATCTAGAGATACCACTTGAATACTCGAATACCCCATACTTCAGCACTCCAAGCTTTGGAGGACAATTATAATTTGAATATTTTGAGAAACTGTGCTATGAAAGTTACGGAGATTAACAGAGGACCCAGGCTTTTCAAGTTCTCTAAATCCCCAGAACACTAAAATGCTTCTGAACTACATGTGTCAGTCAAGTACAATTTTTATTTTGTTATTAGAAGCCAGTCTGTGTGTGTGTCCCAGCCAGTGAGTAGAGTGCCTCTTATGTGGTGTGGAGAAAACAGGCAGAGAGGACTGGCATTTCACCAACTATTCCCAGCTACTGTCCTAACTAAATTGCATTATACTGGAGAAACAAACAGTACTTAACCTGAAAAATGAGATACCAGCTGAGAAGCTGATCACAAAAGTAAAAGAAAAATTAATGACTTTGAAAAATACTTTCCTATCATTGCTGACTTCCTGATCCTCACAAGGGAGAAGAAAGAGAATGAGAACAACAGCATGCCCCTTGGCTATTTTGAAAAAAACGATGCTGACCTGAAGCCTTTGGGGAGGGTACTTTTTGAACTACACTTCTTCTCATTTGTGAAGCCTGTTTGAGTGAGCCCTGCACAGAGCATCTAGGTGGAGACAGGCAGACATCTTGGTGGCCATGTTGGGCGGCAGGAATGAAGGACCGCAGCCATGATGCTGAGCCTGCCGCTCCAGAGGGGCTCTGAAAGGTGGACTCAGCTGACCTAGGAATCCCGGGCCAACCATGGTGTTCCGGACAGCTCTCCTCTAACCTACATGGCAGGTGTATATAAGAAACGTAACCTTATTTTTTTCCATCACTAGACTTAATTTCTGTCTTGAATCCCCTTCCCAGCACAATGTAGAAAATACCATATTTCATCTCATCAAAGACATCCTTAAGTATGAGGCACCACTACAGAGAAAAATGCTGTAATTAAATTAGTGAGACCTCAAGTATGTGCTGATAAACACAGTAGCCACAACCCACATAAGGATACTGAACAGCTGAAATGGGCTCATCGGACTTGAGATGTGAAGGGTAAAATACACCCCAAATTTCTAAGACTTACTGTGAAAAGATGAGTGTAAAATATCTCAATTATTGTGTTATATTGATGACACTAAATTGGTATTTCAGATACTTGGGGTTATTCTCGATGATGAAGGTGGACCCAATGTAACCTTAAAAGTAATGAAAGAATTAGAAGAAGATATGAATAAGTAGAACCAAAGAGATGGCACTGTGCCATCTCTAGCCCAAGCATCCGTCTTTGGTGATGAAAGAAGAAAGCCATGAGCCAAAGACTGTGGGCAACCTCTTGAAGCTGAGAAGGGCAAGGAAGGGAGCCTCCAGGAGGGAATGAAGCTCTGCTGACACCTTGATTTTAGTCCCATGAGATGAATTTCAGACTTCTAAACTACAGAACTGTGAGATAATAAATTTTTGTTGTAAGCCACTATTGGTGGTAATTTGTTATAATAACCATAGAAAACAAATGCAAGGCTCAAAAATCATAGACATATATATCCACACAAAAATTTATACATGGTTATTCATAGCAGCCTTATTCATGATAGCCAAAAAGTAGAAAAAATTCAAATATCCATATTGATGAATGGATAAAGAAATGTGGTATATCCATATAAGAGAATGTTTGAAACTAAAAACATCATATCAACTGAAAGAAGTTAGGCACAGAAGGACAAATATTTTATGTTTCCTTTCATATGAAATGTCTAGAATTAGGCAAATCCATAGAGACAGAAAGTAGACTTGTGGTTCCTGGAGATCAGGGCAAAGGGTGAGTAGAAGGTGACTGCAGATGCATATGGGGTTTCTTTTTTGGGTGATGGAATGTTCTAGAACTAGACAATGGTGATGGTCCCATGAGCCTGTGAATATGCTCAAAACTACTGAATTGTACCCTTTAAAAACTGAACTGTGTGGTATGTGAACTATATCTCAACAAAGGAAAAATAAATGTCTTTTTTATTTATACTCAAATGTATTTATACTCAAAAATAAAACTAAAGTTTTACTGAAGTAAAATTCCTGACCCTGTGAGGGAGCAGCTGCTCATGGCATGAACCCCTGGAAAGCAAGTCTGGTTCTCAGCCACCATCCATCCATCCATCCATCCATCCATCCATCATCACTGAGGTTTAGCGTCCAACCACAGCCAAGCAGATCTACCATCTCTCCTCTTCCTGCAGTCTCAAGGAAGGCCTCTGAAGACTGGTCCTCTCACAAGCTACCTCTTTCATTATTTGGGCAGGCTCACAAGGCACAGCTGTGTCCCGTGGAGTGATGGGACACCCAGGAGTCTCTTCAGCTTGTTGCTTGTAGAGTCCATTTCCTATTCTACTGCCATCCTGGCCATCCGGGTCGTGGGGGTTGCCTTACATCTTGCTTCCTCCCATGGTTCCTCAGGACAAGCAAGTCATGTGTTCCCTCTCTTTGGCAATCTTCAAACCCATCTTGAGACTCTTTCACTGCCCTGATTTTGGACTCAGCCTGGGGAGGGAGGAGCAGGGCAACGGCTCCTGGTTCTCTGCCACCAGCGGAGGCAACTCCCTCCCTCCCTCTGAAGCAACTCCCAATATCAGATTTGAATTTTGCCTAGGTGAAAATCCAACAGCCTGATTGGCTGACATCCTTCCTCATGGTGGAAGGGACGCAGGCTGCTCTGACTTGAGGCTCTTCCATCTGCCGAGGTCTTTGGAGCACTCCACAGGTTCTCTCCATGTCCCCACAGGATGAGAGAACACAGTGTTGGCAGGATGCCATGGAACATTTTAGGGGTCTCAGCATCATGTCTTACTTCTGCCCAGTCCCCACACCCTGAATCAATTACATGCCCCATGCCTGATTGTAGGCATTGGGGATGTAGTTTAGCTGTGCACTCCCAGAAAGCTCAACAGCTGTTAATTTCGATTGGTATCAGTATTTTAGAGAACCTAATTTGACAAACTACTTACACCAAACTGCTAACCAGACCAGCCAGAAAAGAAACTATAAAGATTGATTGGAACTAGGGAAGTCAACTGAAATGGGCACCAAATACGAAGTTCTGGATCAAAGGAAAGTTCTGGAATCACCTTAGGTGGAAATACTGTATACTGGCATTGAAAATGCAGCAGCATGTGCCAGCCAAACACAGGTCAGTGAATGATTGCCACCATGACCAGCACCAGGGACATGAGATCTAAGGGCAGTATTTCTTGTATTTTTCACATGGAGAAGGTACAGAGCACTCATAAAGAAAAAAATTCCCTTGGATTCCCACCATCAGTTCAATTTATGTATGTCAGTATAAAACTAGGCAAATTTCTGTGTTTGTAACTTTCATAAAACTATATATCAAAAATATTTTTTAGTTAAATAGAATTAAGCATTAAATGAATTAAATCCCTACTAGTAGCATTAATGTAACTTAATATTGTTTTGTTAAAGCTGAATCACACAATTTGGATATAGACTGCAATAGGGAAGATTCCTTTAAAATTCCTGCATCTATGCTATTATAGACCAAGTCTCTTGACACTTTCTTTTACGTAAAATGTACTTATATACTGTATTTTTACATCATCTAGCTTTAAATTACATTCTTGTCTCAATAACCCACATTTTATTTAGTGCTACATGATGATGCCAATTTGAATGCATTAAATTACATTCCTGTCTCTTTGAATATTAAAAGAAAAAATAAATGAATAAAAAAAGAGCAAATACTGAAGTATGACAGTGCTTGGCCAGCAAACAATGTTCTGCAGCTAACTCCAGCTTGCTGTCTGTTTTTGTAAATAAAGTTTTATTGGTACAAAGCCAGGCTCATTCGTTTACATATCATCTATAGCTGCTTTAATGATACAATAGCAGAATTGAATAATTATATCAGAGACTATCTGTCCCTCAAAGTCTAAACTATTTGCTATCTTGTTGCTTACCAAAAATGTTTGTAGATCTAGATTGAGATGATTTGGAATAAATGTGTACTATTGGCCTAGTTATCTATTTAGCTGCCTAAGAATGAACTTCCAGAGAGTTAAGCAGCAGCCATTTTATTCGTAATTTTGTCATTCATGAATTCATGTGGCACTTGGCTGAAGGTTCTTCTGCTCTGTGTACTCAGCTCGTGGGTGGGCTGCTCAAGGGGCTCCAAGGTGACTTCGTTCACATACCTGGCACTTTGCAAGGACGGTCGGAAGGCTGAGCTCAGCTGGGAATGTGGGCCCGCTGGAGAGTCTCCATGGGGGGTCTCCAGCATAGCAGTCTTAGGGTTGGCAGACTTCCTCAAAGGCCGCCCACGGCCGCCAGAGAGAACACACCAAGAGGGCAGGGTTGGAAAGTCTAATGCTTATCTTCAGAAGCCTCAAAAAATTCTGTTGCATTCTATTGGTCAAGCAAGTCGCTAAAGCGGGTTCAAGGGGAGAAGAATTAGACCCCACCCCTCAATGGGAGGAACAGCAAAGAATTTGCAGCCCCCTTCCATCGAGCACACCTGTTTCTTGACTATCACAGAAATGAAAGCATACAACTTAAAATACACACAGGACAAACAAAAAACCCTGAAAATACCTCTGAGGAGGCTGATGACTATGATCCCAGTTCGAAAAAAACTGCACAAGATTGTAGGCAAAAGACAAGAACATAAGGGTAAGGGAATCTGAGCAATTGCTTCAATTTTCAATCCAGAGGGTCTGCACATGCATATATATCTATATATGTATTTATATATGTATACATATGTATGCATGCATATTTATATTGTGTGTTCTAGCGGAAAGAGCATAGGTTTCATAGTGTGGGTTCTGAGAAAGGAAAAATTCACACCCTGCATTTTGTTTCTTCATTTATACAATCCAAGTGCAATGGAAATCAGAGCCCCCAAATATCCACAGCCATACAGGCCAGCACTGCACCCAGCTTTCCATCAAGGTCGCCAGCAACAACAATCACGCCTTGTGTCAAGCACCTGGAATCACATCATTGATTAGAAAGGCAAGGTTCAGTCCCTGCCTCCCACCCTGGCTAGGTGACCTTGCGTAAATTATTTACTCTCTCTGAAATTCAGTTCCCTCACGTGTAAAACAGAGATAACAGTACCTACTCATTGAATTACTGCAGTTATTAATTTAGACAGTGCATGTAAATTATTTAGCACAGAGCCTAACACCTAGTGAATATGAATTGGTAGCGGTGGTATTATTATTATTATATTTTGATCTCTTCAGTCTAATACATCTAAATAATTAATAGAAGAGGATATGGACAAGAGATATTGAAGATGGCCGCTTTTTCAGAGAGATTTCATGTGTTTAAATTGCAAAAGTAGGAATAAAGCTAAGTCTTTGTAGTGAGGATTTGTTTTCAAGGTGATCTAAACAAAATTTCAGGAATCCTCTTTCATGAAATGAGAAAATACAGGTAAATATGGTTTTGAACTGTTTTTCTTGTTTCTGTCTTCTTGGCGTCCAACTAGCCCCCTGATCATCCTGGAGAAGGGAGGGATATAGGATCTGTCATTATAATCCTCACCTCACCAAATACAGGTTTGCACTCCCTGTTGCAATCATCTGCCGGTGCCTCTATCCGTGAACTTTTAAAAACCTCATCTGCTGTCTAACCGATGCATGCTGTCTGGGTTGGAAGACCCAGAGTGATGTTCCAAAGGACCAGCCAAGAGGGTCTTTGGCTTCTCACAGTATAGAAATCAAACACCAGCAGAAAGGAAGTAAGAACAGAGTTTATTAAAGATACAGGGTGAGTGCAGATACAGACAGAGCATCTAAGAGACTTAGAAAGAAAAGGAGAGTGAGTCTCATTTTTGCTTGGGGCCTGGGGGTATTGAGGACAGTGGTCTAGTGGTCTGGTGGTCTGGTACACATGTCTTCCAAGTAGTCTGGGAATAAAGACAAGTGTTTAGGTGTCCTCCATAAGTCCCTTGTGCTCTGGAGCCAGGGGTCATGATGAGTCGGGGGTCTTGGAAAATGTTCATGCAACCCTACCTGGCCACTCCTTAAGTGTTTTCTATTGTGCTCAAAGACTCCCAAGAAGACATTAACTCCTTGACCTTTTCAAGGAGGATATACCTTATATGTTCTGTAAGGGGTGTTTAAGGCAGGGTTATAGGTCCTAGCAATAAGAGTAGCAGGAAAAGGAGAAAAAAAAGCAGTTTTTCATGGGGTCCTTTTAGTTTCTCTGTCTTAGTACCACTTCACAGGACAAGGCTTCTGACCAGGTAACTCATTTTATGGGCAGGAAGTGCAGGGATAGCTAATACTTAGAATCCTTTGGTTTCACCAGATTCCCTGTGCCTACATATGGCAGCATCAGCAAACTAACAGCAATGTGGCATATGCTCTGACCCGCAATTAGCACAGATGGGTCGAGGAACCCTTGTAAACCACAAGCAAAATATTGGCTCCCCCTTTCCAGCTCATTGACTGCCAGCTTCAGCCACGTGACTCACTTAGACCAATGGAACATGAATGTATGTGCACTGGCCCATAAGCAATTTTCTAACCTCATTTCTTTGATTAGAGCAATTCTCCTTTAAAAAGCTGGCCAGAATTTTTATTGCTGAAAAGTTACTCTTCTATCCAAAAGAAGCATGGATGATTTACCCAAATCTGCACTGGGATTTGATGTTCTCTCCTTAGATTAGGGTCTTGGCAGTGGCCCTGGCATGACACTGAGAAATAACCAAATCCTTCAAGGCTGATGACCACAACACATGCCTTGTCCATGTTCCTTTCCTCCCCAGCTGTGTCACAGGAGCCCCCAAGTGCATAGCCTGCTATGATTTCATGCTAAAACATTTACTGTATTCAATTAAATGCCTATCAAGCATGATGGAGGTATTAATGGGATATGCATGGAAGATCTGTCCTTGACATTTTGATTTCTTTCTTGCTGGCTTGACTCAATGGTGGGAGGAGGGGTGTTCTAGGAGGTTAAAGAGTTCAGTGTGCCACCATAGTTCCCAGAGAGGTCACTGGGACAGTGACACTGCCAACTGACCAAGAAGTTTCCAAAAGGCAGGACTTGGGATTTAAAGAATTGTTGTCAAGTTTATCATTCCTTTCCCAAAGGAGAAGGTCGATGGTTTATGAAGCACCCTTCCCCCCAGTTTGGGGTGCAGGCAGCACAGAGGAATACCTAAGCACATGTGAGAAGCCTCTTGAGAAAAAAAACTCTCCCCAGCCCTCAATCCACAAAGCCAAAAACTAAAACATTACCCCAAAGCTCTAGGGAGATCAAAAGTTGCTCTTCTGATGTCCTCAAGCCTGTCCAAAGGTGGGGAGAAGAAGCTTCTTTTTCTAGTTGCAGCAGACATTGTTAGATGTTCTCCAAAAGTCATCTTCTTCTCTTCTCCAGTCATTTACAAAATTTACTCTGAGACTAAAACATGAACTTCAGTCTTTATCTGTCAGCTGGGAAGGAGGTGGGCCAGGGAAGTCAGAGTCAGCATTGTAGCTTCCCATATCTACAGCCACATCCATTAGGGACGGATGAATTCTGCCACTGGAGAAGGTGGTTAGACTCAGATGTTAGTGGATTGAGTGGCAAGTCACTGGGCATGATTCATTTTCCAGGGGCCCTGACACAGAGCGTGTGGCTCCTCTCCCAACGTCCCTGGCATTTGTGTGTGGTCACAGGACAGAGGGTAGCCAACAGCATGTGGGCAATGGCGATGTCTACCACATCTGAGCCTGGTCATCACAAGCCTCCAATAAGCACTCCTCCTCTCCCTTCTACAACCAGCTGGAGAAGGCATGTGAAAACAGCCCAACTGCCATCAGTCTGAGCTCCACAATGATATAGATTCTGCCAGCTCAGAACAAAACATTTGTTTTGTTTTGTTTTGTTTATTGCCTAACAAGACTTGATAAAGTTGGCTGAGGACTTATAGAGCCTATGACCCTATGGAAAGTGGTGGGAAAGAGCTGGAACACTCATGTGGGCTGCTTGTTTCTCACTGCATTTAGCAATGTGTTGCAAGAAAGAAATTAATTTAGAAAAGTCTAGCTGGTTTGCAAGCAGAAATGAAAGAGAGGAGCATATGTAAATAAATATAGGATCTCAATAAGGTGAAAAACAGCCGATAACATCTAGACTCCAAACTTTTAGAAGAAAGACCAAGAAATGCTTCAGGCAATAATAATTCACTAAGGCATAGTAAAATAAAGTGAGTCATCCCTGTGGCAAGTACCAGATCAAGGATGTGGCCTGACCTGAAGCAATTGCTTCAGTAGCCTTGCCATGACATTGAAAGAGGGATGGAATCCAGAAAGAAAGAAAAAAACTACAGTCTTGAGAACGACATCTAGAAAATGTCCTGGGGTTCCTGGGGTTCGACATGTCGAACAAAGTGGACTCACACAGATCATAAAGATTGGAAGAATTACCCTGCCAAGGCAAATAGACAAAATAACAAAACTCTTAAGCCAAAACCCATTGAACCTTAAGGAAATCTTGGCCTCCCAACTTGCAGAAAGCGGACCATAGAGGCTCACAGGCCTCTGGAAAGTAACCAGAACGTGCCACCCCAAAATATGCCATTGTGGCATAAGAATTATTTGAGTTCAAGGCAACTAAGAACCAGTGAATACAGAAAAAGATCTCTGCTGCTTCTCTGTCTACTTAAAAGCAGGGCATAAATTTCCATTTGTGAAGGGGGTTCTCCTTCTCTCCCATACCAGGAGGCGAACAACCACCACCAACCCTGGAGACAAAAAGTTGGCACAAAGTTGGATCCGCCTAGCAAATTTTCCAAAAATAGTCCTCACCTTCCATTAGTTTCACCCATATCCATCTTCCCACAGTGTATGATCCCTTAGGGCCCAAACCCCTTTCTTTTGTCTTGTCACTTTTCCAGAACTATCACTCTTTGTTAAAAAGGCATATAAGCCCCTGGGTCTGACTGCTTCTTTGAGTCTACATTCCTTTTTCATTGAAAGCCTCCATATGCATACAAAATAGACCTTTCTTCCTCTTAATCTGCTCTTGTTAGTTTAATTTGTGGGCCCCAGTCACTGAGAGATAAGAGAGGAGAGGAAAAAGTATTGTTTTCCTCCCCTCTGCTGTCTGTCACCCTGAAGTTCCCTTCCATTGTGAATGTGTGAAATAGAGAACAAGAAAAACCCATCCAGAGGCAGAATCACTGGAGTCAGGGGGCAAGGCAGTTCCTTCTAGATTTGAGAGGAGAAATGGTGTTGAATCAAGGAACTTTGCCCTATGCTAGAGCAGAGGGACCTAAGAATGCCTCCCTGAAAAGGATTTATTTCATTTTAGCAACTACTGTCTGTGTCAGATTTTTCCCTTTCCCAAATGGGACATTTTTGTTGTGGTTATCTCGACCCTCCTTCAGCATTAAGAGTGAGAGTGGCAGGGGTAACGAGGGGTAAGAAGAGTCTTTAAGTTTGTCAAACAATATGGAACTACATTCAGATCTGCTGGAGTGGGCTGGATGCACTCTGAGAACTTGGACTTTAAGCTTGATGCAGCAGCAGGATAGGACTTAAATTGTCTCCATTACAGAGCAGAAGAAACACAAGATATGAACGATATCTGGGGAGTAGGAAGAGGGACTGGGACAGAGACCGCTAGCTTCACATCTAACATGGTCTGTCCTGCTTTTTGGATATTCAGTCAGTCAAGATTTGCTAGTTTTCCTTTACAATTAAGTAGGGCAACATGACTGTGTTCCAGCCAATGGAATAAGAGGGGGAGTGATGGGATCCACTTCCTGGGCTGGCCCCACACTTCTCTTGTGTGATTCTCCAGATTCTGTCCTCTTCCCATGACTGGATAGAGATGATCATAGCAATTCTGAAAGTTGAAGAGAGCAGAGCCACACTCAGCCTGGGCCCCTGAGTGGCTGAATGGAGCCAAGCCCCCTGGTGACCAGAACTACTCAAAACTGGAGTGTGAGCAAGAAATAGACTCAGGTTGTTGTAAGCCATGATGTATCTGGGAGGTTGATTTTTAAATTCCAGCTAACACTACCTTAAATAATATACTGATTGCCTCCTTATGCTTTTCTGACTTCCTGGGCCACTAATCAAAGTCGAAATTGAGTCAGCTGTCAATGACAATTTTGTTGACCCTCAGAAGGCTTCCTCTGCCTCCAAATAGCCCCTTGTGTTCCAGTGCCTAAAACTGCTCTGCTGGAGACACTTTCTTCAGGTTGCTACTTCCTTGACATTGGACAAAGCAATGAAAGTCATCAGTTGTAATGTGGGGACCATGACAAAGCTACATCACATGGCCATGTGAAGAGGAAACAAGGTAACATCATAGTGCCTATTACAGTGGGCGTTCAGTAAATGCTCACATTAATGTAGTTGGGGTTCTATTTATGCTATTATAACATTATTATCTTAAAGAGACCCATGTTTATCTGAATATCTTTTTGATCGGCACTCTTCAAACACCTTCTAAGGGAGAAAGGAGGGTGTAATCCCCAGTGCCTGAATGGAGTGGCTTAGCACTAGATGAGAGCCTGGGCAGGTGGGGGAGCTTTGCTTGAAGGAGTAGGCTACAAGCTTTGCTGAAGGAGTAGGCTACAAGCCCCAAGGGGGCCCAGGGACACCACAAGTGAGGGCATCTGGGTCGGGATCCCATTGCTGCCTGGGCCAGTGAGGCCATGGTCACTTCTGACAGCTTTGTTTCACATCATGCAAACAGCTGGCAGCGGAGAGAATAAGCATACTAGGTTTTGAAATAAAAGGAGTCTAAAGGAGTAGGTGAAGAAACACCAGTTCCCAAAATAGAAACTATGCTGAGGATACTAGAGAATCAGGAGCTAGTCTCTTGGGGCAAGGCCAGAGTCAATTCGGTTAATGGCTGTGGGGGAACAAAGTATTTTCCCTAATATTTCTGGCCACCCACATTATAATTAGGTCCCAGGCCAGCTCGCGGAACCTTCTGAATCACACAAACTCTGGAGGCAAAGCCCAGGAATCTGCACTATTTAAAAGTCTTTGTGTGATCCTTATCCCTAACACTCAGGAGCTAGTATTTGCTCAATAAATGTTAATTTTCTTTCTCCATGCTGGTAAAGGACATTGAAAAGATCCTTGCACCTGGAAAATTATCTCCCAACTCCCACAAAGCTGCATATCAGAAAGAAATTATAATTGATTATTTGCATAGAAATACTTCTGCCCTGGTTATGTTTCAAAAGATCTATGCTCAAACAGTTATCTCTTCTTTTATGTAACCCGTATCTGTAAATAATGTTGGAAGGTGTAAGGTCTAAGCATCCTGAGGGTTTTATTCACGGTGTTATTGGCTGTATCTCCAGAGCCCGGCACGCAAAAGGTCTACAGTGAGTGCTTATTGTGGTGTATTGAATTTTAAAATAAGACTCAAAATAGAAGCTCAGCTTAGTTTCTTGGTAAAATTCTATTCACATTATTCATCAGAAGTTCTATAGAGAAAGTTAAGCAGCTTATTCTCTGCGAAATAGCATTGTTCTTGATGTTCTTTCCGTGCATTTCATTAATCACAATGGCTCAGTAATATGTAATTATAAGGCCAAGCTTTGTACTCATTATAGCCTTAACTGCATATATGTGTACCTATTAAGAAATGTCACAATTTATAACAATAGGTGGTGAAATATTAAAATTATTGGCGAGGCATTATTTACTGTT
The DNA here is from genome assembly GCA_028533885.1 of Nasua narica. Taxonomy (NCBI): domain Eukaryota; kingdom Metazoa; phylum Chordata; class Mammalia; order Carnivora; family Procyonidae; genus Nasua; species Nasua narica. The sequence goes on along the minus strand of CM052811.1, from coordinate 75,920,898 downwards.
GTTTATGAAATGTACCCCAATTAAGATTACTGATCTTGAATTCCTTTTTGATCATTTTACTCTTCCCACACTCTTTAAAAAAAGAAATCCTTGAATAGAATGCTGGTTTTCATCATCTCGCCATGGAGAGGGAACATACCCGAAAAGAAAAGGAAAAGAATCGTCAGCATTGAACAGACCAAAAAATTTCAAGTGCATTTTTGCGTGATGTGTTCATACAAGAAAAAAGTATTAGGTAAGCACTGTGTATCAGGTATTTTTCTATCTGATAAAGAAGAGAGAGAGCTGATAAAGAAAAGAAATACATGATTACTCCCCTTTGGAGACCTTACAGGAGAAGTATGAATATGTATAAACAAAAAGTTGTTTAGTGGACACCATCTCTCATTTCCTCACTCCTTCCAGTGAATCCAGTAAGAATCCAACACGGTACATAAAGCCTTCTGCAGAGTAGTTAGGAGAAGAGGCAGGCTGGTAGATAGAAATTGGAAATCGTGCTCCCAAGGAACACACTCTCCAGAGGGCTGGGGATGTCAGAGCCATGGGAGTTCCTACGGGAAGGATAGTCCATGCACATGGCAATGCAAAGGGGCCCAAGGGTGGGATGCCTGGCCAGTGCCCGGCTCCATGTTAGCAGAAGTGGCTTCCCCCAGCCCTAGAATGAGTGCTGAGTAGGGGTCCCTGACTCCTAGAAGCTGATAGTTCAGTCAAAGAACAAAACAAATGAAATGTCCAATTAGACAGCATGTAAGGACCAGCCTGCTGTGATTCTGAGTTTACTGTTTGCACCCGGCAATCTTGTCTATTCCGGCACCACCACCAGCAGCCTGTCAGCTGATAAATTTCATAAGCCCGCCTCTTTCTTTTTCTGTGGTCAGGCTATCCCATGGTACCTATTTTTGGGTGGTTGTATTCGGTGATCACCTCTGGGTGGGGTGCTTAGAAGGTGCTCAGCACACAGTGCATGCTCAACAAGCAAGAGCTGTCCTGACTGGAGCCCCCGGAGCATCTGCTGTAGCCAACACAAAGCAAAAAGTGTCACCAACAGTGTTCACTCCAACCTGCACAGGAAAGATGATGGTTTTCAGGAGGAGCAGAAGTGAGAGGTGACTGTACACAGAAGCATCCTCACCTTTTAATTGGAAGCAGGACAGGAAAGTGTAGGGGGTGGATGGCCATCACAACGCCATCTTGTCTGAGATTAGTGGCAAAGCTACAGCCCCCAAGAAGTTTTATTTCTTCTCAGATAGAGACTTCCAGTTCATTCCCATGAAGACTGCACTTTAGTAGCAGGCCAGTTGAATTAAGGGCATTCCAAGGCTTGATTGAAAGAGAAAATAAGGTTTGCCACAGTAATTAACTAGAAAAGAGACAAGACATCTTAGAAAGAGATTCAAATTAATCCAATGCTGAAGTTAATAGGAATGCTTTTTTGCTTCTTTCCCTAGAGGTTATGTTGATCTGGCAAATTAGCAGCACACCCCAGATCATTGCTACTCCTCTCTGAGAATTATGGCTGTGGAGTAAGAGGGGACTATAGAAATAAGACCCCACAGCGCTGCTTTCCTGGAGCTGTTCTAGGGATTCTGTGGCTTCCTCACCCTCCTCTTTCTCAGCCTGGTGATTCTGAGCATTCATGCATGGATTCCTATTATGAGAGAAAAGGAGACAGTAGGATTAATTTCACACCATGAATAAGAAAAACAAAGTTCACATCCTAAGAAATCATCATAAATAGCTAAGAAAAAAAGCCAGTAAAGAAGTGTGAGGAAGACCCAGGCATCCCAGCCCTGTCTCTGGGAAGCCTGACTGCCTCTCCACCAAGCCTCCATCCACCCATCCACCCACTCATCAAATACTGATGGGCATTGACTATGTTTTGGGCACTCTATGCAGGCATAAATGAGATGATCGCTGTGTGTCTTTGGGCTAGATATTTCCTGGCTCCAGCTCCAGTCTTCTACAAATCTGTTCACCTCTCTCAGGACACCAGTTATAAATTCTATCTTTATTATTCCTTGAATTGTGATTTTCTGAGTTAATACACCTTTTCATTTTATTTTTTCCCCAAATACTTTTATTTTATTTTCTCAGTGTTACAAGATTAATTGTTCATGCACCACACCCAGTGCTCCATGTAATACTTGCCCTCCTCAATACCCACCACCAGGCTCAACCAACCCCCCACCCCCCTCCCTCCAAAACCCTCAGTTTGTTGCTCAGAGTTCACAGTCTTTCATGCGTTATCTTCCCCTCCAATTCCCCCCATTCACCCTTCCTTTCCTTCTCACAATGTCCTCTATGTTTTTCCTTATGCTCCACAAGTAAGTGAGACCATAAGATAATTGACTCTCTCCACTTGACTTATTTCACTCATTATAATCTCTTCCAGTCCCATCCATGTTGATGCAAAAGTCGGGTATTCATCCTTTCTGATGGAGGCATAATATTGCATTATATATATGAACTATATCTTCTTTATCCATTCATCTCTTGAAGGACATCTTGGTCCTTTCCACAGTTCAGTGATTGTGGCCATTGCTGCTATGACCTCAACGTGAGGCAGGAATCTATCAAAACCCTAGAGGAGAACATAGGCAGTAACCTCTTCGACATCAGCCACAGCAACTTCTTTCAGGACATATCTCCAAAGGCAAAGGAAACAAAAGTGAAAGTGAACTTTTGGGACTTCATCAAGATAAAAAGCTTCTGCACAGCGAAGGAAACAGTCAACAAAACAAACAGGCAACCCACAGAATGGGAGAAGATATTCTCAAATGACACTACAGACAAAGGTCTGATATCTAAGATCTATAAAGAACTCCTCAAACTCGGCACTCACAAAACAGATAATCGCACCAAAAAATAGGCAGAGGACATGAACAGACACTTCTCCAAAGAAGACATACAAATGGCTAACAGACACATGAAAAAATGTTCATCATCCTTAGCCATCAGGGAGATTCAAATCAAAACCACACTGAGATACCACCTTACACCAGTTAGAATGGCCAAAATCAACAAGATAGTAAGCAACTAATGTTGGAGAGGATATGGAGAAAGGGAAACCCTCTTACACTGTTGGTGGGAATGCAAGTTGGTGCAGCCACTTTCAAAAACAGTGTTGAGATTCCTCAAGAAATTAAAAATAGAGCTACCCTATGACCCTGTAATTGCACTATTGGGTATTTACCCCAAAGAAGCAGAGGCAGTACAAAAAAGGATCACATGTATCCCAATTTTCATTTTAATTAGACCAAATTAACAGGCATTTCAAATATTAAGTTGAATAACTTTTGGGGGGTAACATCCAGTCTCACAGCTTGAATTACTATCTAAACATCAATAACCCCAAAAACAATACTTCAGCACTTGGGTTCTAGACTTGTATATCCAAAATGGTGTCTTGACATCTCTACTTGGATGTCTAGTGGGTTCTCAAAGTTAACATGTTCAATGTGAGCTCTCCATCTTTTTTCCAACACCTCCCCCAGATCCCCCATCTTGATAAATACAATCTCCTTTCTTCTACTGCCCAGCATGAGAACAACAAAGTCTTCTTTGACTCATCTTTCTCTCACACCCAATAACCAATCCATGAGCAAATGTTGCTGTTCTCCCTTTGTAAGATCCTGAACATCATCCTCTCTTCTGAAGAATCCTTAGGAGCCTTCTACCTGGTCTTCTTGCTTCCTTTCTTGCCTCCCTTCTGTTTAACAGCTTAGACAAAAACTATCCCAAACCTGACACAAGATAAGCATTCAATCAATGTTTGTTTATTAAATAAAGAACACTGGAAATCTCTCATAATTGAGCAGGCAACATGCATTTCAGGTGACTTAGGACACTGGTGCCACATCAACTGGGTGGTTTCTTTCCTGGGTTTCAGTATATGATAGTTTAGCAAAGAAAACCACACCACTGTTTGTACTTAAATATTGCAGAACTCTGCTAGGCATTTATTAACTCTGTCTGCAGTGTTCCTTCCTTAAATAAGTGGCACTGCTCCCCTCAAAAAGACAGTTCCAAGCAGTGACAATACCCACTCCTTGGACTGGAGGCTATTCCATCCTGTCTTGGCCTGTCACTCACTTACTTTGGTATAGACACCCACCCAGCTAAGACTCCTACTCTGTGGATGCTCACTCCTGCCGCTGCTGAAGATTGACAAGCAGCCTCTCCTGTCTGTTTTCTGGCTCATTGGTTCCCAGATCTAATTTTAAATCCCAAATGAATATCATCTATGTCTTACCCAGGATTCTTTGGTCCCCTACCTCCATAATGGATATATCTGAGTGTTATCATTATCTCCTAATCCAGTGGAGGAACTTCAGGAGGGACTCAAGACAAAACAAACAATCCTGAATGATGCTATAATGTGTATTTTTATTGCTGCCATTACCTTCAGATCAAGAGGGAACTGTTTTTAAGGGATTAGCAAGCCACGTTGAGAATTCAGAAAAGTTAATAAGTACATGTGATTTGCTTCCTGTTAGAATGTATAACTTACAGAATTATAGCTTATGCTTGGCTACTTTATGTAAGGACACAGGAAAAAAAGAAAGAAGGAAATCATTTACAAGCCCTCCAAGAGCAGATTCACAAGATTTTTTTTTTACAACATTCTTTCTTCAAGTAAGAGATTGAAATAAATTTAGTAAAGACTTTGGTACCTTTGGTAAAATGCATACCCTTAAAATCTACTGCATTCCATTGTCTGATGAGACTTCTAGAATGAGAAAAAAGTAATAGATTTCTAAGAAGGCATATTTTCAATATATGCATAAGTTACTGCCCATCCGTATTTATTCACATTCAGATTAGAGCCTTGTGAATATGGAAAGTAGTATTTTTTTTTATTTTTACAACTATCCGAGCATTAAAAGTCATTTAATAATGCATGCCTAGTATGTTCCAGGAGCAATACTGAAAATTAGGAATCACTGATCCCACCAAACCACAAGTGGCAAAGAATCATGGTAGCCCAAAACTCAGCAGAGTGCTTCATGCCATGTGGTCAAGTGTGAGCCAAGTGCACGCTCCCCAGTTCTGCAACGGTGGGAGACAACTTCCTGAAGCCTGACAGGTGCTTGCACTGACTACCTAACTTTGATCATACTCATCCCTGCCTGGTGCCTCTTCCCAGGAAGACTGAGTTAGGGCCCTTGCTTTACATTTTCATAGCATCTGGACAGTTCTTTCTTTTTCTTTCTTTCTTTCTTTCTTTCTTTCTTTCTTTCTTTCTTTCTTTCTTTCTCTTTCTTTCTTTCTTAATCTTCATGAAACAAGATTTTATTATTTTATTTTTTCAGTGTTCCAAGATTTATTGTTTATGCACCACACCCAGTGTTCCATGCAATATGTGCCCTCCTTAATACCCACCACCAGGCTCACTCATCCCCCCACTCTCCTCCTCTCCAAAACCCTCAGTTTCTCATAGTCCACAGTCTCTCATGCTTCATCTCCCCCTTAAATTTACCCCACTTCACTTTTCCTTTCTTTCCTTCTTCTAATGAATAGTTCTTTCATAACACCTTGTCCACTTAAAAATTAATCAGTCAAGATTTACATAGACAGAGCCCATATTTGTCTATTCTTTAAAGATTTTTATTTGTTTATTTGAGAGAAGTAGAGAGAGTGGTCAAGCACAGAGGCAGAGGGAGAGGGAGAAGCAGACTCCCCACTGACTCAGAGAGGCTGACTCAGGGTTCAATCCCAGGACTTCGAGATCATGACCTGAGCTAAAGGCAGTCACTTAACCAACTGAGCCAGCCAGGCACTCCAAGGACTCCAAGGCACTCCAAGACCATATTTGTCTTATTCACCATTTCCATAGCTTGTTAATCACAGGAGTCCCATGATAAATATCCATTAACTGATTGCCGTATTGACTAATGGCATAATACAACTCTAGCAAATCTATAGAGGATCAGTTAAAATGATCAAGGGAATGGAGGGCTGAAATGTGTCCATTCTGAAAGATGCAAGTAGAGAGAGGATAATGGGTCTACACTACTCATATACCTTGGGAGGTTTGGGGCAAAGTATATTTCCATTTTTAGAATATTGGATGAAGGGGCAGCTTTCAATAAAGTTCTACTCAGCATAGAGGATAATAAACTTCTGAAATGATATAAAGATATGATAAAAATAAAATACATAAAGAAGACATGAAAATGGTTAACAGACACATGAAAAAATATTCATCATCATTAGCCATCAGGGAGACTCAAATCAAAACCGCATTGAGATACCACCTTACACCAGTTAGAATGGCCAAAATCATCAAGACAGTAAACAATAAATGTTGGAGAGGATGTGGAGAAAGGGAAACTCTCTTACACTGTTGGTGGGAATGCAAGTTGGTGCAGCCACTTTGGAAAACAGTGTTGAGATTCCTCAAGAAATTAAAAATAGAGCTACACTAAGACCCTACAATTGTACTACTGGGTATTTACCCCAAAGATGCAGATGTAGTACGAAGAAGGGCCACATGTACCCCAATGTTCATAGCAGCAATGGACACAATCACCAAACTGTGGGAAGAGCCAGGATGCCTTTCAACAGATGAATGGATAAAGAAGATATGGTCCATATACACAGTGGAATATTATGCCTCCATCAGAAAGGATGAATACCCAACTTTTGTATCAACATGGTTGGGACTGGGAGAGATTACACTGAGTGAAATAATTCAAGCAGAGAGAGTCAGTTATCAGATGGTTTCACTTATGTGTGGAGCATAAGGAAAAACATAAAGGACATTGGGAGAGGGAAAGGAATGGTGAATTGGGGGAAGGGGGCGATGAACCATGAGAGACTGTGGACCCTGAGCAACAAACTGAGGGTTTTGGAGGGGAGGAGGTGGGGGGATTGGTTGAGCCTGGTGGTGGGTACTGAGGAGGGGACTTATTGCATGGGGCACTGGGTGTGGTGCATGAACAATTAATCTTGTAACACTGAAAAAAATAAAATAAAATAAATTAATTAATTAATAAAAATAAATAATTATTAATTAATTAATTAATTAAAAAATAAAATACATAAAGAAGCATCACAGTCTGCTTATGGTTGAGGAATTTATAAAATGTCCTCAAAAGGAATACATGACGCTTGGGTATTCTTCTACTTTATATACCTTTTGAAGTGAGATTATGGAAGCCACAGATATTTCTTAGAACTCTAGAGGGCAAAAGAATTTTCCTCTCTTCTCTTGGGATCTGTGGCTGGCCTGAGAAACACTGGGACAAAAGGCAGATAAACAGGAGAAAAGCATACAGATCACATTTGACATGATGTTTGTGCATAAGCATGGAAGCCACCATATATAAGAAATGAAAATCCAAAGAAGCAGGTAGGCTTGAGAGTTCATATGCCTTTTTCACAAAGAATGATAACTGTGTAGTCATGCCACGACAAAGGGAAAAGGGGTTTGAGGTAGGGGTGGCAAGTTGTAGGAAAGTGACTAGATAATGTACAGGGAAACTAATGAAAAGTATTGTAATTTTAGTAGGTTTTTTTGTACAGATTCACCTCTGTGTTGACTCTTTGTTCCCAGTGATAAGAATATTCTCCTTTACCTGGTGTTGGGAGGGCACCTTTCTCAGGGAAAATGTATACCCTGCTTTTAGGTAGAACTAAGTCAGAAGGTCATCCCTATAACTGCTTTTTCTTAATTTGCTTTAGCTTAAAGTAAATATTATGACAAAGTAGCATATTTGGGGGTGTAAGCACTATTATCAATGTCAGTAACATAGTGTTGGATACGAAGTACTATCGTGGTATCCATATCTTTATGTTAAATTCCATAGTTCATGCTTAGTATGGTAGAAATGAAACCGTTTGGGCTTGTTTTAGTGATGGAAGCTGCCTTAGAATACTGTGTTTTGTGACAACATGGATGAATTTCAAAATTTTTTGCTGGGCAAAAGTAGTCTTATCAAAATAGTATGCACTGGGGGCACCTGGGTGGCTCAGATGGTTAAGCATCTGCTTTCAGTTCAGGTCATGATCCCAGGGTCCTGGGATCAAGTCCTGCATCAGGCTATCAGGCTTCTTGCTCAGCAGGGCGTTTGCTTCTCCTTCTCTCTCTCTCTCTCTCTCTCTCTCTCTCTCTCTCTCTCTCTATCTCTCCTCTCTCTCTTTCTCTCTCATGAATAAATAAATAAAATCTTTTTAAAAATAGTATGGACTGTATCATTCCATTTACATGAGGTTCTGGGAAGGACAAAACTAAAATATGGTCAGAAAAAACATGGGGCGCCTGAGTGGCTCAGTTGGTTAAGCAACTGCCTTCAGCTCAGGTCATGATACCGGAGATCCGAGATCGAGTCCCACTTCGGGTTCCCAGCTTTGCGGGGAGTCCGCTTCTCACTCTGACCTTCTCCCCTCTCACGCTCTCTCTCACTGTCTCTGTCTCAAGTAAATAAATAAAATCTTTTAAAAAAAAAAAGAAAAAACATGAAAGGTAGTTGCTTCTAGAGGATGGGGGTGAGGATTGACAGGGAAAGGGCATGAGGGACTTTCTGGGGGATTCAATTTTCCATATATTGATAGGGATATGTGTTCTCCAGGTGTATATTTTTGTCAAAACTATGAATTCACTGTATGTAAATTTCACCTTATATTGAACTCCTGTTAATGATATTTGTGAAAGAGGAAAAATTTTTCCTCTACCTTCTTAGGTTCTGAGATTAAGGCCAGCAAATTAAACTGACAAAAGACAGATTAATTAGGCGTGGAAAATATACATTTTATTAACATTTCACATGTGAGAAAATAAGTGAAACTCGAGCATCTAGACGCATGGACTTATATACCTTTTTAAAAAAGAAAAAGAGTTTAGGTTTGAGGGATGATAGATTGTAAGAAATAATTAGGAAATATTTTGGGGGAAATTAATGATATTTAAGGGATATTTTGGTAAGGTCTGTTTATGTAGACTCATCTCAGTGCTGACTCTTCATCTCTGGCAATAAATGTTGCTCTTTTCTTCCTGGTATGGGAGAGAGAGTCACCCTAGGAAAGGGAAATTTGTAGCCTGATTTTAGGCAGAAAAGGGGAGAGAAGAAAACTCTTCATACATTTCTTGATTTTCAATTGCCTTCAGCTCAAAATAATCCTCATTCCAATGTGGCATATTTTGGGGTGATATATTCTAATCTACTTCAATATGCATGCTAAAGCATTTAGAGGGAAGTATATGTATAAGTGAAGTTTCCTTTGAAATGCATCAAAAATAAGATGGATTGAGGGCTATATGAAGAATTAGATAGTCAAATGGCTACATATTTTTTTTTTCAGTATGGTGAAATGGTAATGGTAGAATCTAGGTAGTGAGTATATGAGTGTTCATTTGTAAAATTATTTCAACTTTGCCAAATATTTTCAAATTTTCATCAAAGTGTCAGAAATCATATTGTATCCCCTACTAGAGCCTCTGCTATCCAGGGAATGACATCTCACTAGGCCCCTTTGTAAGACTGCACTGTTGGCAAGACCCACAAGCTAGTCCTGTGACTTCTGAGTCCAGTTGTGACTCAGGGATTCTGTACTTTTCTGGAGACTCATATGGTCCTTAGTGGTCTCTGACTTGGACTTCCTGCTTCTGATGAATTCTCGTCTCTACTTCATAACCTGTGGCTTTGTACCTTCACTTCACACCCACAGAGAGCTGGAACTAACCCGTTGCCCTTGGATTTCCTTGCAAGCCCCCTGAGCAGAAACTTTACTGAAAGTCAGGAGGGACAGAGAAGGTTTGCATCACTAACTTGCAAACAGCACCACTGAATATTAGCAATTCCCGCTCTGAAAAAGTTCCTCTGCTCCTTCTGCCTATGGCCCCACTCTTTGCTCACCTAACCTTGGCACATTTCATCTCATGGCCAAGGGTCATCAGAATAATTTGCCCAACAAAAAACTGTTCTTTCCCCAGAGTAACTCTGTCCAATGCTCAGTCCAGAGTATGAGCCACATCTGTAATTTCAAATCTTCCTTTAGCCACATTAAAAACATAACAAGAAATTCTTCTGTTTGGGACAACATGGATGGATGAACCTGAGGATATTGTGCTGAGTGAGATAAGCACACATGGAGGAATCAATACTATATAATCCCACTTATATGAGGAAAGGAATATGAGCAGAAGTAGAGTAAAAAAAGGCAGTTGCCAGGGGCTGAGGGCAGGGAAGTGGGGAGGTACTATCAAAGGCTACCAGGTTATAGTACTGAGGGATGAACAAGTCCTAGAGTCCACTATTGAGCCCAATGCCTGTATTTACAGTAGTCCCCCCTTAGCCACTGTTTGTCTTTCCATGTTATCTGCAATCAGCTGGTCCAGAAGCAGATGAACCTTCTGACTTATTGTCAGAAGGTCAGTAGTAGCCAAAGGCTGCGTCACAAACACCTATATCATTCCCTTGTCTTTATCTCATCATGCGGACATCTTATCATCTCCTATCATCACAAAAAGAGCACAATAAGGTATTTTATGTGAGAGAGACCATATCTTTTATTACAGTATATTGTTATAATTGTTCCATTTTATTGTTATTGTTGTGAATCTCTTACTGTGCCTAATTTAAAAATTAAACTTTGTCATAGGTATGTATGTCTAGGAAAAAATATAGTATGTATATGTTAGTACTATGTGCTAACCATAGTGTGTGGTTTCAGGCATGCACTGGGGGTCTTGGAATGTATCCTTCCCAAATAAGGGGTGACTACTGTATACTCAAAATTTTGCTGGGGTGCCTGGGTGGCTCAGTTGGTTGAGCATTGACTCTTGATTTCAGCTCAGGTCTTGATCTCAGGGTGGTGAGTTCAAGTCCCATGTTGGGCTCCACCAAAAAAAAATTGCTAAGAGGATAGTTTTTTTTTAATATTTTATTTATTTATTCGGCAAAGGAGAGAGAGATCACAAGTAGGCAGAGAGGCAGGCAGAGAGAGAGGGGGAAGCAGGTTCCCTGCTGATCAGAAAGCCTGATGCGGGGCTCCATCCCAGGACCCTGAGATCATGACCTGAGCCGAAGGCAGAGGCTTTAACCCACTGTGCCACTCAGGCGCCCCAAGAGGATAGTTCTTATGTTAAATGTTATTACCATAAATAAATACAATGGGAAGAAACTTGTGGAGGCGAAGGGTATGGTTCTGACCTTAATTATGGCAGTGGTTTCACAGGTGTATACTTATCTACAAATTCATCAAGTTCTATGTATTAAATATGTACAGCTCTTCACATGTCAATCATACCTCAAAAAGTTGGTCTTAAAAAAAATAAAGAAACGGGAAATAAATTTTCATAATATATTTTATTTAACCCAAAGTATAGGAGATTTCCACAGGTAAACAATATAAAAATTATGAACAAGATATTCTATAATGTTCTAAAAATTCCTTTCACCATCTTAGTAAGTCTTTAAATCACCGTGGATTTTACAGCTACAGCTCATCTCCATTCTAAGTGGCCATATTTCAAGTGCTTGTTGGCATAAGACAGCAGCTACCAAATTATAAAACACAAATCTAGGAGAATCCTGCCTCTGGCTTTTAGAGAGAAAGAGATAGAGAAGGTGCACACGTGTTTCCTATGGCATGTTCTTATAGAATAAGTTGACAGCTATTGTCCAGGGGAAAAAATTAACCAGGCTTCCTTTTGGTTTTAGGAAGGATTCCCTTCATAGCTCAGTTCACAGTTTTCTCAGTTCACACATGTACGCACAGAAGCCTCCTGGGGGGGCAACATTTAAGGTTCAATATTGTCATCATGCTTCTGAAGGACTGAGATAACTTGGTGTTAGAAATCTAGCCTGCAAGGACGCTAGGAGCCCCCGAAGTCCCCTGTAACACAGGATAAGGAAAGTCTAGAATGTTCCTTGGTTCAACCTGGGAGCCTAGATTGTGAAGAAAAAGGACTCCTGTTCACAACTCTTGATGTTGGAGATGCGACCGGTATGAGCTTCCATTGGAAGAAGTGTGTGTGCGTGTGTGTGCATGCGTGTGTGCACTGAAGATGCCACATAGCTATAAAGATGCAGAGGTGGAGATGACATCCTTGGTGTTACTGAGCGACAGCAGCACTGTAGGACAGAGGCTTCCATTAGCAAGGCCTGAGGAATTGCTGACAGGCCAGTGGCAGCAGCTCAGGGCTCAGCCACCAGGGCAAAACCCCCCTGGACAGGGAAGGCCCTGGAGTGCCAGGAAGCTGGGTCTCAGGAACAGGGACACCCAGCCTGCCAGGACAGGAACCTCTAGGCTTCCTTCTCTGAGTATGCTCTGCAGAGCAGCCCATGGCCATCCCCTGGGAGCCTGTCAGCTGTGCCGAGTCCCGGGTCTCACTCTCACTACCTGCATTTCAGTCAAGTCTTCAGTGCTTCCAAGGCATGGAAGTTGAAGAAATTCTGCTTTGGTGCATTTTTCACCTTTCTCTAGGAGACTCTCAATACCAGAGCTGACCTCTGGGTTTCATTGAACACCCAGGGGCTCAGGGAGAGAAAAGCTCTCTCGGGTTTGACACCCAAAGGGGGTAGGGGCTCTTAGGGTTAAGTGTGATGAGTAAAAGTAATGTGATCTAATGTACACCTTAAGCCATTGAAGTGGGTTATCTCTGTTACAATACCAACAATCATATTGTTCTACTTAAACCCAAAATATTAAAAGTAAGAATGCTGAAGATGTATGTTAATGTATATTCATATTATATCTATTATCTATATTATCAGAGGCAGCTGGTTGTCCATCGCCCCATGGATAGCCATGGCTTGGGTATTGGGCAGAATCTTAGGTGTGAGTGGTGAGCCCTGAAGTAGGACACAATGAAAGGAGCAGAGTGATGGAAGGGAAGAGGAACAGTAGATCAAGAGCAAAGGCCCTGGGTCATAGAGGGAACCCTCAGCTTCGTGCGGCCACCTGCCCAGCAGACTCTGTCTGTCCCTTACAGACACTCCAGAGCCTGTACCTTGAGGGTAAAGGAGGCATCAGGCATTGGTTCACACCAAGGGACATAAAAATGCTTCTATTCAGTTCTTCGTTCAAAACCTACTATGAGCACAGCACAGGGAGAGTGTTGGGTGCACAGGCAGAAGCTAGAAAGTTCTGGGCTCCCTCTCTCCTGTGAGAGCTTGCAACCCATTCCTGAGGTCAAACTCCAGGTAAAGCAACACTGAACAGGTAGGAAAGGCCCACATAAGTGACGAAGGTACAGCTACCACAGGAACCTTTCAGGAGAGATCCATGAGGCATACCATTAGAATGGAGACCCACCTACTCTATCCAAGAAGAAAAAGAAATGTAACCATCTTTATTCATATATTCACTGTTTCTTCCTCAGGCATGCAATTACCCGTGCAGCAGAAATGCGTAATTATCAGTGCTATCAACATCGAGCTCATATTAAATGTCAAGTGCAGATTGATTAAGAAAAAAGATCACAAGGCTGTCAAACTGAGTCTCTCTCAAAAGACAGAAATGAAAGCAATCTCTCCCACGAGGTGTCTTTCCTGGAGGAGAACAAGGCCTGTAGCCAGCAGTTCAGCTTAGAAGTTTGATAAAGATCCTCTTCAGACCGAGAGGGGACTCTAAAATTGACGTGGCTATTCTAAGTTCAAGTCTTTATCCATATTTGGGAGGAAAGATTTATCAGCAACACACTACAGCGTTGTTGCCACTTTGTCTAAAGTCCCGTTGAAGTTCCACCTTACATGATTTCAGTGACCAGAAGTGTAGATCCTAAAATCCTCAGGATGGAGATGGTGACCAGAGATGACTCTCAGGTCAGGGTTCTGTCTTCTAGATAACATGTGTCTGAGAGTTGGGTCAAGGTTGCACTCTCTATAGGCACGGGGACATTCTCCTTGTCCCTGACCATGGCTTGGAAGTCCCTGTCCTCCCGGTAAGGGACAGTCTCCCCCTCAGTCGTGGGACCAGGGCAGCTCTGCCCAGGCTCTTCCCAGGCTCCTTTGTGCCACTCTGTGCATGCGCAGGAGCCTGTTGTCAGCCCACCCTGCTTCTCACCTCACCTGCCAACCACATGCCCAGTGGAGGTCCTCGTGCTTCTTTCTTCCCAAGGACATCACATGAGCTCAGGGTACAGACAGAAGCCACCACTGCCTGAATGTGCTGCTATTTCTACAAGACTTTTTTATACTCAAGAAACCAAAAACATATGAAGTGTTCTAGTTTTCTGAATATAATTGTAAAAGCTCAGAATTCGTTTTGATCATGCCACCATCAACACCTCTCAGTTATCAAAGGGCTGATTGTTCCTCAAGTGGGAGCCATTCCTTTGTGTCCTTTTGGGCCATGGGATTACAAACAAATAAGATAAAATTTAAGTCAAGCTGGAATGATGATAGAGGAATGGCCATCTAAAAAGGTGCATAATAAAGCAAGAACAGGAGCACGGTAATGGCAGAACCTAGGTAATGGGTATATGGCTCGAATGAATTTTCTAGGGCTGCCATATGAAATACCACAAACTAGGTGCCTTTAAAAGACCAGAAATTTGTTCTTTCACAGCTCTGAAGACTAAAAGTCCAAGATGAAGCTGCCAGCAGGATTCACTGCTTCTGAGGGCTGGGAAAGAAGGATTGATCCAGACCTCTCTCCTTTGCTTTAGATGGCTGTCTTCTCCTATGCCTTCCCTCTAGACCTGCCTGTGTCCAAACTTCTTTTTCCTATAAGGACACCAGTCATACTGGAGTAGGGCCCATGCTTGTGACCTCATTTTATCTTAATTATCTCTCTAAAGACCCTCTTTCCAAATGCAGCCACATTCTGTGGTTACTGGGGGGTAGAAGTTCATCATATGCTTTTATGGAGACACATTCAGCCCATTTAGTTTACTCTAAAATTCTTCCAACTTTGCTATGTATTTCCCCTTTTTCATAATAAAATGTCAACAAATGTTTAAATTGGGCAAATATGTTTCTTGTTTATAGCTCTTCTGAGCAGTCCGGCCAAGGAGGAGACCATAATCCCTAAACCAAGAGAAGTTTGACATCCATAGATTAACACGTTGCGTGTCAGCCCTTTTCCCTGGGCAGAGATTAGAAGACAGGCTGCAGCATTTCATTTACAATGGCTGCTAAAAATCTCATAACACTTGGCTAAGTGTCTTAATATCTCTGGATGGTAAACACAGACAGTATCAATCTCCATCATAGACTGGGACCTCATGCCTTAGTCTATAGTGACAACTCTTCAATATGATTCAGCTCCCTCACAAACCTCCAACAACATTTACCAACAGTGCAGGATAGGAGAAGGCTGCAAATAGGAAAACCTAAGGGAAGAATATGCCACAAAGTGGTGGTAATTCACCTTCAACAGCCAAGGCATAAGGGGCAGGGGCGTAAGGGGGGAGCATGAATCTCCTAAGGGTGAGCGGGTGGGACTTCTGTCCTGTATCTCCTCTGCAAGACTAGAAACAAACCCCAGGCCCTCCCAAGAAGTAGAGACAAACAGCTTTTAGCAAAATCAAATGCATGGAGGTTAAGATCCAATTAGCATCCAGAGCAATTTACAAGTAATACAATTGGCACTTAGGAATTTTAAGTGGAAATTTTAAGTTTATGGAAATTCTAAAATTATGGTAGGAGTAGAGGAGCTGGGGCAGGGGAGAGAAAAGGAACTGCCTGAAACATCTCAGTGGGCTACTCAGTGCTCCCACTGACTTTCAACACTGGCAAGTCCAATAAGTAGAGTCAGGTGTCCTTCAATCTGTTTCAACTCCTCCACAAAGAGTAATGGAAATGGAAGTGTAGTTTTTGCTTTTTTTTTCCATATAGCTCATCCCAGACACTAATGATAGCAGGCACAGTGTGGACACACTCCACAGTTACTGCAGAATTCTCAGAAATTGATGGGAAATGCAGGGAGTCAACTGGTAGTGACCTTGAGAAAGTCGCTCTTTCTGCTGTAGCTAGCTTCTCTGCTAATTGAAGATGACAGTTTTAATCTATGTTCCAGGAGTGCAGAGAGGGAGGAAAGGCTCAAAATATCCTGCATGTCACTATTTACGACATCCCAGGCAATGAGGTCCATGGGTTACACCGGGCGTGGATGTCCTTTCTGGGGAAAAAAAAAAGTGGGAGGAGAAGTTTTAACATATGGAAGTTTAACATACCACTTAGGGATTTTGAGGCAATATGGCATTTCCTTAGCCTCACACTCAGCCATTTGATGTGATTTGGATGAAGTACATTAAAAACACACACCAATGAGCACTCAGGGTCCACAGGTATGCCGACTCTGAACTGATCAGGTCCTAGCAGGAAACAAATGTCACA
The DNA here is from genome assembly GCA_028533885.1 of Nasua narica. Classification (NCBI taxonomy): domain Eukaryota; kingdom Metazoa; phylum Chordata; class Mammalia; order Carnivora; family Procyonidae; genus Nasua; species Nasua narica. The sequence goes on along the minus strand of CM052811.1, from coordinate 75,904,612 downwards.
CTCAAATTGTGTCACTGAAGAAGTTTGATAAAATGATTATTTGTAGAGATGTGGCACTGTATTGAGGATCATAAAGGATATAACAGCACCTGGGGGCACCTCAGGGACTGACGGAGCAAGAAAATAGAGGGTGGCTCATAGCATGGCCCACCAGAGAGAAGCTGTGGCATGGTCCAGGATCACAGATCAGCCAGAGGGGCACTGGTCAGAATAAATGCCCCAGCCTCCTCTGTCTCCCATCCCATCTCCTATGGCTGATGCCCAATGGCCCAAATCCATAGGGAGTCAAGAAACCCAGAGACGCCATCCATGCAGGCCAGCCTCGTGGGCAAGGAAGGAGGGCTCCATAGTCAGCGCCAATGGTGATGTCCACTGTGTGGTTAAAACACACAAGTCCTCCAGTTGGACTGCGTACAACTGACCTTGGCTTCTCCACTTATACAACTTATGTGAGTTACACAAAACTTTCTGTAAAGTGCCAATCAAAATAGGGGCGCCTGGGTGGCTCAGTGGGTTAAAGCCTCTGCCTTTGGCTCAGGTCATGATTTCAGAGTCCTGGGATTGAGCCCCACATCAGGATCTCTGCTCAGCGGGAAGCCTGCTTCCTCCTCTCTCTCTGCCTGCCTCTCTGCCTACTTGTGATCTCTTTCTCTGTCAAATAAATAAATAAAATCTTTAAAAAAAAAAAAGTGCCGATCATAATATGACAGACTAAGCCAAAAATAATTGAACGTCTCCAAGAATTATTCCTCAGCAACTAGGAGGGAGGGAGGAGTTGATGCTGCTGTCCTGGGATCCATTCACCCACTTTGCTGAGATGTCCTGGTCAAAGCTTCTTTTCCTCTGAGCAAATGGGTGAAAGCACCAATGGTTTCTGCTGGGCAGAAGGGGCTTTATTTAGTGGATGCCATTAGCTGGGTGTCCTAACTAATGAATAACTTTCAGTAAATAAGCCCCAGAATCTCTGAAGCCAGGCTTCCTGAAGAGAGTGTCACATAAGCTCAACTCTCTGGGGCATAACATGTGATGTTTTTGCATTGAAACCTTCCCTGCTGTGTGGATTCCCACAGAACTTCCTGTGGAGCCCATCTATTATTCTGTGCCAGACAGTGAGGGTCTGACAAGGGAAGAAAGCCTCTGGAAGCTCCATGGGGTGTTCCAGATTTCCTTCTGCTTTATCAGAGGGGTTGGATTGTCTGCAGCCCAGAAATTACTGGTAAAGCTTAGTACAAGTTAGATCTCTCTTTCGGGTGAGGCTGATCAGAGCCAGGGACGAAAGGCAAGGAGGTGAAGCAAGGTGATAGGAGGGCTGAGGGAGGCACTCCCCACCCAGCACCGTTTTGCCTCTCAGCAACTTCAGTTTTGCCTCTCGGCACCTGTCCGGCCCCCGCCTCCTGCTGTCCTAGCCTGTCTTCAAGGTTAGTCAGTTAGTCGTGCAATGCTGCAAATGCTCAGGAGGGCCTCTTATGTGGCAGGACTCACATCAAGCCCGTTGTCTGGTTCCCTGGGAGTTCAAGTGCACTCGGAAGAGAAGCGGTACCCGCTCTACCTGCAAAGTCCCAGGCCCCACTCAGACTCACCGACTCGTTATCAGCACTGTCACAGCATCACAAGGCGAGCTGGATGGATGGCAAAGCCGGGGACTGTCTGCTCTGATTCCCTATGAACCTGTGTGACACAGCACTGTCTGTGGTTGTAACGGCAGCTGCGTTTTGGTTCCGTATCTGAAAGCTGGGGTGATCTCTAGTACAAGGTACCATACTGATGGCTTTTGATCATTTTCATATACGAGCTGGTTTCCAAGAAATACATGTTTCAGAGCACTCTGTCCTCTTTGTATATCTGTTTGTATAACAGCCATGGGGCTGTTACGGGCATCTGAATGAGCAGATGCAGGACTCCAGAAATGGTACCTGGTGCTTGGAAAGCAGTCAAGAAGTGTTAGCTGTCACTATCCTATGTGAGTCCTACACAGGAATTAAAAAAAAAAAAAAAAAGTTGCATGTTCCATTGACTTGAGGGAATAAAATGAGAAAATTTAACTGTTTAGTGTTCTTGACCTTAGACTAAAATCAAAAATTGGTCATCCTATTTCCAAATTGATGTGCCGATGGGTACACTTGGAGAACCATGAGGCTAAGAAACCAGACACAGTTAAGGAAGACATACCATGAGCAGGGATGCCTTGTTATTTGTTTACACTGGATTTGAGGATTTTTGATCTACAAAAAGGATCTGGTGTGTGTCAGGACTCATTTGTCCCTCAGGCTATACCAGAACAAAAATTCCCAAGGGGGAGATTTCATGCCGGGTCTTGGTTTACAGAAGTTCTTCCAGGCAGTGGAGGAGAGAATATTCTGGCCCTCTCTGGAGAAAAGTCATCTACAACCTACGGAAGGGATAGAATTCTTCAAGTTTGGCCATAGCCAAGCAAAATAGAGTAGCAAATTCTATTTGCAAAGCCTATGTGTATCTACTCTATTGTGAATTTCTTGCATCTGGTCTTTTACGACTGTGGTGTTAACGGAAGGTTAAAACTGTCATGTCTAATTCATTTATAAATGTGTCCAACAAGTTGAGTCAGGATAGAGCGAATGGTGGTGAGCATAATATTTTATAATTCTTTGCAATCAAACTTTTAACCCAAGTCCCTGGATATATAATTAACAGCTCAGACAAGTTCTACTGCTGGTGCTTTAGAAGTTTTCCCTCAAAGAGTTCTGAGGATCAGTCACAGTGATGAGTGTGTTTACCGCCTTGTGATTATAAGACCCACGGGGTCCTCAAACGATGGCAACAGCTTCATAATGTCAGTGTCGAAGCTGATAAACACACTTCAGACTGTGAATTGCTGGAAGAATGAGCAACATTTCAAATACCAGTTGGTGAACTTTAACCTTGATATTAATTGCATGTGAAAACAAGAAAACCCTTGGTTTTCAGAAAACTGGCTTGAAAAATCACATAGTAGATTCCCATCAATACCGTTCCCTCCTCCGAGGGATCACGGTGCTGTCCCTGACCAAGGACTCCACCTCCGTGCAAAAAAGGGGATAACTCACATAACAAAAGAGCATTTTAGACAGGAGGGACTTTATAAGGAACATGACTCTGATAGCAAGTGAGATGTGTTCAGTCTCATGTGTTAATATGATATTAAGAAAAATATTTTCTAAGAAAGGCAAAGGACAGTCTCAGAACCTGAAAATCAGACGATTGGAGTGACATTGGGGGAAGGTGTGAGACCAGAGCCAGTTCCTGGGAAAATTTCACTAGTTTACAACAAATTTAAGGGGAAAAAAGGGGGGGAGGGGGCGCGTGGATGGTTCAGTTGGTTAAGCGTTTGCCTTTAGCTCAGGTCATGTTCCCAGGGTCCTGGGATTGAGTCCCACAGAGTCCTGGGATGGAGCCCCACATAGGGCTCCCTGCTCAGCGGGAAGTCAGCTTCTCCCTCTCCCACTCCCCCTGTTTGTGATCCCTTTCTTGCTGTCTCTCTCTCTCTTTCTCTCTCTCTGTCAAATAAATAAATAAAATCTTCAATTAAGAAAAAGATTGGGGGGCGCCTGGATGGCTCAGTGGGCTAAAGCCTCTGACTTGGGCTCAGGTCATGATCTCAGGGTCCTGGGATCGAGCCCCGCATCGGGCTTTCTGCTCGGCAGGGAGCCTGCTTCCCTCTCTTTCTCTCTGCCTGCCTCTCTGCCTACTTGTGATCTCTATGTCAAATAAATAAATAAAATCTTAAAAAAAAAAAAGAAAAAGATTGGGAAATATTCTTGCTGGTGTACAGGGTTGGAGTTCAGTTTTGAAAAATTAATTTGAATTCTTGTGGGACTTCAGATCAAGCTGTCTCACAGGTAGTTATATATGTGGCATTCAGAGTTTTTAGGAAATTGGAGAGGGTGTGCCAGTGGGAGGTGGCAAAAGGAGAAAATAAAATAAAATAATAAAATAAAATAAAATAAAATATAAAATGGTGGAAGGAAGCACTGAGGGCTAGGATGGAGTGAAGAAATCATTTCAAGCTTCAACTCTCTGCCTAAGACTGTGACACCTTCCCAGCACCACAGGAATCCTAGCATAAGTTCTACCTGCCCCAACCAAAGCGACATGTGATATTACCCCTTGCTTGGAAAAGGGAAGCTGCCTTTCTTGTTTCCCCCTTATCTGCCATACGCTCATTTGACTCTCATGTGAATAAGGTCAGCTATTACCCCCTCAGTTTCCAGTGAAGAAAGCAAGCTCAGAGCCATTTAATGCCCTCAACAAGGTTGTGTGGCTGGCCAGGGGCAAACCTGAGGAATGTCTGCATTTCTTTGATGCCAGAGCCCACACTTCTCCCATGATACCATCTTGGTTGGGAGTGGGGCCCAGGGAGTGAACTGTGGAGTTCAGTAACCATAGCAAATGAAATAAGTCAGAGGTCAAAGAAGGGATTCCATTATTACACAAATCATAACCAGTTCCCTGGAAACTCCTCCCTTTGAGAGAGATGGATGTGACCATTGTAATATCATTATTTTTCCTATTTGCAAGTTACATGGAAGTCAAGAATTACATCTAAGACAGTTCACTGAGGCTATATGACACATTCTTAGACTTTTCCAGAAGAACTTGCCAATGAGGTAGCCATTTGACCATCCATACTCCTCACCCACTATTTAATAATGATGCATGTGTCCTCACAGAAGCATTGACCTCCATCCCTATGCCTCACTTCTGCACCCACAGACATGTCCTTTCACTGTGATAACTGCCACCACATCAACTTCAAGTACAAACAAGAGTAGAAGCACACGAGGAAGTCAAAGTTTGCATAACACAACCAAACCTACCGGAACATACCCACTGAGTCCTTGATGAGGATGCTCTGAGAGGAGTATGGATGTTAAAATGCTTCCCTTCAAATCCAACAAAGGACTCAATTTAGAATGGAGTTGCGGGGTTGGTATTGTACCAGTGATTTCCCCACATTCTAAGGTTTTACTTCCAAAGGAGCGAGCACTTTGAGTTCTTCATAAATAAAATCTGTCTTCTCCTGCACTACACTGAGATTTTATACCACTAGGAAGCTGACCTTGGGTCTGATATTACTGGTGCCAGAGCTAAGGCCTTCTAGGATTTAGTGCTAAATAAGATTTCATTCTCTTCAATTAAAATGGCAGTCCTCCAGCCTCTTTTCTCATCAGTGAGCAGTGAGTGTTACATTCAGCGCTTTCTTATTTCCTGGTTCAGCTAAAAGATATACATGTCATCTTGACACTAAAGATTTTAGTAAAAATGCATCTTTTGAGGGGAATCACTCTTTTGAATTTCACCGATAAAAGCAGACACGATTTCGAGAATATAATTTTTTATTTCCAGAAGAGAATATTTATTACTCTGCACAGATAAGAAAGGAATCATTCCAAAATAAAGGGACATTTTATTTCTAACTTTAAAACTCTTTCAATTATTTAAAAAGTTTCCCTTTATTTATCTCATCTTCCTCCTCCCCTCCCTTCTTTTTTTTTTTTTTTTTTTGGTGGGGACTCTAGTTTTCCTCATTAACAGGTTTGATCTTTGAATTATATTACGTATACTACAAGGACAGATCTTAATTCCATAATATCAATTTAATTATTATTTTCCTTCTTGTAAGGGCCATTTGATTTATTCTCACTTTTTTCAATAACAAACATGGGGAGGGAAGGAGAGAATAAATTCACTTGTCCTCATTTTTTTTCCTATTTTCTTAGGTTCTTTGCCTTATATGGTTTTCTCCACATCTTAGTCCATAGTCAGTCTTATTTTATAATCTTGTGATTAAATTACTTTACCTTAAAAACCCATATTTGTTTCTGTCCCATAATGCCTTCACCACAGTCCCATGATGCTTGTTGCAGGTGAAGACAACCTATGTATAGCTTTTGCCCCTCCAGCAGCCCCCCTGCGGTGCCCTCAGGCCCTCTCCCTTCAAGGAGTTTGTGCTTCCTGAATCCGGGTTCTTTGGTGACACCCCTGCAAACCTTAGGGCTTTGCTGTCCTCAGTTGGACACACCCAACAAGACTCTGCCTACCCTCTCTCCATGCAGATCTTATGTTCAAGAGCTCATGGTTTTATATTTAATATCCACACATGTGATCCTTTCCATTAGCCCAAGAAATAAGGACTTCTCAAAATGGATGAAAGAACTGTAATCACTTCTCTTTCTCCTCTTTCTCCAGAATGACACTGAAAATTCTCTTATACGTTGCTGCAACCAGTCAGAGAACATGTATCTTCACACTCGGTGCTTTGTTACAAGGTCCTCCATCAGCCACTGGATTTTTATTATTCTTTTTTTTTTATGTTCAGTTAGCCAACATACAGTACATCATTAGTTTGGGATGTAGTGTTCAATGATTCATTAGTTGCCTATAATACCCAGTGGTTATCACAACATGTGCCCTCCTTAGTACCCATCACCTGGTTACCTCATCCCCTTAACCCCCTCCCATCTGTAACCCTCAGTTTGTTTCCTGGAGTACAGAGTCTCTCGTGGTTTGTCTCCACCTCTGATTTCTTCCCATCCAGTTTCCCCTCCCTTCCCCTATGGTCCTCCGCGCTATTCCTTATATTCCTCATATGAGAGAAACCATATTAAAATTGTCTTTCTCTGCTTGACTTATTTCACTGAGCATAATCCCCTCCAGTTCCATCCATGTCAGTGCAAATAGTGGGTATTCATTCTTTCTGATGACTGAGTCATATTCCATTGTATACATGGACCACAGGATTTTTATTCTAAGTGGTGCCAGCTACATTTTATGGGGGAAAGAAACTGACTTTCTTTGCTTCCTGTTCATCACAAGTAAATTCTCTCTAAATTCTTGTACTTTTTCTTGTTATTTTCATTTATCTATTTCTTTTAAACTGAGGTCCCCATGTTTGCCCTTCATTTCTTGATCCTTCCTCATTTGTTCTGCCTACAAACAAAGAGGAAGGCTCCAAGCTTCCAAAGGGAGCCTTCATTTCCAGCTTCTGGAGTCCAAGAACCTCAGCTATGTTTGGTGTCTGTGGTAGGCAGATGAGGGGTCCCCCAAAGATAGCCACATCCCATTCTCACTCCTGGAACCTGTGATTATGTCACTTTACATGGCAAAGGAGTTTTGTAGACATGACTAAGTTAAGGATCATGAGACAGGGAGATAATTCTGGATTATTGGGGTGAGCCCAATATAATCGTAGGTGTTCCTGGAAGGAGGGAGCAGGAGAGTCAGAGTCAGAGGAGATGTGAAGACAGAACACAGCCAGAGCCAAGCATGGCTGCTTCTAGAAGCTGGAAAAGGAAGGGAAACAATCCCCCTTCAGAGTATAAAAAGAAACATAATAAGCCTGCTGACACCTCGATTTTAGCCCGAGGAGACCCATTTTGGACTTCTGACTCCAGAAATATAAGATTGTAGATTTGGGTTACATTAAGCCACCAAGTTGGAACTGAATTCATAGGAACTGAATGCAATATCTTTCATTTCTTCATTTATCCCCTGAATTCCTTTCATACTCTTATCATTTGCTCTTCCGTGCCTGATATTTGTTAATGTTCTTTCTCCCCTGTGTTCTCTGCTTATACTTCAATGAAAACCTCTAAGTTCTGTGCTCTGACATCATCCCCTAAATATAGCCTTGCATGGCCTCCTCTCCTAAGGGACTTCCCTGTGTTTTTGTCCCACCCCCTCTCCTGCTAGCAATATATACTCTGGAGGCAGCCACCTGATCTTACATGGGTCTCAGCATCACCTTTGCCTCTTTGTTTCAAACACAATTTGTTCTCTCCCGGTCTCCCTTTCCAGACGTATTCTGTCCTATTGAAGTTAATCAATCCTTTTCTTTCCATGTGGTTCTAACAAAAGCGTATCTCTTATCTTACATCCCATTTTTTGTATTAGTGCTACTAATGCATCTTGTCTCTCCTTTGCTTTCTTAAAATTGATCACTTTAGTATTCATTTTCTTAGTTCTAGTGTGTGTGTGTGTGTGTGTGTGTGTGTGTGTGTGTGTAATATAAACCTGTTCTCTTTTCTTCTTCTAGGATTAAATCTTTATCTGATTAACTCCAAGAAACACTCCATCTTCTATGTCTGAACACCTTCTCTGCTACCAAAATCTGTTTCTCCTGAAGGAGTTTTACCTCAACTGATCCATTTTTTACTCTCGCAGAAATGTTAACTGATTCTGCCTTCTCTGTTCTTCTTCCAATCAGCCATGGCTTTCATTTAAAATATTAAGGCATGCACCTATACTTAGATCATGCTTCCAAAAACTCACTTTTCTCCAAGATTCTAATTTCCCTGGGACTGAGTGTCTGTCCTCTGTTTGAAAATTTAATCTTCCACAAGAGGGCCAGGGCTTCCCCCTCAAACTCTCTGTGTAGTATGAACATAAGTTGGGAATTTTTTCAGGAAAGCAACCAGGCAACAAATTTCAAGGCCCTTAAATCACAGATCTTCCTTTGACATAGGAATCCATGTAATAAATTTTATAAAATTAAAATTTTATAGAAATTCATGACATAAATTTGTTTACTTCTGAAATAACTGGAGACACATGCAAATATTTACACATACGTATTTATGATGGAATCATTTATAGAAAAATGGAGGAAACAAAATAGTTAATAATAAGTGTAACCTGTAAAACTGAACATTTTAAGTCAGCTTTAGAAAAAGAAATTTTTAAAGATTATTTAATGACATAAGAAAGTTTTCATAATACAAATCTAAAACAAAACAAAACAAACAAGGTACAAAGTTCATATATAATATGGATTCAACTGCAAACACACACACACATACACACACACACACACACACACACACACACACACACAGAAAACACCATAAGGAAATACTCTGATACGTTAGCAGTATTTTTCTCTGCATGACGATGTTATGGGTGTTTTATTTTATTCTTCATGTTGTCTATATTTTTCAGTTTCTTCAGAATAAACATCTATAACATTGTAATCAGAAAAAAAAAGTTCTTTAAAAAATGGACAGTAGAAAAAAAATGGACAGTAGAGCTAGTGGTTAAGAGCGCAAACTGGAATGAGATTAATGGGGTCATCATCCTGACTGTAAGGGACATAGACAAGTTCATTGCTTAGATCAGTACCTGCCACATAGCTGGTCCTAGATGAGAGATGATCCTTTCTGCAGGCTATGGTAGACAGTTACTAGATTGTCAAGCCAGCTCTTCTGCATAAATACGTGACAGTTACAGGAGTTGCAGTGACCTCATGGCCAAAGTTGACCAGTCCAGGTGGCAGCAAACATCTGAGTGAAGCTGGCCAATTGGCATTTTTCCCTAGGAATCATGGAAAGGGACCTGAGAAAAAACAATCTGGAGTCACTGGCTTGTAATACATAAAAGTAGGAAACATTTGATTTCTTGCCTTATTAGCTCTTAATTCACCCCCTGCCTCAATCATGTGACCCAGGTAAGTTATACTTACCCAGTCTGCTTATATAAGGTGGTCATAAAGTCTGGAAACATAGATGCCATTTTTTTGGTGCAATGTAATATCAATAAATCATTTATTTTCTATTATAAAAGATACATATCATAAAAGCATATATATTATGTAAATATGCATGAGTTCATGTATCTATACTTGATAGCTAATCTGTAGAATGAACTAGAAAAAGCAGAGACAAGGAACTCAAAATACCATTTGAGTCCCCGGATCCATGTGGTCTAAATGCTCAGCTTTCCTTCTTGCCCTTGTGTTAACCCATCCTTGTAAACTGATCTAGAATTTTGTAACCATAGGAATTCTAAGTAGTGTAAACTTTTCTAAAACTGCTGCTTTTAATATCCATTAGTGGTTCTTGCCTATAGCATCTATTATTGTGATGTTGTGATGGTAATTATCACTTTCCCTCATTCCTATGACATGTATCAACTGCAGTTGTTCTGTAATTAAGAGTTATCTTTCTTCTGTAATTATTCAGTAATTTCTGTAATGTGGACTCATGGATATTTATTTTATTCATTGGATGAGAATTCAATGATGTCATTTTTATTTTTATTTTATTGTCAAATTTTTCCAGTTTTACCCACTAGGAGATCAGCCCTTCTGTCCACTTAACATATTTTCTTCTTCCTTCCTTCCTCTCTTTCTCTCTAGCTTTCTCTCTTTTCAACAATTTCTTACTTTCTGGCACTGAGCTCCAGTCTCTTCTTCTATTGTCTCTGCCCCAGCCTTAGAATAAACCACTTCCCCAAGGGGTCCTGGCTTATTTGATTAGAGAATGGCATTTAGAAACCAAGATCTGGGCATTAGGTGTGTTTGTTGTTTTTGAGGTGTCATTGTTCTAGACCTTCTCAGCAGCCAGAGCTAGGAAATATATGCACATATACTAATCCAGGCGTATACACTCCTTTTTTTTAATAATACCTTAAAATAAAATAATTTAATTTAGCATGTTATTTATTTATTAATCTCTTAGTATATATATTTTAAAAATATATGAGTTAGACTGATACTTCCTGATACCATAGGTTTTATTCTATCCTTTAATTTGCTTTTTTGCATTGACCCCTCATTAACAAGCAATAGGAGGCCAATGGAGCCTTAAGATCCAGAACCTCAGTGAAGTCCAAGGTGGTCAGCTTACAGAACGTGGTGATATCAGGTGTGGTGCCAGGGAATCAGAAGTAGCCTGGGTAAAACCATATCAAACCTATTTGACCCAGAAAACTCATGTGAAGCCTTTGAAAGCCTAGAAAAGTAAGGATTATTCTTCCCCCTTATAGCATCAGGAGAAGGTAAACCAAGGCACTTACACTCAAACAGTGAAAATGGAATGGAATCATTCAACACAGTAATTTGTTGCATGAGTACAGAACCATTTATTGTCTTGTTCCAAATTTGCTGGGATATAGCAAAGCAAAGGAAAAGTACCTATTGAAATAATAAATGTCATTTAAAATTTCTTTTGCTGTGGGTTTGGTTCTTTTACCTTGAAGACTTATCAAAGCTATCCACCTGAGGGTGGCAGTGGGAAAATGTTGTGAAGTAAGGATGACAGATTAGTAGTTAGGAAACAGCTGGAGAATTGCAGGGTCTGAATTTCAGGCTTGGTGTTTCCTTGGCTCACGGTGAGAAACTGAAGTGTGTTTTCTCAGCTTTGTTAATGTGAGGGCTCCAACGAGTGACAAATGTCACCCTCATCTCAGAGGGCCTTGTCGGCGCAGTTGTGTCCAAGCTGCTCTCAAAGTAACTCTGGTTAGAGTCCCTACAGCCTGGTCTTCTAAAAATAGAATACTTGAAACATACAAAAAGTAAAGAAAAGAAATCGCAGCTGCCCATTCTGGCCCAGACCTTAGATCATTAACGTAGCTCTTTGCTTTAACATTTTAAGAACAGTCAGGTGTTAAATTTTAACAGGCAGTTTCTAAGGAATTGATTTCCTGGCAACAGAAAAACCGGCACAGAGGGAAGCTCCCAGAACCGCCTGGGGTATACTTTAGGGCCTATGGGATAGACTGCCCCCTCTTTATCACAGTAGGTGTTGGCTGTCTCCAAAAATAATTGTTCTCGTGACATTTTTGCCAACCATGGAGTTAGAAAAAGCCCTTCCACTGTGTTTATCCTTCATTCAGGCTTCTATAGCTTTTATAATTTGGGGATGCTCATGGCTTAAAAACATCAATACCCACTAATTCCGCTTTTAGAAATTTATCCTAGGTGTATACATTAAGAAATGCACACACATATACGTGATGTGAATATCACATATTGAACACCACATATGTGATATGTGATATGTTCATAATATATGTGAACATCACATATATTGTGGTGTTCGTTATATCATCAGGTGTATTATCACAAAATGTTAACAATCTAAATGTGAGTATATAAGCTAAGGTCATTCATCAATAAGATGAAATATAATGCAATTATTTTAAGATGTTTTCAAATTCCATTTGATGATTATTTTCACCACTCCAGTAAAATATCTCTTACCTGTGTGCCAGAGACACCTTATGGGAGTGATGGAAAACTGATTTATGGTGATGGTTGTACAACTTGGTAAATTTACTAAAAATCATTGAAAAGTGCACTTGAAATGGGTGAATTATATGATGTGTAAAATATGTCTCAATAAAGTGATAAAAATTGCCAATTCCCAGGAAGCTGGAGCATCACTGTCATCCGTTGGTCAGAGGGGGGCATTATGGAGATGATGAATAAACAGAGGGGAGATCTGAGTTCCCTTGGCAGTGGTCGAAATCGGGCCCTTGTATGATTATTCTTCTAGTTCCTTAGGAGAATATATATCCTTGGAGTAGTTATCCTTAGGACCTGGAATGATTCCCATATTAGCATATTGGCTCCTGAACCCATTGAACCTTTTATGGTAATAAAACCATTCTGCACCTGCCAATGGGAAGCAGCAGATGCTTTCAATGACCTGGGGAAACAGCTATGCCAGAGGGTCGGAGACAAATGGCACAAACATACCCAGTGTTGCTCGGATCAATCATTAGAGTCTCGTAGTCTGGGCATGCTGGGATGCGCCTCCCACGTGAAGGGCAAGAGCTGCCAAATCTAGCCTCCCTGCCACCACGAAGCAGGCACATCTGAACTTTGCAAGCAACATATTCCATAAGGTTTAAGTGGCCCGTTCTGACTCATTCACTGTTCTCCCAAATTACTTCCATTTTTTGAGAGGAGCCCAGAGGAAAAGACAAGTTTTCAC
>CM052811.1:75843914-75891384 GCA_028533885.1 Nasua narica | reverse complement strand
CTGTTTCCTTCCTGAACGCAGGAGATATGCTCCCATGTGAATGATGTTCTCCCTATGCCAGGAGGAAAGAAACATTCTCATCACCAGATGGGGAGTTGAGGCCCAGAGAAATCTATTCAAACACACTTTGTTCAAATACGCCTTATCTTCCTTTAGGCTCCCTGTATATTTCATTACTTTTCCACAGTTGCTTCTCTTTGTTCGATACAGTATAGAGACACTTAGGCCCAGCACCCCTTTGGGGTTTTATTTTCTTATGGAGGTTCCCACGTACGTGTGAAAATCCAGGTGCTTTTCTCCTGTTAATCTGCCTTATGTCAATTTAATTTTCAAGGCCAGCTGGAGACCTTAAGAAGGTAGAGGTAAAGCTTTTTCTCCCCTAAAATCCCAGTGAAATATTTGCGTTTCTGGTCACAGTGATGTTGTGTTCCTCTTGCTTGGAGGCTTACTAAAAGAGGAATGCTTCTGGCAGGACACACAACAATGTCTCCAAGTTCTTGGCCATTTGTGGGTCTCGTGCCATTTGGCAGAAACAAGAAAGACAGCAGGGGAGGAGAAGTGGTAGTGTTGGCTGGGGGAAATATGGGGATGCTATTACACAATGAGAAGAAGAAGGAGCTGAATGGAACCCTGATGACCCCCCAGGTCCTGAAACTGCCATGCCCTATGCTCTACCTGCATGCAGGCCAGTTCTCCAAATGTGGAGGATCCTCAGTGATGAAAAGTTGATTTTTCCTAATGAGTGAGCAATAGCTGAGGTACTGGCTGAAGATACAGGGAATGTGGAATGGGTTGTGGAGAATGTAGTCTCTACTTATCTTTCCTTTCCTGCTGGGTCATGCTTATGTTCATCTTTTCTTAAATGATCTCCTTTTCCTTTCCTATTCTTTTCCTCCACATTGTAAATTAGGTGTTTTGTGATTTTAATCCCAAAATTAAGACCTTAAGTTGTAAAATATTCAGAGTGCATTGCAGTGGACATAGAAGACCAAAAAACTTGGAGGTGGTTGAAGTAAATAATGATAATTTAGGTTGTACCCCATTGTACCTCATTGGGAGTGTCATATTTTAGTCACATAAGGAATGGCTGTTTTATTTTAGGCAGGACAACTTACTTCAAAAATGCAAGGACAAAAGAAATATATAATATATACAGTTGTTGAATAGTCGAAAGCATGGGCTGTAGCAAATATTTCACTTTTTTGTGAGGGGAGCTCTATCCTGCTTCAAAGACTCTTCCATTCTTGATAGAATGCTTCATTATGAATCTTTAAGGAAGAGCAAGCCCGCCCTCCTGTCTCCCTCTGGACAGAAGCTGGAAATACCAGAATCTTCTTCTTATCACTCACTGCCTGCAATGAGGAGCATGGGCACAAGGCCTATGCCAGACCAATTGCACATTTTCACCCTAGACTCTGAACCTGTATTTATGGCACAAGGTCCCTGAGATCATTAAGATATGAGTCCCAACAGCATCCTAGCCAGACTGCCCTTGGAAGTGAGCTTAATTCTGTCTGGTTGGCTAGCCTCTGCTTCTCTTAAGACTGATTCTTCAACTATCTTGCTATTGCTTTAAGCCACTCAACATCCTTCTTCTTCTCCTTCCCTTACCTATCTCAGTTTCATCACTTGCACCCAAGAATCCCTGTTAATACACCATGAAACTTTTCTTTATACAGAGCATGCCTCAGAAATGACACACTTTTTTTCTAGCAATAATTTTTTAACCACAACTATTTGAAATAGTCTGATAACATCATTTGACCTTATAATTAAATGAATATTTGATTTTTTTTCCAAAACACAACAAATGAGTCCTGATGTTAGAAATGGGGGGGTGGGTACATAGGTGACTACTGAGTCAGTTAAGCATCCAACTATTGATTTCAGCGCAGGTCATGATCTCAGGGTTGTGAGATCGAGCCCCATGTTGGACTCCATGCTGAGCATGGAGCCTACTTATGATTATCTCTCCTTCTCTCTTTCTCTCTCTCTCTCCATCCCTAAATAATTTTTAAAAAAAGAATGTTAGAAAATTGCCAAAAAGCATAGAAGTTTTTTCACAGTCTGTGTGCTATGCATGTAATACTACAAACACTTATTAATCATTGCATACATACCAAGAGCAGAAGTGTTGAACAGAACACAGTAGCTGTTTTTCAAGAGTCCACACTTCTGAATAGTAAAAGTACTATGTGTACATGCAAGGTTTAAGAATAGTTCAGAAGAAATGTTATCAACACCACCTTGAGATCATAGGGAGCCTTCACAGAAAGATGAAAAGCACCCTGAGCTGCATCTGGAAAAATAAAAGTATTTCTTCAAGCAGAGGGGACAGCACATGCACAGGCTTAAGGATATTTCCCATGATGCATCAGAGAACTAGAAAATGTTTGAAGCAGCTGGAGCACAGGTTAGGAGAAAAGCAATAAAGGAAAATAAAACCAGAGCATCAGGCAAAATCTAATTCATGGTTAGCTCTACATAGTATGTGAATTGTTAACATTTTTCCTAAAGGTAAGAAGACCGTACTAGTGCACTGGGGCTGCCATAACAAAGTACTACAAATTGGTTGGTTTAAACAATAGAAATGTATTTCCTCACAGTTCTAGGGCTGGAAGTCCAAGATCAAAGTGTCAGCAGGTTTGGTTCCTCTTGAGGCTGCTCTCCTTGGCTTGTAGATGGCCTCCATCTTGCTGTGTCCTCACACAGTCTTCCTTCTGTGCATGTCTGTGTCCTCATCTTTTATAAAAACACCAATCAGCCCACCCCAATGACCTCATCTGACCTTGTTACCTCATTAAAGGTCCTACGCCAAATACAGTCACATTCTGAAATACTGGGAAAGAGGACTTCAACATAGGAATTTAGGGGTCAGGGGTGAAAAATGGTGCAGACCGCATCATTGACAGAAGGGAGAAGTGAAGGGGGGAGGGAGAAAATATACTGAAAACTAATTTTAAAAAGTTTTAAATAATCTCAGTAATGCTGTGTCTTATAATCAGTAAATTCTTGCTTAATTTCTCTTCATTTTCACTCCTACACATACATAAAATCTAGAATTATCAAGTAGCTCCTTGAGGTCTTCCTCAGAGTACATGCTATAGTATTCTGGGTGTTACATATTTTTCAAATATATCTTGATTATTAAAATAAGGCTTATTGACTTAAATTGCATAGCTATTAAAATCATTTAAAATATTATGTGACTATATAGCAAATTACACTTGTGATGACATGGAAAGATTTATTTCAAAGCATTTTGAAAACTATAGTCACATCCACAGAAAACAGTACCATTCTTTTTGGCTCACAGTGGCCCTCCAATAATATCAAACTAAAATTATAGCCCAGCAACTCAAAAGATGCCTTTTGGCAATTTTCACATGGAAAGAAGAAACTTGAGAAGTCATTTACAAAGACATCCCAATTTAATCAAATGTCATCATTTAAACTGAGCAGAGATAATAACACTGATTCTGAAGCTCAAGAGGAAGTAAAAGGAAATCTGTGTTTGGGAGGAACCAACACACACACAGACACAGACACATATTTGTTCACAAACACACATGCATGTATAGTCTATCTTATATCGTTTCTTATTTTACAACATCCCAGAAATTTCAGCTGTCAGTCTACCCTCGGATTTTGCAACAAATTTTATTTTATGCTTTTAATATGAGCTTTAATAAGCTTACCAAATGCCCATTTAAGTTAATTTCTCACTTGTAAAAATTTTTCTACTGAGCATTTTAAAAACACATATACTTTATGAGACAATATTTTCTCCTTCTATTGGAATGTTTCAAGAGTTGATTTTCCTCTATAACTTATGTTGGCAGTAATCTTATGAAGCTTATTACATGTGCTTGACATATTGACAGTGGTATTGAACACTGGTTGGCAGATGAAGGTTTGTCATCAATGCGGTCCTATATTTACAGAAATACGAAATTAAAAACTCAGCTCTTTCAATAATTTGCACTTTGAAAAAATGAGTTCCAGAGGCAAAATTCCAAGTCCTCCATAAGGGTAGTTAGACCTTAGGGAGTCCCAATCCCCTCAGAGAAATGAAGAAAACTATGTTCTTGTCCTCATTCCTCTTGTCTTAAACCATTTCCTTTCAATGGAGGCTTTCTTTTTTTTTCTATGTAAGTTTTAATTTAAACTCCAGTGTAGTTAACATACACTGTAATATTGGTTTGAAGTGAACAACATATTGATTCAACACTTCCATACCTCACCCAGTGCTCATCACGGCAAGTGTCTTCCTTAATCCCCATCACCTATTTCCCCCATTCCCTCATCCACCTCCCCTCTGGTAATTATCGGTGTATTTTCTATAGTTAAGAATGTTTCTCACTTTGCCTGTTTATTTTCTTTCTTTTTTTTTTTTGTTCATTTGTTTTGTTTCTTAAATTCCACATGAGTGAAATCATATGGTATTTGTCTTCCTCTAACTTATTTTGCTTAGAAAAGTACTTTCTAGCTCTATGTCTTTGTAAATGACAAGATGTCATTCTTTTTTGTGGCTGAGTAATAGTCCTCCATGGAGGCTTTCTTGACACATGTGATCCCATAACCACCAAAGCAAGCAAATGGGGGGCGTGGCAAATTCTCTGCTTCCTGTTAAAGCTTCCATCCAAAAGTGGCACACTTCATATTTGATTGGACAAAGGAAATTACCTGGAAAAACCTAACTTTTAGGAGAATGAAAAGTTTAATCCTTCCATGTTACCTAAGCGGGAAAATGAAATATATACATATATATATGACCTTAGATTTGCCAATGAATTCTTAGATATGATACCAAAAGCATTAGCAACAAAAGAAAAGGTAGATAAATCAGACTACATCAAAATTCAAAACTTTTTTACATCAAAGGACATTATCAAGGAAGTAAAAAAGGCCACAACCTTTGGAATGAGAGAATATATTTGCAAATATCTGATAAGGGTCCAGTATTCAAAATATATAAAGAATATGTGCAACTTAGCAACAAAAAGACAAACAGCCCTATTAGAAAACAGTGAAAGAATTTGAACAGATATCTCTCCAAAGATATGCAAATGCCCAACAAGCACATGAAAAGATGTTCAGTATCCTTAGCCTTTAGGGAAATGTAAATTAAAATCACAATGAAATACCTTTTAGTGAGTTCTAGGATAGCTATAATAGAAGGAAAAGGAAAGAGAGAAAGAAGAAAAAAGAAAGAAAGAAAGAAAGAAAGAAAGAGAAAAAGAAAGAAAGAAGAAAGAAAATGAAGGTAGGAGGGAGGGAGTGAGGGATGGAGGGAGGGAGGAAGGAAAGAAGGAAGGAAGGAAGGAAGAAAGGGAGGGAGGGAGGAAGGAAGGGAGGAAGGAAGGGAGGAAGGGAGGAAGGAAGGAAGGGAGGAAAGGATGGGAGTAAGGGATGGGAGGAGGATGGAGGAAATACCAAATATGGGTAAAGATATGGAAATACTGAACTAGAGCCCTCATGCATTGCTGGTGGGAATATAAAATGGTGCAGCTACAGTGAAACAGCCTGGCAATTCTCCAAAAAGTTAGTCACAGAATTACCCAGCAATTCCATTCTTAGGTATATAACCCCAAAATGAAAAATACATATACAAATATTTGTATGCAGTTGTTCACAGCATACTCTTCACAATAGCTAAAAGGTGAAAACAACCCCAAATGGATTAACAGATGAATGGACAAACAAAATGTGTTCTAACTGCTTAATGGGGTTTTGGTTTGGGGTGATGAAAATGTTTGGGAACCTGAAATAGGTGGTGGTTTCACGATATTGTGAAATGTACTAAATGCCACAGAATTATAGATTTTCAATGGTTCATTTTATGTACATTTCACTGCATTTTTAACAAACTAAAAAAGGAAGCTGAAAATTAGAAGCTATTTAAGAATATTTCAACAATTATGTACCTCGCAACCACTTGGATTGTGGTAAACATTTTTGAGTTGTGGAGTGAATTGACAGCTATAAATTTTGAGTGGCCCAAGGGAGGGTGTCAAGCAGGAATCTGTTATTTGGTCCTGTATGTGGTTAAAAGGATGAAACACTCATCCAGTGATTATAGAACCTTGAAAGGGTCTTCCAAATCCAATATCCTAGACTCTGAAGATATGTGATGATGGTGGTCTTTTCTCTGGGATGAGGATTAATTACCTGATTTGCTTATATAATCAAAAAATTCCTCACCCAAAAAGTTTAAAATAAAGGGGAAATTTATTAAAATCTCTATATCTCCACCTGCTCATAACAAAAGACCAGTGTGTCATTGTAGATTCTGAAAAATTCCTAATTTGAGCCTCAAGTTTAGGGTTTTGCTTCTTAAACTCTGTATTTCTTACCATCAATATTTAATACCTCATGCACAAAATGGAATGGCCAAAAGTCAATCATTCTATGACACTAACCCAGCATTTAGACCTGAATAAAAGTTATGCCCCTCATTGTTTAGACACACGTTAAGTTTCCTATTGAGTCCCTGGAATGAAGGGGTGATGAAACCCGAGTGTCCATGGAAGGAAGCATTTTATCATATTCCACGAGCTGTTGTGGAGGGCTGAGGGTCGGGGATGGCTTCCAAGCAGACCACATAATGTCGCTGCATCATTTTGGATAAACACTGCAAATATCTAAAGTATAATCTCTTTGGGATGATGGCACTTTACAGGGAAACTGTAATGAGTGTGAAGAATTCATAGGCATCTGCCACGCACAATTTAACTAAACAATTTGCCAGTCCTGTCTTTTAAAGTGGCGTTTTTAACACTTGCATAGAGTAACAACATAAAAGACAAAACAATCTACCATCTATCCAAAAAGACAGCCAGCTCTTCTAATAAAAGCACAGCAAAACATACAGATTCTGTGGAGTTAATATGAGGCAGGGCTAGCTAAGAGTTCCCGGAGTCATTAAGACAATTAAGTCACTAAATGACATAGAGGAGCATTGGATTTCTTAGTCAAGAAAGAAAGAAAAATTATTTACTTGATACAGGTTTCCTTACTCATGTATAACATCACAGAAAATTACTCTTTTTTTTCCTCCTTTTATTTTTTTCTCCAACTTGGAGAGTGCCACACTGAGGTATAATTTCAAAACAAGAGATGATGCAGGTCAAGCTTTTAACACCCAATCAGCAGGAAGAAGAGTAGAAGAGAGAAAGATCTGTATTAATCAAGTTACAAAGTCTACTACAAGCTGCTTCCCAAGGATCCAAATTCCTATGGACACTGGGCTCCAAACTCCCTCAGAATTCAACAAAATGAGTATAACGAGGAAGGTTCAGATAAGTAAGAAATGTGATTTCAAGTGTGAAAAGGGGTGTGTGTGTGTGTGTGTGTGTGTGTGTGTGTGGTGTGTAGAATAATTCTTTCAAAGAGAATTTACTGGTAAGAGTGATGTGTTCTCAAAAGCTGAGGTAAGCAGAACTACTTCCGGTTGCCTAAAATGAAAGTCCGCTGACATCATCATCTTTACCCCTTCCGTAAACGGCAGTATTTTTAGAAACCACATTTCTATATATTTCTGAGTAAAATTTGAGGTGCCTCTGAGCCCACTAAGAAGTTATGGTCACACATTTGAAACCCTCTGGAGACACAGAAGGAAAAACAATATTAGAAGAAGATTCTCGTCCTCTGCGTGGGCTTACTTACCTAGAATGAAATTTTTTCAGGTGGATTCGAGGAACATCTAGATCATCCCTCTTCACTGCCTGTGTCTCTGAACCACCCTAGTGGCGATCGATTCTCTAATAATAAGCAGGGGATGGAGGCGGAGGACAGGAGAAGAACAAGGACGTTTTCAATTCTGAGTGGGCACTATGGTCTCCACCACTCTGTCATTTCTCCAAAAAGCGGTGATATATGGGCCAGTTATAAGAATAAGTCCTTTCCTCAGAACATTCTAGATTTTCATTAGCTCTCTCTGTTAATGTAGAGCATCCACTGAAATTTCAGACTGCCTGGGCAAGTGGTAGGATAGTGGCAATACTGTGTCTTCAGAAGGAAACTTGCACTGGGGGACAGTCAGTCCAGAGTCACCACTGGAAGGTCAAACAGGGTTGGAAAGGTCCCCTTACTGAAGCTCCACCTATGTCCTAGCCTTGTCCATAACCCATCCCTCTTTCGCTCCACCTGGAACTCCTTACCCTATATGAACTCAGTGCTGGAGGCTGATGGAATGTCACCCGCTAGTGAGTGGGGACTGGGTTGAAATGACATGGGGGAATCATCCAGGGGTCATTCAGAAAAAGAGAAGTCACTGTAGATATTCTAAACAGAGGGATTTCATTCTGTGACTCAGCTTCACAGATGGTCAAAGAGCTGAGAACATAAAGAGGGGGAGGTAAGGCAAACCAGAGTTTGTCCCTGCCAGGGCTGGAGGGGCGAAGACATGACTCGGGGTCAGTGGCTCCAGGATCTCTGGCCACCCCCCAGAAGCTGAAACTGTAGCCAGCCAGACTGGTGGGACCTGAGTCCACTATACAGGGGGTCTTTCCAGGGGGAGCTCAGGTCCACTAAAGGGGTTCAGTCACTACAAACAGGGGCTCCAGCTGAGGCCCTGGTTCCCAAGACCCCATCATGCCCCCTCTGTGGGATAGCCCTAGCTACAGTCTTACCTTAAAGGCACCACTGAGGGGATTTAGAGATGGAATGGGCACTGCATCTAGAATAATGCTTCTGACCCGGTATGGTTTAGCCATTTTTGCTATTTGGGATCACCCATAACACCACTGTTAACTAGATCTTATTCTGAAAAATTCTGCACGTTTAAGGGTCCTGAACTACTTAAGATCTCCCTGCCTCACATCAAAGTAGCAGGACTATTCTAATTAACTGACTGGTTCTTTCAGAGAAATGAGCTCTTCGTGGTCTTTTTGATGTTCTTCCAAGCATAAATTATCCACTCAACCCATCTCTCACATCTGAGTCAAACGTACTTGGGGAAAAGGAAATAGAAACAGACAAAAACCTCAGATCCCAAACCACCCACCAAATACTTGGCAAGTGGAGAAGAAAGAAGGATTTGTTTGTAGGGACCATGGCTTGAAGAATTCATGTAATTTCCTCCTTTTCTCCTGTTTTCTGAAGCCTTTTTTTCACTGCCTCATTCAATAAGGAAAGGCTGAATATACAGCTGCTTCGTCGTTAGCTCTTATAAATTGGAAATGGATTTTTAGTAATACAGCAAAATTCTGTATCAAAAAAATCAATAAACCCCGTGGACTGTGGTAGAGGGATCTGACCTATTTAAGGGAAACACTAAAAGATTAATAAAATATAGTGGCAAGTCCTCGAATTTAGTGTTCTTCTCTGGCTTGCTGTCTTTCTACCTGCCTGCAGGCAGACCTCCCCCTGCAGTCCTCTGCCCATCTCTCCAGCTGGGCAGCTCAGCGTGCACACATGCTGGGCTCTGTCCCTGGGACTTATCCTCCATAGTCACTCCACTCAGATGCCACCCCCACTCTATTCATCTGTATACCACTGACCCATTACATGCCCCCCTCCACCCTGGAGCACTCCTTGAGAATGTTGATAACACTGTTACTCCAGTGAGCAATTCTGAGTTAATGGTTTTAGTTCGCTATGATGAGCTGAAACAAGCATAGAGACCCCACCTCCACGTCTTGGTTTTTTTGTTTTGGTTTGGTTTGGGGTTTTTTTTGCTATTTACGACGCTCTTCTGTTGTTCTCTTTCCCAGCTGCTCAAATTATAATCACTCACTAAGAACAAGCTCAATTTCTGCCTCCTCCATGAAGCCCTCTAGAACTCTCCTTTATCAATTCTTTTCCCCTCTAAAATCTTATGTACCTCTTTATACTAACCATAGTTTGACTCAGAAAAATTATCTGCTTTGCCTACTTGTGTGCTTCTTGTGTCTTTGTCTTTTCCCTCCGGTTGTATTATATGGTCCTTGAATAGAAATCAATATTACTGAGTACACTTTTATGAGCAAGTGGTCTTTTTTTACCCATTGGTTAATCCTGCTTCCCTAGGACCAGCCACTGCCGAGCCCTGGCACACAACCCACGTTCCCTGCCTCTCTACATGGGTGCCCACACATTTAGCTATGGTGCACCAAGACTTAGCCACCAGCCCTCCTAGCCCCTCTTGCCTTCCTGGCTAATAATGTTTGTGGTCCCTAGTTTGCAGAGGAAGGAGCAGGGGGTGAGTGGGAGGAATTTTTCTCAATATTCTTAGTTCTAGTGCTAGGTGCCAAATGTCCCCAGGCTAAGTTGACAAAGACAGCGAAATGCACAAATCAAATAGCAAGAAAGGCCATCCGCATCATTAAAATAAATCATTATTGGGACAACTGGGGGCTCAGTCAGCTCAGCACCCCACTCTTGGTTTCAGTCAGGTTGTGATCTCAGAGTCATGAAATCAAGCCCTGGGTTGGGCTTCATGCTCAGCAGGGAGTCTGCTTGAGATTCTTTCTCTCTCTCTCTCTCCCTCTGCCCCTCCCCCTGCTGGCACTGTATGCTCTAAATAAATAAATAAATAAAAATCTTAAAAAAAAAAAGATGAGTTGTTATTTTTAGTAGGAGGAACTGAGATCCTCCCTAAGGAATGAACCCCTAGGAAAGGGCTCCTAACCTGAAGTCTATGAATCTTCAAGGCAGTAGTTACAGAATAGGAGTCTGTGAACTTGGGTGGGCATAGGAATTTTCTCATTGCTGCCAATACAAGTTCCCACTGACTTTGTGACTTCAAACAATATCAGTTTGTGCTCTTAGAGCTCTGGTGACCAGAAGTCTGAAATCAAGGTGCAGGCAGAACTGTGTTCCTTCTGGACATTCTGCAAGAATCATTTCATTGCCTTTTTCCAGTGGCTAGGGACCGTTGGCCCCCCTGCTCCTGACTATGTCTCCCCCCCACCCCCCCTGCTGCTTCTGTCATCACATCACCTTCTCTGACTCTGCCTTCTGTTCCTCCTGTGAGGACCCTTGTGTTCCACTGGCTCCGGGATAACCTCCCCACCCCAAGGTCTTAAACATCATGTCAACCAACTTCCTTTTGCCATGTAAGGTAACGGGTTGCAGATATTAGGACGTGGACGTCTTTGGAGGGCTGCTATTCTGCTGACACAGGTGGGGGGAAACTACATTTTTATTTACATGAATCATAACTGAAGTCTGGTATTTCCTCTGATTGTGAATGTAGGCAACAAGCCACTATAGTACTTAGTAATACCATTGTCACTATTCATTCATTTATACGTCAAAATCGCTGTAATTATTATTGAGACTTGCCACTGAATCTTGTTGTGATAATAAAGAACCACATACTGTGACATTTTTTTTTAAGTGTGACAACTGGATTCCCAGCTTCTTTTGTGTTTTAGGTAAGGTTTCCAGAGAAAAGCCCCTGAGATGAGATGTATGTGTCGGTGTTTATAAAGGATGCACTCCCAGGAGCACCTGGCAAGGCAGTGGGAAAGCTGGACAGGGAAGGGGGAAAAGACAAGAAAAGGTCTGACGTTAGATGAGGTGTCAGCCTTGGCTGCTCCCAGTGGCAGCTCTGAAGAGAACATCAGAGTCAGAATATGTCCCACCTAGAGGTGAATGAACTAGGTTCCAAGCTGAGACGATGCAGTCATTAGCTAAGGGAACCCAAAGGATAGAAACTGTCAGACACTCTTGGCTTTCTGTCTGTGGGCAAGGAATCCCCGATGGCCAAGGGCAGTCCTCTGAAGAATCTCAGATTGTGTCAAGAAGTAGAACATACAAAGTCTGGGAGATAGGTGCACAGCAATGGTATAGGATCCTAAGTGGATCTTGGCAGAGCACCAATTGTATTAATTATATTTGGTGATTCTACATATTTTATTTTTTATATTTAAAAAAATTCTGATGAGGGATCTGTCATCCTCACTAGACTGCTGAAAAGTCAAGGACCAAAAAAAAAAAAAAAAGTCAAGGACCAAGAACAAACAAACAAAAGCATGGTACAACAAAAGTTAAGATCTTCTGTTCTATCAGCTACTGTCATAAGTGGTTTCTGAAATGACCAGGAGCTTCCAGCCCCAAAATGTAGACACAGAGGATATATTCAAGCATGGAAAAACAATGTGCACAGAACCCTCCAACCATTAGCATCCCTCCCCACACAAGCCAGCTTATGTATTTATTTCAAAGTGATCACGCTCTGTTTGTATGTACCACATCCATGTTAAGCAATGATAGGAGTTCAACTTGTGAATACTATATTGTTTCTCATAAAAGAGAAAAAGATGTCATAACGATGGATCTTCTTCATTTAAGAAATGCCTTTTCAAGGTGGAATCTCTCAAGGTTAATTTAAAATCTAATGTGACTGGGTGTGGCGCATGAACAATGAATCTTGGAACACTGAAAAAAATTAAATTTAATTTAAAAAATAAAAATTAAAAATAAAATAAAATCTAATGTGCCACTGATATTATAATGGAAAAGGTAAATGCTACTTGACTTATTGTACTAGGCACACACAACCCCCTTATAGTATGCTCAATTAGAAGAAGGTATGTGACTGTAAAATAGAGTTAAAGGAGGGGCGCCTGGGTGGCTCAGTGGGTTAAAGCCTCTGCCTTTGGCTCAGGTCATGATCCCGGGGTCCTGGGATTGAGCCCCGCATGGGGCTCTCCGCTCAGCGGGGAACCTGCTCCCCCTTCTCTGTCTGCCTGCCTCTCTGCCTACTTGTGATCTCTCTCTCTCTCTCTCTCTGTCAAATAAGTAAATAAAATCTTAAAAAAAAAATAGAGCTAAAGGAGGTACAACAGAAACATCTGCAAGACACTGGCAGGAGGAATGATGGCTTTTACTTAAAGATAATCACAGAAGGATGCCTGGGTGGCTCAGTCAGTTAAGCGTCTGCCTTCAGCTCAGGTCATAATCCCAGGGTCCTGGGATCAGGCTCCTGCATCAGACTCTCGCCACTCAGAGGGGAGCCTATTTCTCCCACTTTCTCTGCTATGCTCTCTCTCTCTCTCTCTCAAATAAAAAAATAAATAAAATCTTAAAAAAATATAATCTTGGAATTATTTTATCTATCTCTAAATGTAGATATACACAAACCATTACCTTAAAGTACATTTACCTTTGGAAATTATTTCTTCTTGGTTAAAATACTCTTGAAATTTCATTTAAATTGTAAATTGAAGGTGAACATAAAAAAAAGCAAAATTCTTTATTCTTCTGAATGAAAATGAAAAAAAAGTTTATATTTCTGAAAATAATGATAGTACTCCTCGGTTCAAGAGAAATGATAAATTTTGTAAAGGGAAAATAAATTTGCAGGATCAGGCTTAATAGAGTATTCTGATTTGGGAGTTTAATAAGGGGGAAAAATGACATGTACAGGCAGCAGTCCCACAGAGATGAGAGTGGGAAATGTCGTCGTCCACTTGGATCAGCTCTATGTTTTATCACACTCATTTTCCACACAATGAAGAGTTAAGGACAAAGTGCACAGTGTGTGAGAGAAGTCCTCCTTCATAGTAATCTGACTGACGGGAAAATGAAAAGAAGTATACACCTACTGATATAAGATTTTGAGTAAAAATTACTTTTAGGAAATACCACTAAGTGGCAAACCCTTTCTATAGGATTACAAAAAAACATCGCAAATATAAGAATCACATGATTATCGTACAAATACGAGATTTTAGCTTTCTTTTGTCCCGGATTTGAGACTTGTTAAAATGCTCAGTATCACATTAGCTGAGAAGAGAAAAATGTTATACAGAAAGGGCAATATAGCAAAGAGCTATAACCTATTTACTGAGTTATGGGAAGTCTTCCAAATTTTGGAGCTGGTTCCTCAAATCTCAGAAAACCTGGCTAAAAGAATCTCTTTCCTGCCTTTCTGCAGATTCCTTCCCATCAGTGCTTGCTGGTAGGAACTGTGAAAGCTCGAGGTTTGACCCACCTTGCAAGTAAACAAATAGCTCAACATAATCTTACGGCTGAGGGAAGAAGACATAAAACTCCTGAATCAGAGACTAGCAATTTATATTATTGACAGCACAGAAGCGGCATAAGCATCAGTCTTTTGACCTCTGTCCCCTGAACCCTGATTTTCACAGAACAATATGAAGAGAGTCAGCTTATATCTGCATTTGTAATGGGATGCATTGCAGGAACCCTAAACTGAGGGAATCTAGAATTTTTATAATAGGCACTATGCCTGTCTGAACTTCATCCCAAAGGAAGACATTATCTTGCTTACTTGACAATGAACAATCTGTTCTTTGCTCAGAGGAAAACTCTGTCTCCGTTTTGCAAGGATATTCACCAGGAACATTCTTGAAAAGAAAGTTCTGAGTACTGTTAGTCAATGCCTTTGCAAGATGCAGAAATGTGAGAGACCCATGAAGAATTGTCACCCAACACTTCCTTAAATCTTTCTCATGACTACCAAAGAAAGCACTTCATTGGTCCCTTTTCTCTTTCAGCTACTAAACCATCACTATCTTTTCCTCCACAGCAAAGTGTCTCAAAGCATATCCACTTGTCCACAACTCAATCACATGTCATTTTGACCTTCACCGTGACTCCTGATCTAAGGGCTCCTATGCTATTCTCACTCAGTCTGTCTCCATTCTCAGCAATGTTCACACTTATGACATCTCCTTCCTTCTTGAAGGTCTCTCTCACCCTGGCTTTCCTGAAATCACATGGCTGCCCCTTCTTCTTGTGTCTCTCTATGTGCCTTCCTTGTCCTTTTACTAATCCCTCCTCTCCTCCATGTTAGATTTTGGATTTTCTCTAATGCTAGGACTTCTCTTGTGGCTCCACACTCTATCTCTCGGTGTTTTATCCATTACCACATCATCACCATTGTCTGGATGGTGTTTCTTCCTACATCTTCATCTTTAAACTAAATGCCTCTTTTGAGTTGAACATATTCAATTGCCTTCTTGGCTTTGCCACTGTGCCACTTGGACTGATCAAAAATTGAACCCAAGAGCTTTATTCTCCAAATATTTTCTGCCTCCAGCAAGCTTCACCTTGGTGAACAGAATCATCCCCTTGGCTGTCCATATTAGGAAAAAGGCATCTCTCCTGTAAAATACTTTATTTCTATCTACTGGAAAATTTTCATAATTTTGTTAGGATGAGACACTCTCTCTCTACCAGCTGGAAAACTGTTGTTATAAAAATAAGAATCCATACTCTTGGTGGTATAAATGGCACCACTTTGAAGCAACTCCATCATTCATTCACAGCACACAACCTCTAAAGGACCCCTGGTCACCCCGATGGACTGAAATATAGATGATTTCTCTGTTGGGAAATACTACAACATTGTATCCAGGCATTGGTTCTGAATGTTTACTTGGCAGAATGAAATAATTAACCCCACTACCAGATATGTTCATGTTAAAAAAAGAAGAAGAAGAATATAAGAAAAACAAGGCATTGTTAAAACCATGCCCTTGAAAGCTTCTGGAAGTGAAAAGGAGCAGCAGCCGACATTCTTTTCACCATGAAATTCATAGGGTAGAAAATAAGAGGTCTCCAAGAAGCAGGTTTTCATTTTCTCTCCTTTCCCTGCCTGACTCTTTAAAATGTAAATCTTGACACTGCAAACACAAAGCTGATTCTAAAAAATAAAATAAAAGGAGAGAGGGCCTGTAATTTTCCAGCTTGAAAGAGCAATAAACAAAGTGCTACGATGATGCAGCTGCACACATGCTGATTAAGAAGACAACTTCAGAGAGAGAGCAGCAATATGCAAAATGATTATTAACACTAGAGGCCTCTAGATCGTTTGATAAATCATAGCTCAAATCAAAGTCCTTGCCTGCAACCCCTAGCTGTATGTACTTGAGTCTTTAAGAAATATTAAAATGTAAATCTTATCATGCTTTTCTAGCTTCTGCATCTGTGTCTCAAATACTGTGGGATTTATTTTAAGAAATATGGACTTTATCAATTAAGCGATGCTATCTTTGGAAATTTTTATCAATTCAAGTTTGTCATTGCCCCTGAAATTATATTCATATCCAGTTCCTTTAAAATTTTAACTCATCATTGGGGTGCCTGAGTGGCTCAATTGATTAAGTGTCTACCTTCAGCTCAGGTCATGATCCCAGGATCCTGGGATCGAGTCCCGAGTCCCACATCGGGTTCCCTACTTTCTCTCCCTCTGCCATTCCCCTTGCTGTGCTCTCCTGCTCTCTTTCTCTGTCAAATAAGTAAAATTGATTTAAAAAGTGATAAAATGTTAATGCATCATTGATTACTGTCTATGGTAACTTTAGGTATGCAATAGTATTTTATGAACACACGATATTTAAATGATACAGTATTATGCATTATGAAATACAACTATCAAATAGTGTACGTTATAGATCATCTGCAGAAATTTGCTGATTTGCTCTTGGTTTTGTTCAACTGCCACATTCAAGGTGGCCCTTTGCAAATATAGAAAATTATTTGAAGCGGTCTAAAAGTATTCACCACAGCCATATATGACATGTCCATTCTGACATTAACCTAGCCTGCCTACCTCGAAATGAAGAAATAGCAGCTCAGTAAAAATAGGGGAGGGTCCTACAATTAAAATTTCAATAATATATCTGGAAAGAAATTAACTGTGAAATAAAGGGAGAAATAAGTGAAGAGGAGCCTGTGACCACCATCTTGTGGTAAGTTAGTGGTAAGTTAGCCTCTTGTGATAGTTCTTTGCTACACACAGAAGTAGTGGAAAAACTATCAAAAAACTTCTAAGGAGGACCCACAGTACCTGACTTCAAGACTTACCGTAAAGTCGTGATAATCAAGAGGGTTTGGTATTTGCGAAAAAGGCAAATAGACCAACAGAACACAGTAGAGAACCCTGAAAGAGGCCCACTGATGAGTCATAGCCAACCAGCTTTTGACAGAGGAGCACAGGCAGTAGAATGGAGAGAGGGTTGTCTTTTCAACAAATGGCGCTGGAATACCTGGCCATCCACAGACCAAAAAGAGAAAAATAAAATTATACAGACTCAGACCTTACCCCTTTCACAAGAACTAACTCAAAGTGGATCAGAGACCTGAATAAAAATGCAAGATTATGCAACTTCTAGAAAATGATATCGGAGAAAATCTAAGTGACATTAAGTTTGGCAATGACTTTTTAGTTACAATGCTGAAAGCATGATCCAAGAAAGAAAAAAACAGATATATTGGATTTTGTTCAAATTAAAAATATACTCCATTTTCTTCAAGAAACAGGAGCAATTGTATTGTTTAAAAGTTTATTTAGTCATTGGCATTGCCTGCAGAATCTACCCCCCAAAAAAAACCCAAAAACAAAAAACATGCTGATGCTGACTGCTTCCTGCTTGCCACTGGCCAATGCTACCAGCCATGTATTCATGTGGGCAGTTTCCAGGGCCTTATAGGCAATTCAGGATATCCCTACGTGGATAATCTGTTTTTTCACTCTTTTCTAATTCCTTTGAAACTGCTCAAATGTTGCCCTCTGGCTCTCCGAAGCCAGAGCTTCTGGTGAGATATCTCCCTCCTCCCCAGCATGTGCCCATGGGTTCTGAGCTGGATGTCCTCCATTTCTCTCTGCCCCAGCTCTCCTGCTCAGCCTTCTCCACTGGGAAGTATGGCCCACACAGCTGACCTGAATGGATGGCAGGAGTGGGCTCCTTGGTCTTCTAACTCCAGTGGTTCTGCCATTTGGAGGTGTTGGTAGACACCAGAAGAAAGGAGAGTGATCTTGATGTAACCCTCTATTGAAGATCACAGCAGATCTGTCAGATGGTGCTTTCCATAGACCTATCCTCCCACGTTCTGGAAAACACTTCCCTTGTTCTCTATTGATAACCACACTATTCCTCACTGATATCTTGTTTGTGTTTTTAATTAGATAAAATACACATAACATAAAATTTACCATATTGACCCTTTATGAATGTCAGCCACATTACATTCACTTTGTTGTGTACCCACCACCACCATCCATCCCTAGACTTCTTCATCCCACAGAACTGAAACTCTGTACTTACTATACAGCTCCATGTCTTGCTCTGCCCCAGACCCTGGTGACACTACCATATTTTCTGTATCTCTGAGTCTGATTGCTGCAGGTACCTCATATCAGTTGAATCATGCAATACTTATCCTTTGTGTGTCTGGTTGATTTCATGTACCATAATGTCCTCAAGATGCATCCATGTGGTAGCCTGGGCCAGAATTTCCTTCCTTTTTAAAGCTGAATAATATTCCATAATATGTATAGAACACCTTTTGTCTATCCATTCATCTATTAATGGATACCTGAGTTGCTTCCACCTCTTGGCTATTGTAAAAAAAAGAACCCTGTGGATTTCTAAAATCCAGGCCCTCTCTTTGAGAGCAATTCCTGGATGAAACTCTCCTCAGTAGCCCAGAAAGTGAGCCATCTGTTTTCTGCTGGGATCCTGAATGATGCAAGCCAATCAGCCTGCCTAACTGTCCTGCTAAGGAAAAGAAACAGGAAGAGAAGGTCTATAAGGTACAAGGAAATCTCAACTCAGAAACACTTCCAAATGAATGACATATCCCAATCAACAAGATGAAATGTGATATAAATAAAAGGAAAGCTCTTGCTTTATGTTATAAAATTAATTATGCATCAACAACTCAATAGCATTTCACCCAAAAAAAAAAAAAAAGAAGAAAAGTTTTGGGAAGAACTGTAGAGTGGTGGGTCTCAACTGAGGTGATTCTGCCTCTGAGGAGACATTGGAGATTTTTGCTTGTCACAAGGAGGTACTACTGGCACGTGGCAGGTAGAGACTGAGGATGTTATTAAACAGTCTGAAACGCACAGATCAGTCCCCCACAGTAAAGAATTATTTGGTCTCAAATGTGGATAGTGCCAGGGTTGAGAAGCCTTTCCCTAAAATGTGAAATAAATTCAGAACTAAGAAGGCAGAAGTTTTCAAGCTGATGGTGAGAACCAACTTTCTACTTTTATAGATGCTCAGCAAGGGGGCAGACTCCATCATAAAGCCACACCTGGGAGCAATGCAGAAGAAGCAGGGGCTTGTTGTCGAGGAAAGTGAGGCTGGGAAGCAATATGGAGACTGGAGTTGAAGGATCTAAAATCTAATCTAAAAGCAATCTAAAAGCAAATAGGCCAATCGCTATGAAGAGCCCTTGGGTCAAAGATCACAAATTATTTGCAAAGTCTTAAGAATATACAGATTTTTCCAACATCTTATGATAAATACCTTTAAACTTACAGAAAGTTGTGTAAGTTTTACAGTGAGCACTTAAATATCTACTGCCTGGATTCTACATTCAAATACTTTTTTAAAAGTTTTTTTTTTAACTTTTTCACATTTTCCTGCTGAAAAAAGTAAAAGATCAATGACTAGGTAGACTTTTTTTTTTAAGATTTTATTTGTTTATTTGACAGAGAGAGAGAGATCACAAGTAGGCAGAGAGGCAGGCAGTCAGAGAGGGGGAAGCAGGCTCCCTGCTGAGCAGATAGCACCATGTGTGCTTGATACCAGGACCCTGAGGTCATGACCTGAGCTGAAGGCAGAGGCTTTAATCCATTGGGCCACTCAGGCCACACGACTAGGTAGACTTTTAAATGATGTGGTTGCTCATGTTCCTTCAAGGAAATGGAGTACGACCACTATTCTTGACATGGAAATTTTACTCAGATGATACACATTTGACATAATTATGCTTACAAAACTCAGTTCATGGATTTTTTTAAATGGCATATTTTTGAGGGCCTGTATTGGTCCCTCATTCTTTGAAAATTCATCAGAGTTGAGTATGTCAAATACAGAGTTAACCCTATAAATACACATCCAAAGCACAGCTCCTGTTCAAAAAGGAAACCCAGGATCAGCAAATTCTGATTCCATGCTTACCCCTCCTTAACCCCCATCACTGGTCAGCCAAGTTTTGATAATATCTAAAGTTAGGGTCACAATCAGTAGCATTATTGTCTTTATTCATTAGCACTTCCATAACATTTGGGTTTTCAAAGAACAATACAATCAGCATTTCTCCTAGTCATTCAAGAGAATAATCTAGCTGCATTGCATCTTTTCTCTGGAATGTAGAACCACAATAACTGCTAATTCCAGATCCTAATACATACTCAGAAAACACTTTTAGATCTTTCTTCCAAAAGAAAGCAATCTCAAGAAAAATATACTTTGCAATTAAAGGTTTCTAAAAGGAAAAAAAAATAAAGGTTTCTAAAAGGAAGAACAGTGTCCATACTCTAGGCTATTAGTAGGTTTTGCAGAGATAAATTTAAATGTAGTCCTATCTTGTAGGATGCATTTGGATTGGTTCCACACACATATATTTTAGAATGCCGCTCTTACATGTGGTTTCTCCTCTCCTTTTTTGATCTAAATCCCCATCTTCAGGAATATTGAACATTCATGTCTGAAAAGAGATTTGTATTAGCCCTACTCTTCCTCCTCCTTCCCATGACCTTTGCCCCCACCCCACAATTATGTCAGGCAGCCATTTACAGCACTGGTTTCAAAAACACTGACAAATAGTGAATAGATTCCATAAACAAGAATGTCAGATTCAAGGGGCAAACTCAGTAGGGTTGATGGCTCAAGGTCAGTTCAATTTACTGAATGATGCAAAGGTCAATGCTTCAGAAACTTGGTATCTCGAGGGAATTTCCACAGGAAAGTATGATTAAAGAGCACCCCTTCAACAAGCAGAAGCCAAGCATAACAGTAACCAGAGCTGATGGATGCAACTGAATGAAAGGGCAGAACAATTTCCTCACCTTCCAGGGCTACAGCTCCACAGATCAAATCGGAACACTTCCGGAAAAGTGCTTAGACTCAAGTATATCATTTTATGTGCACCGACTACTATAATCTTAAAGCAATTTCATAAAAACATGTGAAGGCTTATTGACAAGTTAATTGCATCCTACAGTAAAAAAAAAAAATCAATCGTGGAACGCACAATAACAGTAACTAGAAGCAAATTATCCATTCCACCTAGGGTTTAGGAAGAGGGGTCAGGACAGACTGATACAGCTTCTATTGGCATACATTTACAGAAGGCTCCTGGGAGGGGGACAGGGAAGAATGTCCTCATGCCTACATGGGAATCTGCTGCTTCTCAGGTAGCTTCTCATTTTAACGGATGGATAGTTTGAGTGAAAATCAACAGGAGATACATTGGCCGATCGTTAATAATTTGTACAAAGTAATTTGCATTAGAGAACACTTCACCCCTTCTTTGGCATCTTACAAATTCCTTAGACTCTTTCAGATTTTATTTATTTATTAGAGAGAGAGAGAGAGCAGGGGAGAGGCAAAGAGAGAGAAAGAGAAAAAGGGAATCTCCAGCAGATGCTGCACTGAGCTCGGAGCCCAACACCAGGCTCAGTCCCATGACCTTGAGGTTATAACCTGAGTCAAAACCAAGAGTTGGACTCACAACCGCCTGAGCCTCCTTGGCACCCCACATCTTTCCTAGACTTTTAAGGATCCATACCTAACAGATATTTCAGAAGCTATTTTATGCCACCTTTCCAATGATGTACAGCTTTTCCAATTTAATGTAGCTTTACATAGGTAGGCTTAAAGATTGTGTGGATTTTAACATGTATTAAAAACCAACAAATGCACATTTGTATGTATAACATATAGGGAACTACAAATGTTCTCTGCAGTGAACTGAATTTGAATTAACTGGACTTCTTCAGAATGCATTGCTTCTAATTCTTACATTAATGTTGATTGTCTATTTTTGGTACTTAGGTTTTTAACATATTTTTGAGAAAAAGTCAACATG
Organism: Nasua narica; assembly: GCA_028533885.1. NCBI lineage: Eukaryota > Metazoa > Chordata > Mammalia > Carnivora > Procyonidae > Nasua > Nasua narica. Next base: position 75,869,601 of record CM052811.1, on the reverse strand, counting down.
GATGGCATTTAACTAGGATGTTTGTCTATTGACATTTACAATTTTATATTAGATAACAGAAAATACTGTGCAAAAATCACATAATGGAATTTGGTAATGTAATCAATCCAAGAACCATATGTATCAAATTGAACCTCCTTATGTGAATTATTATATTTTCAATTTCAACTCTAAAGTCTACTTGATCTTACTCCATCAGTTGTATGAAAAATAAGTATACAGAGATAATGACAATCAACCAGTAACATGCAACAACAAGCAATGATCTCCACATTGAGTCAACCTGGGGTTTCATTGTGTTTTGACTTCTTCAGTATCTGTTTTATAGAGAAAATGTATGTGTTTGTTTCAATAAAATACAGATTATAAATATTTACCAAATACTAAAATACGACCTTGCAATACCAAATACAAATTTGACAATATAAATTTCAATTCTAAATAGATGGCAAACACAAGCTATTGTCTAACGTGTAATTCAACCTAGAGAAGATCCAGTCACTCAGAGAGTCCTCGATGTCTACTCTAAGCATGTCCGGGATTAGTGTGAATCATCCTGTGGCCATCAGGCTACCAGTAACCAGAGTAAAATGGCACAGATGCCATATATGGGATGTTGGTGTAAGGCCTAGCTAGTTAGAACAGATCCACACCAACTGATGACAAACAGTATTGAAAGATTCAAGCCATGAATCTTCATCAAGTGAAAAGTCTTGAGAAATATGCAAAACATTTATAGGATTTTGTCTTTTGCTTTGATTTGTGACATAGAGCTTCCATTGCTCCTATTGTTGTCATTTTAATTACTTTTTAAAATATTTCCTGCAGAGTGAGTCTCCCAGCAAAGGTTCCTTTTCCTACTATCATTAGCTTATAATCTTCATAGTTAAGTCTGTTTTCAAATTGCTTTTCCATATTATGATGTTCCTTGACATTTGCAAAAGGTGGCATCATTTCCTCCTTGCAGGTCTAAGGGCCAAGAGCAACCCACTCGGGGTGGCCAGTCACAAGTGCGGAAGATATCAGGACCCATGTGAAAGGGAGGAGTATTGTCTCAGACAGTTGGTGGTAGAAAAGCAGAGGAGACCACGTTCTGAGCCTAAAGAGCATAATTGCAAAGTCACTGCTGCTCATCACATCAGAACAGATCCCAAGGAAAGTCTAAAAGGAAGAAAATTTCCCCAAAAAGCGTGAAGGAAGGAAAGTCTAAAAGGAAGAAAATTTCCCCAAAAAGCGTGAAGGAAGGAGGATGAGAACAGGAGGGTTGGTAGTTCTCAGCCAGAAAGTCCTGATGTTTCTCTCCTGTGTGATGCTTGCTGTGGAGTGTTGGGCTGAGCAGCGCCTTACAGAGCTATAGCCTTCATTCCATCCAGCAATAAGGAAGGCTCCGTGCCACAAGCTGCCCTTGTGAAATGGTTCCGAATAGCCATCAATTGGTATAATTGAACAGCAATGCTGGAGGTGTTGGCTTTGTGTCTTGTGCCAGCCATCCTCTGCCAGGGCACCGCAGCCTTTCCAGCCATCCCTCCTTGACCTTCTCAGCAAACATGTCCATGGACTCAGTCCACCTGGATCCCAAAGGGTTAATCTTTATTTCCAATATGTAAAACGTGGTACCAACACCCTGAACAATAACTTAGGAGTGGCCCAAAGTTGTTGTCATGCAAGTAGGAGCTGGTGAACACTAGACAAAAAAATAGGGAGCTAATTGATAGCCACCAGGTCTTTCTGTCCATAGTGATTTGGTTTCTGTGGCACTGGGGCAAAAGCAATCTTCCATACAAAGTGTTACTCAAGGGCAATGCTGACTTCTTTTGGGCCAAGTTCACATGGGGAGCTAAGGGGGACATTTTGCTGGGCTGCATATCACCAACAAAAATATATGCTGATCTCTGCAGTGATGTTGGGTACATTCCTCCTTAATTCTGGGTGAAGGTGATCCCATTTGCCAATGTGACTGTCCCACATGCCTCTCAGCCATGAATGGAATTCTCTCCTCTTTGTTGTCACTAACTCTCAGAGAATATCTCCTTCTTTGTGTCTCCTCTACCACTGGAAAGTTAGATTTCTGTACCCCACTTGCTGAATTGGTCATATAGGTTCATCATCACGGGCTGGGGAGGCAGCAGGAGGAACAGGCCCTGAGGGAACTGCTCATAGGCAGAGACATCTTCCCAAGGCCCAGGCATGCTGCCCTGGCACACAGTGAAACTGTCAGCTCGCCCCTGGCTTCTCGATTTCTGTAATCTCAGTGCCCATCCTGGTGCCTAGCTCGTGAAACATGCTCGATAAATTTAGACCGAAAGAAGGAATGAGTCAACTCTCTTTCCAACGAGTCATTTAATCTTCTCTTATCTCTTGATGCATCATTTTTTCTATTTATAAAATGGGAGGATATCACCCAGAAATTTCAAAAGGCAGAGAAAATATTCATGATGTTTCTAGACCATGTAACACAAGTACAGAACACATTGGGACTTCAGACCTTGACCTGTTTCCCCCAATAATCTCTTCCTTTCTCCCCTGCTGAGTCTTACTCTAATTACGGCCCAACTTGGAAACAGTTGCACATTTCCATGTGCAAATTTGCCTTTGTTGCAAACACCAGGCAGAATCCGATCATTCCAAGCAATGAAAACCTACAAATAAAAAACCGAGCCCAACTTTTATTTAAAGTTGTCTCAGTGGATTCCGAATCAACTTGCTGAGTTAGGAGGAGAAAGCAAATATTTCTGCCCGTCATGCGTTCTGCCATTTTATGGGTACCCGTTTCCAGAGGGAGAGTCCATTTGTATCCATTTGACAGCTGAAGCCGGCTGTATTTCAAAACCATTGTTGAGAATATCAGAAAGTAAACACACAGATGTAATCATTACATCAAAAGTAGCTGGATAGAGAATCTAGAATGAGGTCTCAGAGGGAAAGAAATCCAACAAATTTATTACACGTGAAAGCAAATACCATATTCCTAGGAAAAGGCATTTGTTTCTATTCTGCATGAAAACAGAATTTTGTTGAAGGAACAGGAATAGAGAATGAAGCATTGCAGAAAAATATCTATTCCACAAAAATCAATTCCTCATTAAAATAATAATGGTGTCCCTTTGAGCATGACTGAATGTCTGATTTAATAAGAATAAACTGATGTGAGATTTGAGTTAACTGTATATTCGACGTGGATTGTTTTGGGGAGAGCTCATGTCAGAGAAGAAAGACCCAAATATGCTGCAGTTTGAAAGACTGAAAATCGCAGCTTCTTTCAGAAAGAGGCTGAGGAGGAAGGTTGGCATGCCCTCCACCAGCTTAAAAAGGCTTCCACAGACAGGATGAGAGGTAAGAAAATGAAGCAGGCTCTCCTTTAAAAATGTCTCAAATACTAACTGTAATGGTTAACACAGTCTCTAAAGTCTGAGAGGCCTGAATATGTGAAATGGAATATCCATTACTATTTGTTTAATGCTCAATTTAATAGATTACTCTATCAAACACCATCAAATCTGAAAAATCAATGTTTCTTGAGAATTTAAACATTGATAACAAATTTGATTAATCAGATGTCTAAGAACATTCTAAATGATCATACTCCATTTAGCAAGGCACATTCTCATTCAAACACCTGAAGCAACAGAAAAAAATAAACACAGTTATAATGTCTATAAAACATATTTCTTCATGGGTGCCTGTGTGGCTCAGTGGGTTAAAACCGCTGCCTTCGGCTCAGGTCATGATCTCAGGGTCCTGGGATCGAGCCCCACATCAGGCTCTCTGCTCAGTGGGGAGCCTGCTTCCCCCTCTCTCTCTGTCTGCCTCTCTGCTTACTTGTGATCTCTCTCTCTGTGTCAAATAAATAAATAAATAAAAATATCTAAAAAAAACCATATTTGTTCACTTATAGTTCAAAACTATTCCAACCTGTCAACACTGTGGATTTACTTATTTCTTTATTACTTCTGTTACTATTTTTATACGTGCTGAGGGTTATTGATAATTATTTTGACGTCTTCCCAGTGGTTAAGCAGGAATATTTTGATTCTTCCCTGATACTGCCACAATCTTACCCAGGGCCAAGGAATTCCCCAGGCCAAAGAATTCCTTCTCATACCAGATGCCATTCAGGAAGCTGAGATTCCCAGGTACCAGACACAATTGTTTCTCCCAAGGGGATACAACTGAGGCTGGGACAATTCAACCCGAACTTCCTTCTTAGAGTTAAACTTTAGGACTTGCTTCTATTATAGTGGGAATATTTAACATGAGGTAACTGAAACTGTGTACCCACTGTGTAGCTGGGAAGCAAGGGGCTCTTATTCAATAAGCCCTTTTCCATTCTAGCGATGGATTTTAGGGTTTTTGCCAACACTCGTCTCAGTCTCCCCGTGTAGTGGATTAACAGTGGCCCCCAAAAAGATGTGTCCTGGGGCACCTGAGTGGCTCAGTCACTTAAGTGTACCTCTCTTGATTTTGGCTCAGGTCATGATCTCGAGGTCAGGGGATGGAGTCCCATGTCTGGCTCTGTGTTCAGCATGGAGTCTGCTTGAGATTCTCTCTCTCTCTCCCTCTGCTCCACCCACTCAAATAAATAAAATTTTTTTAAGATTTTATTTATTTTATTTGACAGAGAGAGAGAGCACAAGCAGAGGGAGCATCAGACAGAGGGAGAGGGAGGAGCAAGCGCTCTGTTAGCAAGGAACCCAATGTGGGACTCCATCCCAGAACCCTGGGATCATGACCTGGAGCCGAAGCCAGACACCTAACCCATTGAGCCACCCAGGCACCCCTCAAATAAATAAAATCTTAAAAAACAAAACAAAAAAATGTGTTCTCAGCCTAACTTCTAGAACCTGTTAGTGTGACCTTATTTAGGGGGAAAAGAAAAGTCTATGCAGATGTGATTAAGTTAAGGATCCTGAGATGAACAGATCATCCTGGATTACTAGGGTGAGCCCTAAATGTAGCGACAAGTGTTCTTATAAGAAACGTTCTAGGAAAGCTGACAATAGGAAGAAGAGGAGGGAATGTGACCACAGAGAGCAGAATGATGTAGCTAGAGCCACCAGAAGCATATTTGGGAATCTTCCCTGGAGCCTTCAGTGGGTGCATGGCCCTATGAACCCCTGGGTTTCAGACCCCAGCCCAGAGAACTGTAGGGAACCAATGGCTGCTGTTTCATATGGAGTTGATGGTAGATTTGTTACAGCAGCCACAAGAAGCTAACACATGCTCAGAAAGTACTTTAAAAAATAACACTTGACCTGTGTTACACAGCCTAGAATCCAGTCTTTAGGATGTGTTGTTAACTGGAGTCTACAAATTATTAAAAACTTAACTATTTCTCCTCTGTATTGTATTATAATTAGTAGAGTCATCGGGGGGTTTCATTTCCTGGTGGGAGAATTGAGTCTGCATAATTTGTTTGCCTCCTGAGGACTTGATGGGATTCATCATTTGGGACCATTGGGCCCGGCTTCTGTTTGTAGGAGGTCATGTTAGTTAATCCTCTTGTGTGCTGTATCAGTGCTTACTTTTTCTCAGATTTCTTGGCTTGACTATAGTTCTGTGTGTTTATCCTTTCTTGCATCTATAGATAAAAGTAAGTACATTCGTTTCTTTGGAAGTACACTGAGAAGTAATAAAAGAAAAAAAACACGCACATTTTAACATCACCTGCTGATTAAAATCCATATAATAATTAAAATAATTTCATTATAATCATCCTATTTTTGTGTTACAACTACCTGCCTGCGTTATTTTTACTAACTTTTCAGAATATGATTAGAAATCTTTTGTTTTTAGGAATAAAACTGGTTCCCACTCACCAGAGCCCTACTTAGATTCAAGGCCAAGGGCTATTCTTTCAAGTTATTTCTTTGGTGCTTCTAGCATTGCCCCTTGTTTTGGGGCCAATGAAATTTTCCAGATTCATCCTGATTTTTCCCTGACACAGATATAGAATTAGCTACCCTGCAAGAATTGGTGATTCCTTCTGCAGAGAAGAGACCAGAGACTAAAGTCTGAGTGTTGCAGAGTGGGTAGTGGGAAAGTGCTCTTGTTATTCTGGGATCATCCTAATAAAGACAGAAGCATATGTCTTGTTGAAGTCCTATATGTGCACTGTTTCCACGAGTCTGTCTTTCATCTGTCCCCTGTGTTCATCCTCTGCCTGCTCTGCTCATTTCCACTGGAGGCTGGGTTCTAGAGTGGTCATCACTAGGGCTCCCTTACCCTTGGCTTCTAGCTGGATCTGCTGAATGGGAAAGACCAGCAGGAGGTCCTCAGGTGGGGAGGGAAGGAGATCAGAGTCTGCCTTTCCTCACTTCTCCTGATCCCTCCTCCATGAAGAGAGTGAGACCTTGTCCTCCCCTGGCCCTTCAGACCTTGGGGTGGTAGTACATTCTTGCTGGTTAGAATCTCTCCCTATTTTTTGTTGATCCTCTGTATGTTACTGATACCTCTCCCCACCCGACCCCACCCCACCACTCTCTAGTTAAACCTTTGGAGTGGATTTTTGTGTTCCTGTTGATATGATGAATAAGACTGTAACTTAACACATTATATTCTCATACACCCTAATTTTCTTACTTTACATATTTTTATCGACTGCTAATATTTATTCCTACATGGACAGAAACCATGTTTTCATTCTTTGTTTCAAGGTGAGATATAACATTTCCTGGAAGAAATACTGTTTTTGAGTTAGCCATGCAAACACACGAAGAACAAATAGGGCAAATCAGTGACAAACTAAATTGACCCCAAGTAAAGCAGTTTCTCTAGGACTAGTTGGACCCCAAGGTTGGTTGGTTGGTTGGTACAACCTAAAAGGAAGTTCTTTGTAGTTTTATTATGTATAATAAAAAAGTTTTATTATAGTACAGTAAAATTCAGGAGATCTCCTTTCAGTCCCTTTTCTGGCTGCCCTTCAGGTGGTCCAACAAACCAGTGACCCAGAGACAGCAGAGATATCTGTGGGGAGATTGAGAACTAATTTCTCTTCCTAATGAGATGGGGAGATGGATCTTTTAAAATAAACTTTATTTTTTAGAATAGTTATACATTTATAGAAAATTTGTGAAATTTGTGAATTCCCATATACCCCACACCCAAGTTCCTTTTATTATTAACATCTTACATTAACATGGTACATTTGTTACCATGTAATGGTAACAAATAATTTTTAATAATAATTTAATAATTATTAATAATAATTTAAAATTTATTTTAAATTGAAATTGAAAATTAATGATAAATTAATAATAAAAATTAATAAATATTAATGATAATTTAAAAATAATTTTTAATAATAATTAACTAAAGTCCATACTCTGTCCAGATTTCCTTGATTTTATCTAATATCCTTTCTCTGTTTCAGGATTCCCTCCAGGAGAAGTTACATGTGCCATCCTGTCTCCTTGGATTTCTCTAGATGGTGACAGTTCCTCACAATCTCCTTGTTTTGATGATTGAAAGTTTTAAGAAGTACTAGTAAGGTATTTTGTAGATTGGGATTTGTCTGATTGTGTGTGTGTGTGTGTGTGTGTGTGATCTACCTGGGGTTATGGGTTTCAGGGGGAAACGCTACAGGGGTAAAGTATCCTTTTAATTATCTTCTATCAAGGGACCATACTGTCTACAAGACTTAAAAAAGTTGATACTGATCTTGACCACCTGACTGAGGTGTGTTGGTCAGAGGGAAAACACCACGTGCACCCACAGTATGGTGGGACCAGGTGGGGAATAGTTATGTTCTTCTTCCTTGAGGGGAAAGTAGCTACACAAATTATGTGGAATTTTTCTGTATGAGAGATTTGCTCTTCTACCCAATTACTTATTTTATTAAGTCAATATGAAAGCATGTATATTTATACTTTGGCATATAATCTAATACCACTTTATTTTTGTTCCCATTTTTCCAGCTTTGGCCATTGCGCATTCTTTCATTGGCTCCTCTGTCCCATTGGCATACATCTACAACTTGGGAATTTTGTAAATTTTTAGCACTTCCTTACTTTTTGGCACTGCAAAATGCTCCAGACTCATCTTACATAGTTCCTGATCCAGTCCTAGAATCAGCCATTTCTCCAAGGTGGGAGGCTGGATTTTATAAAATAACATTTAGTATGGATAGACTTGAATTCCTCTGTGTTCCAAAAATTATTGCCCAAATACAAGGGTGTAGAAGAAAGACACTGGAGATGCAGAGAAACAGCCACCTCATGGGACCTTAGGCTGCTCCCTGAAAACTTGTAACCGAACCCTTGAATTTTCTAAGATAGTTTGTTTAAAATTTCTGCCTAGTAATTTCAATGTCTGTGCTTCCTCAGGGACAATTTCTGTTATTCTTCTTTTTCCTGTGAATGAGTCACACTGTCTTGTCTCTTCGCATGTCTCATAAGTAATTTTGTTGTTGAAAACTGAACATTTGTATCTGATAATGGGGTAACTCTGGATATCAGATACTCTCCCCCGGGTTTGTTGTTGTTTTGCTCTGTGTTGCAGTGGTGTGTTTGTTTAGTAACCTTTCTAAACTATTTTTGTAAAAACTCTATTTTTGTCATGCATCTCTGAAGTCTTTGTTCATTTAGTTTAGTAATCAGTTAGTGGTTGACAGTGATTTCCTTAAATACCTGGAGTAAAAAAAGACAAGAAAGTAGAGCAGGGCAGTGAAGGAGAGGGGAGGGGATGGGTGGAGGGAGGGAGGGAAGAGTGGGAGAAGGAAACAGTAGAGGGGAAGAGGGGAAGAGGGGAAGAGAAGGGAGCAGGGGGGTGGGAAGAGAAGAGAGGACCTTGAGGACAAAGTCTGCTCTCCAATGCCTGGAATCCCAAGTCCACACTGGGAATGTGGGCTGCCATTTCGAAAGCCAGTGCCAAGCTGTGGAAGGGGTATCAAGCAACAAGAAGTTAAAATGCCCCAAAGCCCTCCTGTCCTTCAGTTGCTTTTTTCTTGTTTAAGCACTTGCTTGGCTGCTATAGAGCTTTAGCTGTCTTTCAGAGTCCTAACCACTATTTCTGACAGACTTTTCCAGTTTTTCCCATGTTTGTGAGAAGGCATGAGCCTCAGAGATCCTTACTTGACCATTTCCACTGATGTCAGTCCTTCAATTTGAGGCTGGCATTTTGCAGGCAATAATTCAAGAGAGCAAAATTTTTTTCTTATCTTTGATCTTTAGAGCAAGCTTGAAGCAAAATCACATGAATAGAAATAAAGAATCTTCTCTCAAAATTAATGCGTGCACTGAAATGAGTACATGGCCAAACCTGAAAATATTACTTAAAAATATTCTATTTTCTGGTTTCAATAGCATTGACTCAATGAGTTAAGGATAAGTTTGTGTTAGTCATCAAGACTTGAGCACCATAATGTTCTGTGGTGCCTAGGGTCCATCAATAACTGGCCTTTATTAATTACTTCATATGTGCCCAGAGCCTCAATAAATGTTTTATGTTGTTTACTCCACTTATTCCTTTTGAGATGGTCACTGATATGTTATAACGAATAAACTTAGACTTGGTTAGGTCAAAATCCTACCTACAGTCACAAAATGAGTACATAATAAAGTCAAGATTCAACTCAGACATTCTGATTCCATAACCATTTTCAGGAATTAAGAAGTCGGTGAGAAGTAAACACTCCTTTCTCATATAAAAGGCTTGATGAATACAGACCTGTGAAGTACAGGGCCTGCCTCTAAAGGATGGTACAGGGAGTGTGAGAAAGACAGTTCTGATCAGAGGCTGGAGGTCGGGCACTCAGCCCTCTCCCTTCCTTCCCTTCTGCTAACACCCTGAGATCTAACCTAATCCCACCAGCTTTCCAAAACCAGAGTCAAGCCATCCAACCTCCCCCCTCTCACCAGCATGAAAAAGACTAGACAACAGAGAAAAAGATCAGAGGAATCAGGACACATCATCCCCTGCCCCCAATACACAAGGTAGACCAGAAAAGACAGTTTTCTTAGCCACCCACCCAATAAGAGTTTTTCCCAGTTCCTTAAAATATGTTGAAAATTAATATTTGTATCATTTATCTTTTATATGTATAATTCCACTTCTGGGGACCTATCCTAAGTGACAGGTATAAACTAAGATTTATGTTTAGGGGTGCTCATCAGAACAATACTCATAATGGCAAATAATTACATACACCTTAAATATGCAACACCCCAGGGAATGCTAAAAAGTGTGTGTGTGTGTGTGTGTGTGTGTATAACATGTGAGCTCCATGAGGGCATGGATTGATTTGTTTCATTTCCTGTGGTTCCCCAGTGTTGACCACAACACCTGCCACACAGAAGCAGTTCCTTAAATATTTGTTGAATAGATGAATGAAAATAATGGAATACTTCACTGTCCATAAATAAAAATTTTAAAAGATATGGATAATTGCTCTGAATATAATTTTAAACAAATAAACAGCAAAATACAAAATCCTAAGTGTAATTGCATTTCTAATTTTAAAAAATCAGCTGGATAGGGGCGCCTGGGTGGCTCAGTGGGTTAAGCCTCTGCCTTCAGCTCAGGTCATGATCTCAGGGTCCTGGGACCAAGCCCCACATTGGGCTCTCTGCTCAGCGGGGAGCCTGCTTCCCCCTCTCCCTCTGCCTGCCTCTCTGCCTGCTTGTGATCTCTCTCTCTCTCTCTATGTCAAATAAATAAATAAAATCTTTAAAAAAAAATCAGCTGAATAGAAAAGAAGGCTAGCAGAAATTAACCAAATATTAACACTGAGTATTTCTAAATGATGAAATTATGAATGATCTTTATTTTATTCTTTTATTGCTTTGAATCTGCAGATTTAAAAACAGAGGAAATTATTTTTTAAAAGGAAAAAAAAAAGCATCTAAAAACATGGGTTTTTGATGACCTGCCAGCAGCAGCTACATTTTATTTCCAGAGGAGGTGATTCTAGGGCATTTTAAAAGATAACTTAGCAAAATTTGCAGAGTTTACTAGAAAAGCAGATTCTTAATTACTGTTGACTTTGTAAGCCTTACTACTCCCCTATGATTACCTGTAGAAAGATAAAGAAAATAAAGCAGAGATGACACATTTCAAGTAGGTTTCTTTAAATTTTTTATAGACTTATGACTTTGAAACTATGTGATTATTTTCTATTATTTCTTAAACAAATTTAAATACACTTCAAAAGCACTCCTTGAATCAAAAGCAAATGAAACAATTAAAGGTATGGATCTAGCTGGCAGCATAATTGGAGAGGAACTATGTTGGACCTTTAAGACACAAAAAAAATTTTTTTTAAGACACAAAATTTTAACTGTACATTCCTAGTAGGATATTCCTGAAGGACAGATAGAAAAGCCTAAAACCATTTTCATGGTGGCGGTAGTGTCAGTGTTGGTGTTGTTGTATGTTTTGTAGGATAAATCAAACACACATTTAGCTTGGCACTATAAACTGAGATTTTCAACATGGTTGAAGGGAGACAAGATTAATGAAGATAAGTAAAAACCCTGTCATCGGAGAGGGCAATGAACCAGGAGAGACTGTGAACTCTGAGCAACAAACTGAGGGGTTTGGAAGGGAGGGAGTGGGGGGTCGGGCAAGCCTGGTGGTGGGTATTGAGAAGGGCACATATTGCATGGAGCACTGGATGTGGTGCATGAACAATCAATCTTGTAACACTGGAAAAATAAAATAAACATATTTGGGGGAAAAAAGAAAAGAAAAATAGAGGGACTCAAAGGGAAATCTGTAAAAAAACAAAACAAAACAAAACAAAAAAAAACCCTGTCATCCAGATTTCAGATTGGAAATAAAATATCAGTGTAAACTCATGACTTCTCTCAACTTTTTAAAAAAATGCATATAGGGGTGCCTGAGTGGGCAGTGAGTTGGGCATCTGACTCTTGGTTTCCTCTCATGTAATGATCTCAGGGTCATGAGATCGAGCCCCCACATCAGGCTCCATGCACAGCATGGAGTCTGCTTAGGACTCCCTCGCCCTCTGCCCCTCCTCCTTCCCTCTCTTTCTAGCTCTCTTCCTCAAATAAATAAATAAATATTTCCCAAAAAATGCATATAGTATATCCTAGTTCTGTGCACTGAATAGGCCTGGAAACAAAGACCAGCCTGGGAACATGACATCTCCAATTGCAGCCTGCAAATAACATTTCTCACTAAAGAAAGTAGGACTGTTTAAGAAATGGCTGATTCCAAAGGACAAGATAAATCTGAAACATCTGGTCACACCAGAAGGCAAGGAAACTGTCAAACCTACTAGGGTGTTGTCAAAAAGACTCAGGAATCAACTTAAATAGTTTTCCACTAGCCAAAAATGGAATAATTTGAACATTGACACAGATAACTGCAATGGGTTGAAACACATTAAATATGATTGAATCTAGTTTCTAATACTTATAAAAAGGGGAAAACCTCAACTCATCAGTTAACCTCAAATATGTATTTTAGAACCAACTGATTATTTTAAAACTGTTTTTTTAAGAACAGGAAGAGAGGGTCAAAAATTATCAGGCCTTTCCTAGGGGTGCCTGGGTGGCTCAGAGGGTTAAAGCCTCTGCCTTCAGCTCAGGTCATGATCTCAGGGTCCTGGGATCAAGTCCCACATCAGGCTCTCTGCTCAGTGGGGAGCCTGCTTCCTCCTCTCTCTCTGCCTGCCTCTCTGCCTACTTGTGATCTCTCTCTCTCTGTCGAATAAATAAATAAAATCTTTAAAAAAATTACCAGGTCTTTCCTATAAAATCTGTCCATCAGAATAACCCAACAGCTAAGGAGGGAAAATTTCTTAATTTATCCCAGCTTTAAACAAATAAAGGATGATAGAATCAGAACATCACATTTTTCAATACTAACAAATACTTAGATTAATAAATCTAAGCAAAGATTATCAGTGGCAGATAAACATCACCAAATATGCCTCCTGATGGAAAGATGCCACTATGAAGTGGTCCAGTCAAAAAACAAAACAAAACAAAAGCAAGCAGGACTCGAATCAAACCCTAGATATATTTGCTGATTTACGGGAGCTATAGGAAATTTAAAATTTCATGGGGTTGAGATAAACGAAATTCACATTGTGGGAAACCATACAAACCATCCAATGTCTTCAACAGAAAAATTGATGTAGGGAAGTATTCAATATGTATTCAATATGTAGACTTTATTTGGATCTCAATTTAAACAAAATTTAAATATCCAATTAGGGAAATGTGAAAACAGATGGAATGTATGACATTAAACAATTATTGTTAATTGTGAGAGAATGGTCTTAGGGTTAGGAAACTGGAATACCTTTGTACCTAGAGATGAAAAGTCCAAAACAAAAAATTCTCATGGTTGCCCCAAATGTTTTGCCTAAGATCACACAGATAATTTGTGAGGCTCAGGTTGAAACGCTGTGAAATAAGGCACAGATAGACATGAGTAACTCCAAACCAATGAAAATTACACCGCATTTTCCAAGGTATTTTTTTAAAGGCAGTTTCTTGATGTTTTCAGTAGTCAGAACTCATAATTTTCAGTCTCCATTGCCATGAAATTATTCCCTAAGTGTCCCTAATTTGCTTTGATATCTGGGAATGAAAGTTGCAATGAATATAAATGTTCATCTTTTACTCAAGTACTTTCATCTTGGGCATCACCACTGTCAGGTCACTCTACTGAGCAACTTTGAACTCAGATGTCTGGAGAAATGGCAGAGAATTTTTTATTTTTTCTTAGCTTTTCCAGTTAGCCTGAATTGACCAGAAATCCCTTTGGGTATGTTGGGAATAACTCAGTACAATATCTCATTATAAAAGATTTTGAATGGCATCCATTGTACTTAAACTCTAACAATCCAAGAACCAAAATTGGATCAGCATGGAGGTCTTCCAATTCCCTCAGCGGTTTTGATGTAGGAGACACATTAGGTCACTAACCTCAAAAGTGATACAGTGCTTTAATTCTAGACAGCTTTCCCCCCCCCCAATATTCCTTAAATCAATAATTTTCCTTTGGGGATGTGAAATATTTTACATCATTGATCGGTAGTTTCACAGTCCTCAGGAATTGTTAATTCAGCAGAAAAAAAAATTAGAATTAATTGTGGGAGCTGTGTCAATGCCTAACTGTATGGCACATAGGTAGATTTTCTTAGTTACTTCTTAAAATTATGGGGACATTACTATCTGCTAGAGGTTTCCCTAGGTCTTTACTATGAGAGACTTAGAAATTGACATCAGAGTCTCAATGTCTATCATTTATATTTGTTGGATACAATGAGAGTCTGATTATATGCACACTACATTTGGGTTTTACTCTTCAGCAGCCTCAGCTAATTGCCTCTGCTGTTTTCATAAAGCATTTCCATCCGTGTTATAGGTGGATATTTAAAACAAATGTGACACTCTCCAAACAGATTCCAATCTCCTCTGAACATGTAGGGCCATATAAAAAGAAACCCAACTTCAACATCTCCCCATGGTACCTTGGGGAAGCTCCTCAGTTTTCCTTTCTTTTTTTTTTTTTTTTTAAGATTGATTGATTGATTTGACAGAGAGAGAGCTCACAAGTAGGCAGATAGGCAAGCCGGGGCGGGTGGGGGGAAGCAGGCTCCCCGTTGAGCAGAGAGTCTGATGGGAGGCTCGATCCCAGAACCCTGAGATCATGACGCGAGCCAAAGGCAGAGGCTTTAACCCACTGAGCCACCCAGGTGCCCCTCAGTTCTCCTTTCTATTTGTCTTCTAGAACCTGTGGTAGGAGCTTCACTTGGGCAGTTTGCCTCTCGGTCAAGTTCCATCTTGGCTGGCAGTTCTGGATTAGAGTTCAGTTCTCATCTTTACCGTTGGGCGGCTCTCACCTTTGCTCTCCTCGCACTGGATCCCTTAGCTCTATGTGTGGGAGCAAGGGAGAGGCTTTGCACCACTGTCCTGTCCAGCCTCCCAGCAACCTAACTCTAGCCAGAACAACACCCTATGATACTAGGGGGAAACATGTAAATAGCATGTCTTTAAGAATACTGAATCAAGGGGTTCCTGGGTGGCTCAGTTGGTTAGGTGTCTGCCTTCAGTTCAGGTTATGATCCTAGGGTCCTAGGATTGAGGTCCCCTCCAGCACTGGGCTCCCTGCTTCGAGAGGAGCCTGCTTCTTCCTCTCTCTCTGCCACTCCACTCGCTTATGTGCTCGCTCTCTTTATCAAATAAATAAATATATTCTTAAAAAAAAAGACTGTTGACTCAATGAAGAAGTTTATTTCTGATAGGAAGGTCTACAATTTACCTGTTCTCATTTAATTCTTATATTCATTTCCTTATTAAAAGCAAATCGGATCTCAGATATGAATATACACTCATCTTCCCTCTTTAGAGAAAACAATGAACAATAGCAAAATCTTGAAATAAATGAAAAGGAAGTGCCTTCTATTTTTTTCTTTTCTTTTTCTTTTTTTTAGTATCTGATGTCCTGACATGGCACCTCATGCCAAAATGATTCTTGAGTGACTTTCTTCTCTGCAAAAAGCTTTTGTCCCTATAGTCTGAAATTCATCCTTGATGCATCTAAGCCTAGGGCTTTTTCATTCTATCTGACACATGGTAGGTTCTTATGATTTGAGGAGTAGGGCTACTTTCAACTATATAAAAATTTTTGTATCAAGTTTTTGGAAATAAGGTTTCCCTTCTTCTGCTGTTCTTTTCCTAGAAATCCTATGATATGCTTGATCTTCCGTACTGATCTTATGTCTTATCAAATTTTGTACCTCATTGTCTTTTGGACTGGCGGACATCTCTAATTTACGTTCCAGGCTTCTATTAAGTTTGTTTGTTTAGAACATCATATTTTTAAGTTCTAGAAGCTCTTTCCTGTTCTTTCCTTCTATTGCATCCAGTTCTTAGAGAATGGATGTAATGTCTTTTGGAATTTTCCTCACTTACTAATAATTTCCTTAAAGTCTTATTGGTTCTCTGCTTTTTTCTTTCAGTTTGCTTTTCTCTCATTTTAAAGATCTGCTGCATATGTCTGGTGATCCATGGCTGTCTGAAGAATATGCAATGGGAAGGCTTAGTGGGAGGCCCTGAGGGTGAGCAAAGTTACTGGTCAACAGGCTTTGCTCAGATGACCAGGCACTAGGCTAGGACCATAGACTCCCAGGTGCATAATTTTTAATGTTTTACTTTAGAATGCCGGTCTGCAGAGAAGTTGCCTTAGCTTTTCCCAAAGAATGAACCTAATTTTTTTCTAGAAAAACAGATCATCTGGCTCTTTCATTTTTTTCTTTGCTTTGCTGGGAAGATGGGTGCCTAACTGTTAGACATGTAGCCTAAAGTGGTGGTGTAGAGACTCGGGCTAAGAGACATTCTCTATTAGACATCTCCCATTAATCTCTTTGTTTCAGCCCTCCATCTGCCTCCAGTAGCGTGAGCTTCTCTGGACAAATACAAAGTTGTTGATTGCCCCCTTGTTCATGTCGTGCCATGGTTAAGAAGCACAGGCATGTTGCTACTACACATATCAGCTTTAATCATTTTCAAGTGTCTTCAAAAAGTTTACATTACGATTTGGTTTTAAACAAAAATATTCTAGGTATACAGTATGGCATGACAACATAGAAGGGTGTATGTTTAATATTAGTAATGCAAATATCCGTCCTAAAGAAGTGTGTGCATTTCCAGTTAGTTTGGAAAGCAACTTCCAAATGCTTTATGGGCCCTGTGGAAGGATAATTTCCAAATTGATGAAGGTGGGCTACATTTTGTGGCTGTGACACATGCCTGCGGATTGCAAAGGACACATTCAACAAAGCACCTGAAGGTACAAGAAATGGTGAAATCCTTCAATGTGGGCAAAAGAGATTTCGAAGGGAAAAGAGGCAGGTTGAGGACCAATGAACTGAACAAGACTACTGTTAATTACTCAGTTATGGCTTTGTAGGCAGCATAATATTCTATTTATGATGTTATGATACTCACTTTAAAATGTTGCTTCCTCAGTGCAGAGGACCATGGGGGAAGGGCCAGAAAACTGAATGAAAGAAATCAGAGAGGGAGACAAACCATGAGAGACTCTTAAATATAGGAAACAAACTGAGGGTTGTAGGAGGGGAGGCAGGTGGGGGAGGGGATAACTGGGTGATGGGCATTAAGGAGGGCCCATGATGTGATGAAAACTGGGTGTTATATGCAACTAATGAATGACTGAACTGTATATCTGAAACTAATGATGTACTACATGTTGGCTTATTGAATATAAATTAAAAACAGAAAGAAAAAATAAAATAAAAATGTTTCTTTTTCTGGTTTCTCTCCATCTTCCTGAAATATAAGTAAAGTGCTCAAGTTCTACCCTTGGATGCTTCTCTTTTGCCATTTACTCTATGCCCTAGGGGATCTCAGCCAGAATCATTGTTTTAACATGATCATTTCTAAATGCTATTGTTTTCATACCCAGGTCACTTCCTGACTTATGGGGGTAAGGGGGCTACAGATGGCCAGCCAGCTCCTGGGCTGGGAAGTGGGACACTATGGTGCCATCCCCTCTCCAAAGACCCCTATGGGATCAGGCTGAGGCTAGATGTTAGCTAAACCCATATCTTCACCTGGCTTCTTCCCTTGTCCTGTCTCACTTCTCTCACTTTCTCAACGATCTCCCCTGAGAGTTTCCTTGAATAAAGCACTGCTGCCAGAATCTCTTCCTCAGGTTCTGCTTCTAAGGAACTGGACTTAAGGCACCACCTCTACACTCAGACCTCAAATTTACATCTCCTGTGTGAACCTCTTCCTGACATCCTTATCAACATGCCCAACTGGAAGCATCTCACTCCAAATGTCTATGGCAGCTCCTAGTTGCTCTTGCTTTACCAAAACTTTTCTTCCTGGGGTTTTCCCCATCTCCCTTCATGGGAGCCCCTTGTGTCATTCTCTTGGTCTAAAAGCCTTGGAATAGTCTTTGATATCCACCTCCTCTCACACATCATGTCCAACCACCAGCAAATCCTGCCAGTTCCTTTTCAGTGGACCATCCACTCAATGGACAGTGCACCTCTCTGCATGGCCACCACCACCATCTGATCCAAGCCATCATGTTCACCCGCCTGGATCACTGTAGTGACTTCCTAACTTTCCCTCCTGCTTCTACCCTTGACTTTCTTCATTTTATTCTCAATAGAGCCTTCAGAGCTGCTCTGATCATGGCACCGTTCTGCTCAGAACCCTGAAAGGCATCGAACTTTAGGAGGAGTTTTCTGCCAAGGGCCCTAAGTATCCTGCCTGTCACTGCTTCCCATGCAAACTACAGACCTTCTCCCTTATCTGACAGAAAACGATGTCGTTAGCCAGCCACATAGACCACTACATAGGTCAAGGAGATCATGTATGACAATTGAGAAAGGCCCCCTTCCCATGAGGAGAGAGACTGACATATCTGCTGTTCCCTATGTTTGCTGCTTGTTCAGAAAGTGATGGACTCTGGACTCTGACTTCTCCTGTAACATAACCCACTGCAGGTACAGATACTCATCTCTGTGAGATTCAAGGGGTACAGAGGACAGGGCACAAACCAATATGAAGCCCTGGCTACTGCTCTCCTATGTTTGTCTCTGCCCCAAGAATCTCATGTCTTCTGCCTTCATCCATGAAACAACAGGAATACTTGTTAGCTTACAAAAAGCTTACAATGTTCCAGACCTACACAGTTCTTGACATTCATCACATTCCATGTAAAAACTGTGACCTACCAAGCCCCCTCACCCCAGCCTGCTCTCTCTAATATCATCTCGAATTCTCCTCCCCTGCCCACGCTGAGCCAGTCTCAGGACCTCCTCCTGTCCCTTGGCACATGTGCAGCACTCTCCTGCCTCAGGACCTTTGCAGTTTCTTTTCTAATTGTAGCCCCTAAATCCAACTGTCCACATGGCAGGCTACCTGGCCTCCTCTTGGCTTTCCTGAAGTATCACCTCCCTTGAGGTCTGCCCACCCACCCATCTGAGGTTTATGAGACACCTCAGCTTCTGCTTCTCTGTCCCCAATCCCTTTACATCACAACTCCATGTTCTCCAGCTATTTTCTTGCTATACCGCCAGAGGACAGTGTGCCAGCATTCAAAGGGAAGTGCTTATCCAATTTGTAGAAAGTCTACCATGTACCAAGTTCTAAGCTGGGCAAATGAAGACCATGATGAAAAATATCCTACACATCCATTAGGATGGCTAAAATTAAAAATAGTGAAAATACCAAATGTTGGTGATGATGTGAAAAAACTGGGTGTCTCATACCTTGCTGGTGAGAATGTGAAGTGATTCAGCAACAGTAGGAAAGAGTTTTAACAGCTTCTATAAATACCAAACATATATTTACCATACAAATCAGCAATCACACTCCTTGACACTCATGCTAGAGAATTGAAAACATACCCCCACAATATCCTGCAAGAATGTTCATTTATTGTTAATAGTCAAAAACTGGAAACAACTAGAATGTCCTGTGATAAGTGAATGTTTAAGTACTATACTACATTTGTATCATGCACCTCAACAATAAAAAGAAATTGTTTAAGTACTATACTACATTTGTATCATCCAACAATTTCAATGGATCTCAAGGATAATATGCTGAGGGAAAAAGCCAATACCAAGGGTTGCATACTCTGGTTCCATTTTCATTACATTCTTGAAATCAAAATTACAGAGATGCAGAACAGGTTAGTGGTTGACAGAGTTAGGAATGATGAGGCTGGGGGCCATGTAGGGACCAAAAATTGGTAACACCATAGAGTCCTGAGGTGATGGAATAATTCGGTGTCTTAATTATGATAATTACATGAAACCATATATGCCATAAAATGAAGTAGAACTGTCTGTACATATTGTACCAATGTCAGTTTTTGGCTTTTAATACCGTACTATCAGTATCTGATAGTTTGTTGTATGTTACCACTGGGGAATTTGGGTAAAGGGCATGTCGGACATCCCTGTATTATCTTTGAAAAGTCCTGTGAATCTATGACTATTTAAAACTAAAGTTTTCGAAAAGTAAAACAGTCAAATAATGAGAATGCAAAGTATGCATATTAAATACTCCCTGATATGGCGTGTGGGGAAGAATAGCATGGTGCCTTCAGGCACTGAATTGCCTGCACGTCAGCTTTGCTGGAATCTAAAAACATGTGTGGAACTGCTGAGTTTATTATTGCACAATAATTGAGTTCTACTTTCTTTTTTTCATACTTGTACATTAATAAGAAAAACTGCTGGCAAAATAATTAATGGGTTGAATTTACTCACATTAATGGAACCCATTAAATGCTCTCAGTAATCAACTGTCAAATACATATATATGTGTATATATATACATATATAATAATTTTGCTTACAGTGCAAGCCACCACTATTTGTCTGACAACTGAATTTTAATTTTTCACTTCAACCTTTCAAGAGCATGATCACTTAGAAATTTTGTTTATTAAATCACAAAGTAGAAAAACAGATCTAAAATGTGTCATACAATTGGTTTTATGATTATTTATTAAAGGGAATTTACTAGAACAAAGTTCTTGCTAACCAAGTAGAGTAAAGAGTGGTGAACTTCAATGTGTTAAATCTATTTTATGCAATTTTTCTAATTTTTTTCAAGGTATTAAAATAGTTGTTGAGGAATACCAATATATAAGACACTCTCATAAATCCTTTCTGGATTAGTTCTTAGAAAGCTTTTCGAAGTAGGAAAGAAAAGAAAGAAGAAAAAAAAAAGCTTTTCTAAGTTGTATTTAAGCCAGTGCTAATTAATAGAACTTTCTATGATGATAGAAATGTTTTTTAATCCATATTATCCAATACAGTAGCTACCTGTGGCTAGTGCATGCTTGAAATGTGACTACTTTGGCAAGGATACTGGATTTTAAGTTTTATTAAATTTTAATAATCTAAATTTAAATTTAAAAAGTTATTTGTGGCTAATGGCTACCATACTGAACAGTGTAGCTCAAGATATTATTAGCAAAGATATTTGGGATAATCATTTGTGAATTTGGGGAGACCTTTCCTCCACTAGTGCATACAGAAGAAATTGACAGGACCATTAGTGTTCATAAGTATAAAGAGAAAGAATCTAAGTCAGACACCTTCCAGCTGCCATGCCCCTGACCTTCCTCCCTGCTGGCAGAGGACGCCTCCTTCAGCAGAGGTTGGATTTGTCAGATCAAAACTGGCCCAGCCTCCCTTGCAGTGGGGACAGCTCTGGCCAATGGCACATGAAAGAGGGTCTTGCAGTTGGTTTTTGAGAAACGGTCTTCCTCCCTGATAGGAAAGAAAGAAGGAAGAGAGAGAGAGAGAAAGAAAGAGAGAGGAAGGAAGGAAGGAAGGAAGGAAGGAAGGAAGGAAGGAAGGAAGGAAGGAAGGAAAAGAGAGAGAGAGGGAGGGAGGGAGGAAGAAAGAAAACCAAACCTATAGTGAGAAAATGTTTTTTCTCTCTTTGATGCTGGGAGCCACGTAGCCTTTATGTTGCTGGTAGCTCTCTTGTGACCATGATCTAATAGTGAAAAGAAAGAAGCTTACCCTGTCAACACTGAGCAGCTGAATTGAACCCTGAGTCCACCAACCTATGGATTCCTAACTTGGTGAGAAAAACAAATTTCTATTGTTAACACTATGTTTCATCTGTATTCTGTTGCTTGCAATCCTGTTTCCAAACTGAGTGAGATCCCTAAAACTCCTGATGGTAGGCGAAGTTGTATAATTTCACAGAGCTATGAGAAAATGGGTGAGCATGGGAGCACAGAGGATCAGAGGAGGACAGAGGTAATATGGGAGATGCTTTAAAGACCGAGAGCCTTCCAGCTATTCCAGATGGGATCTTTAGGACGGTCCCAGCACCCCTCTACACTAGGGTGGGAGAGTAGAACGCCAATTTGAGGCTCTCAAAGCAGGACCAGCAGAAAGAGGGTAAAAGAGATAAACGACTGGGGATATCAGCAAAGGTCCTATCACAGGGGATCTAGAGGGACACACTGAGGACTGTAGACTTGTTTCTATAGGCTACAGGACACCACTGTACGTTTAAATAAAAGGCACTGTTGTATTGTCACATTCGAGAGGACATTCAGTCTTCAGGTAGAGAGCAGTTTCAATGGGGTAATCCTCGAAATTAACAGATCGGAGAGCACATCCTATCAGGAAGCCAGGAGGTCAATACGACTTAGTGCTCTCAATGCCAACATGGGTCATTTCCAATTAGAGTAGTTTGGTCAGGCAGGTCATTGTCAAAATATATGACATGCACAGAAGTTGCGGAGTTAATTCTAGCAGTTACTCCCAAGCAGCAAAAGAGACCATATCCTCCCTCGAACCAGGAGACTCTGAAGAGCAAGGTGAGAGAACTGGCTGGCCAAGTATCGAGATTTATTAAGGCGATGATTAAAATGGTGTGGTGTCAGCTTAGAGGCAGAAAAATAGACCAGCAACACACCACAGGCACCAGAAATGAGCTCCCCACATCTGAATGCATGATAGACCACGGGTGGCATTGTAGATCACTAGTGAAAGAAAGCATGCTTCAATAAAGGGTGCTGGTGTAACTGGTAGGACGTGTGGGCAAAGAAGGCGTTCAGACCCAAATCTCGCAACAATTACAATTACAAGACCCAGTTCCGTGGGGACCAAGGATTAAATGTACAAGGCAGAAGTGTGAAACTTCTAGAACAGGAGATAGCATAATGTTTTTAGAATAATGTAAGAATTATTGACACAAAGCTCAAAAGAATTGATACATCTCTTTTCATATTAAAAACTGCTCTTGTTGAGAGGACATTATAAAAATGTGAAAAGTAAGCTCTTTCGGACACACAGAACTGGAGGATAATCAGTATCCCGCAATTACAAAGAACACCTAAAAATCAATAAGGAAAGAAGAAGAAATCCTATAGAAAAATGGACAAAATATATCAACAGACACTTTAACAAAAAGTGTCACTTTACCAAAAAGGATCCATCAGTAGTGAAAAACATGAAAAGAACATGAAAATTCATAAGGTTAGGGATAACCTTATTAATAGACCCCAAATAGAAATTAAAGCCCAACGACACGTAATTTTACTTCTAGTGGGATTGGCAAGGACTTCAAGCACTGAAACTCTCATGCTATGCTGATGCCAAAAGTAAAGCATTATACTGTAAAGCTGTTTTTCTCCCAGTTCTATCCCGAGGGATGCTTGCATGACTGCCAAAGGTTTCACACACAGGAATGCTCATAGCAAAATTAATTGTAATAGCAAAAAACTGCAAATAGTGTAAATGTCCCCGGACAGGAGAATAAAGCTGAGGTGTAGTCATAAAATGGAATTCTATTCAGAAGAATTTATTTCAGCAGCAATAAATCAAGTGCAGCCATACACATTGTTAAAGGCACCTCCAAACATAAAGTTTGAGTACAAAATGCAAGATACAAAGGTAAATACAGAGAATAGATAGAGTCAAAGTCCACTCCAAATTTAATGATATATTGGTTAGCGATGCGTAGGTCTCAGGGAAAACTAAGGAAAGTCAAAGATATGGTAAACACCACATTCAAAATGGTGATTGCCATTGTGGAGAAGGAGTGCTGCAGTTGAAGGGGGGCATCGAGGGAAATCGAGGCTTTAGAAACATAATCTATTTCTCACATTGGGTAGTACGCAAGTATATTGGTGTGAGTTTTCAGTTTTTAAACTCTATATGATTGCATATGGATATAAAAGACATATTTCATAGCAAAAACAAAATTAAAAATAAAAGACTCCCAGGTTTTTGTCCCAAGGGACCAGATGGTGTTGCCATTGACCGTCAAATCCTATGGATGCGCCAGTAGCAGACAAGGTGGGGATTTCCTTAAAGATAAATCTTTCAGTCATAGGGACAGTCACTGACAGACTGGCTACAGACTGGCTTACTTGGGTCTGTATACTCTCTGACTCCACATTTCTTACCGTTGTTAGA
Organism: Nasua narica; assembly: GCA_028533885.1. Classification (NCBI taxonomy): domain Eukaryota; kingdom Metazoa; phylum Chordata; class Mammalia; order Carnivora; family Procyonidae; genus Nasua; species Nasua narica. The sequence goes on along the minus strand of CM052811.1, from coordinate 75,845,687 downwards.
TGTTCTAGGGGAATGGTGGTTCAGTGACCCACACCCAGAGCAGCATTCTCATTCTTCTCAATTTCCAGATGAACTATGTGTCTCTTGGACACACGTTTGGTAGGTTTGAATGTAACATTACAGAGAAAACAGCAGACAGAGCACTACCCACAGAAGAGAAATAGGCAGGAAGTGCTATACTTTGCAGGTGCAGATTTTGGAAGCAAAGGTAACATATGTGGAAGTTTTGTATTAAACACATAATATTGGTAATACTTTTTTTCTAAATGATTTTATTTATTTTTTTACTTATTTTGAGAGAGAGGGAGAGAGTGTGTGAGTGGGGGGGAGGAGCAGAGGAGAGGGACAAGCGGACCCCACACTGAGTGCAGAGCCTGATATGGGGCTGGATCTCACCACCCTGAGATCATGACCTGAGCTGAAATCAAGAGTCAGCTGCTTAACCAACAGAGCCACCCAGGCTCCCACAGATTATTGGTTGCTTCATGGGAGCAAGGAAATCTACTTAACCAGATACTCTTTCTGAATAGTTATATTTGTATCTGGAACTGATTTATCTAATGAATTGAACTTTGGAAGAGGAAGGCAGAAAGTAAATTTATTTTTTAAGCAGCACTGTTTATCTTTGGTCCTATGCCAAATCTCACATCCCTGGACATGACACGATCTCTGTAGATGCCATAGCTTTTCTGGTCATTCCCAATTATTACAAGTAGTCTGGTTTTTCAGGTGTTAAGAAATCCAAACCAGGAGGAGGGGGGCAAGATGGCGGAGAAGTAAGAGATCCTGCAGCAACTGGTCCCCAAAAGTGAGCTGGAAATCTACCAGAACACGCTGAACACCCATGAAATCACCCTGAGGAGAAAGATTTCTCACCCTGGGATCTCTCCTAGAGCAGAAGACAGCAGTGAAGAGGTAAAAGCAAAGTGGGAACACTCGAGCTGATATCGGAGGATAAACAAAAGGGGGAGGGAGCCACCAGAAGCTAACCAAGGACAGTAATACCCCAAAGGAAAGTGCCCGGTGGCGAGGGACCAGCATTAACATAGAGCCCGTTAAAAACACTTAAAAAGGGCAAAAAGTTCGGAGGAGTAACTAGTGGAAGGGGGTGGTCGCGGACACTGGCGCTTAGACCCACTTTCCCAGGAAAGAGCGCCCCAAAGTGAGACTGGTAGGGGGATCCAGTCCACGATTCCTGAACCTGCAGCATTCCACTCTCTGCATCAACCTGTGGGCCGGGCAGGCACCTGCAAGCACCTTTAGAGAGTCTGTGGTGGTCCACGAGCCGCAGCTTTTCCCTGTGTGCGTCCGCGACTGTGACATTCGCGGCCCGCTGCAAAGACTGAGCGATCCCCGCCGGCCGCGGAGAGAACACGGGCAAGCAGCCTAACTCCCCAGGCGCCCCTCGCGGATCCACAGAAAGGCGGTTGGGTCCCGACTTTCCCGGCCCGCCTCAGGCCTCCCGTGTCCACGCTTGGGAGCCTAAGAAAGGTGGCTGGGGTCGCGCGCCACCTCGAACAAGATGCGCTGTGAGCAGAAATTTCACGGAAGGAAGTGTGTGTTCTGAACCACACAAAGGGGAGCAGAGACTCGGGCTTCCTGCAACTCGGAGGTCTGAGTGCTTCTGGGCAAATTCATTGCTTGGACTCCCTGAAAAGGTGAAAAGGCTACAAAAGGCCAAAAACATTCAGAGAGCAAGAGACTGAGAAACCAGTTTCCACAGAGCTCAGCCCCTTGACTGGGGGGCAGGGTGACTCAACCCAAGCAAGACTG
>CM052811.1:75799250-75843414 GCA_028533885.1 Nasua narica | reverse complement strand
ATTCCCACCAACAGTGGAGGAGAGTTCCCCTTTCTCCACATCCTCTTCAGCATTTGTTGCTTACTAACAGATGAGTGGATAAGGAAGATGTGGTACATATATACAATGGAATATTATGCCTCCAACAGAAAGGATGAATATCCAACTTTTATATCAACATGGATGGGACTAGAAGAGATTATGCAGAGTGAAATAAGTCAAGCGGAGAGAGTCAATTATCTTATGGTCTCACGTGTGGAGCATAAAGAAAATCATGGAGGGCGTTGTGAGAAGGAAGGGAAGGGTAAATGGGGGGAAATCGGAGGGGGTGATGAACCATGAGAGACTGTGGACTCTGAGCAACAAATTGAGGGGTTTGGAGGGGAGGGGGTGGCGGTGTTGGGCGAGCCTGGTGGTGGGTATTGAGGAGGGCACGTATGGCATAGAGCACTGGGTGTGGTGCATGAACTATCAATCTTGTAACACTGAAAAAAAAAACATATTTGGGGGGAAAAAAAGCAAGGAAAAATTGCCACAAAATTCAAGATAGTGGTCCCTCTGAGAAGGGCATGTGGGTATGTTGATTCCAAAAAAACAACATGGCAGAGGATGGGTAGATTTTGGGGTGAGACTGAAGATATTCTATTTTATGATCTGAATGCAGGCATTTTTCCCCTATCCCCTGCACATGAAAGACGCAGTAAACCTCTAGGCTCCTAACCCACACCACGATTTCACAGTTTTAAACCAAAACATGTATTAAACATTTAATATGTTGTAAAGAAATGTGGTGACAATTTAACAAATGAAAAATAAATCTTCCACCATTGACATAACTTGATGGGTATAATTCAACAGCTGTTCACCTCTCCCCAGCCACATAGACAACCCCAACACAAACAACTGCTTATTCATCTTGTATTGGAAGAATGTGCTTCCACCAAAGCCTTAGCACAATTAGAGTCACTTTAAACAAGAAGGAAAATCAAATACAGAAGAAATTAGGAGAATTCCTATGTTAACTGAAAGAAGATTCTGTTTAGAGCCAACTCAATTATCGTTTTCTTTCAAGTGTCTGTCTCACAAATGTCAAAATAAGAATGCTTAGGGAAAGGAATATAAAAAGAAGCTGGCACTAGTATTTGATAAATAAAACTTTTTTAAGAACAAGATGTAACAGAATTTCTTTATCCACTATCCACAAGGGCACTAGTTTGCGCCCTTAAATAAACTTGCAACTAGTGGATAAATAAGTCCTGGAGATCTAATGCACAGCATAGTAATTATAGGCAAATATACTATATTATAGACTTCAAAGTTGCTAAGAGACTGGATCTTAATTGTTTTCACCACAACAAAGAAATAATAGGTATGTGATGTGGTAAAGGTGTTAGCTAGTGTTACAATGCTAATCATATTGCAATATATAAAGGCACCAAATAAATACATTGTACCACATAAATCTACACAAGTTATATGTCAAAATTATATCTCAATTCGAAAATGAAAGTTAAATTGAAAAGGCGTAAGTTATAACACAAGGGACTCCATTTTATTTCAAAATCTTGAAAGCTAGTAAATTCTATTTAACTCTTCATTCACCCATGAGATTAAAAAAATACATATACACAACATAACGTGACAATGAATAATCACATAGTTAACACATCAGAAGGATGGAAAGCATATAATAGTAGGGCTTGTCGAACATCAATAAATTGTTTACGATTCTAGCAACGTTGAGAGGAAATTTTTGTCACCGTCTTCCCCAAATGTCGGCTAAAAATTGAAAATTATGTTATTTGATTCTGTTGTTTGTTTTCACTTTTATCAAATCCTTGGGCTCTTGTGGATAATTGCAATACTGTGCAGTCTTGTGGTTTTTTTCTGTTTTGGAAGAATGAGATGTAAGATAAGTAGTCCCAACACTTATTACCTAAGTTGATTAGCAGACTTATTCAAACCACAGTCTCTTAGATGCAGTAGAATGAAGATAATATAAATTCAACATTCCAGTCTCATAGCAAAGCATTTGCTTTCTCCCACCTTTTAAATCCATTTCCATGCAGAATCACATATACATATGGCTTGCCTTCATTATTAAGCCGATATAGTCACCATCAAAAGCTGCTAATCATCCAGAAATTAATTCATTTCACTACTTTGCTGGAGGATCAAATCAACCATATGTTTAGTCCTATAAGACCAGACATAAAAGAAGTGGAATCTCCAAGCACCTTGGTATTGGTAATTATTTGTGTGGGCTCTGGAAGGAAGTGTCTCAAATATAATTATAAAAGCCTATGGTTTCATAAGACTTTACACAGCGCATAAAAAAATGACAATTACAAGTCTCAATGGTCTTAGACTGATTTAATAAGATTTAATGACTCCACAATTTGTGCATTCAAAAACAGAAATGGTAATGTGGCTACCATGGTCTACTGAATAGACTAGTAGGCTATAGGTTCAAATACTTTATTCTGTAGGAGTTACTGCAGCCTTGCTTCTGGCAATTTCTACTACCTCATAAGTAAATGAACATTGCTTCCAGAAATCTCCTCAATATCTTATACTCCTCATATTTCATATTTTAAGACACTTCGTGGCTTTTTAATTCTTTCGGTGCTTCTTATTTCACAATTCTCAAAACAGCTTTTTCCCACATGGTCACTCAGCCAACAAGAAATGACCACATCAACCTAGAGATAAGCTTCTTTCTCAGTCCAGCACCCAGAGTTTCAGCCCTCTCCCACACTGAAAATGTCCTGTTACTTCTTTTCGAAGCAAAAAAATCCCCACCAAAAGGACTGCTCGAATTTCACAAAGAAACAAATAAGAAGAGAGAAAGTATGTCAGAGAGACAAATTTCTGGTATGCCCAGGAATTTAAAACATCATTGTGAAGGGCGATTAGATTCATTGGCACTCTCAACCTCTAGTTCATTGTAGTCTGGGCTTTAATGAGTCTTTCATTCCCCAAATTCAACCACTTAATTAGCTTCTTTGGGCTAGCTCAGGAACCCAGCACCCTTTTATAACATTGTTGTTATGGAAAAATACATTCTGATTTTTGAACAAGAGACTTACACACCATATTTGGAATGTGCCAGCTTGTACTTGTGTATACATTGGTACTGTTTATTTCATTATTATTTCATATTATTATAGTTCTAAATTCTTTATTGTTCCATAAAGATATATTCCTCCCAACTCATAGAATAGGAACTCAAAAAACTGGATATGCTAGAAAGGCACATGGTTTATAATAGAAAGTTTCATAGTTATTGTTCTTAATAATAAGTTATTGATATAATAATTTATTAATAATAATACATTACTAACAATACCAATAAGAATGTATTAGCAATAAGTCATACAAGGAATGAAGGTAAAGCATTAGATTGAGAGCTGGATTAGAGAGTGATAAAGCATATCAATATCCTTTGAAGAGTGACATGGATAAAACCAAATATTAACCTATTAGAACACATAAAGGGAGAGCAGTAATAACACGCAACCCAGTGTCACAGTTCACTTTCTGGACACTAAAACAGCTTCAGAAATACCCAACTCATGTATCTCTTTTAACTTTCACTTGCAATGTTGTCTCTCTTTTCCTCAAAATCTGAGTTCTAGGGATAATTAGAATTTGGTCTGGGAGAAGCCAAGTTGGAGTTCCACTTTGTCTCTGCCTCTCTCCTCTCCCTATGTTTGCTTTGAGACTCTATACAATAAAAGAGCCTAAGAGTTTCTTTATTCCAGCTCAAAAACCAGGAAGTATTTTTGCTTTGTTTTGTTTGTACAGGTGGGAGTATGGGGAAAAACAAAAAAACATAGCGTAAAATGAATGAGAAACACTGAAAGTTGTAATCATCAAGTAAACACCAACCAACCACCAATTGAAGATCTAAAATCTACACACTTAAACATCTTCATTCATTCATTCATTCATTCATTCATTCATGTAATAAGCATATTCAAGTGGTTAATGTTTGTTCACTACATTTATCCTTAAGATCATCAAAATTGAAAAGAAAAAACAAAGCATGCAATCCATCTAAAAGAATCAAACCCTAAAAAAGTCAAAACAATATATATTTTAAGTCATACAACCACAAAGGGAGTAGAAGGAGCTATAGACAGAGCCAACTGTGGAGGATGTGCATGTTAGTGAGTTAGTGCATCGGGGTGGAAGGGAGAGCCTGCCACATGAGAAGGATCAGATGGGGATGCGGCCACATGATGGGGAGAGGAGCCATGCCAAGGAGGCCTGTGCTTGGAAAGGGACAGGCCAGGCTCACATCACGCAGTCAATCATATTTCACATGGGTTGGGTTGTATGGAGAGTCTGGTGGTAGGACACGGTCATCCACCTTCTAGCAGAGAGAAGGAAGATTTTCCTGGACGTCTTAACCACAGACCTCTTTACCCCTTCCTTTAAAAAAAAAAGTAAAAATTAAAAAAAAAAAAAAACAGATTTTCTAAATTAAAATGCAATCTGTGTTTCTGAAAATAAGGCAACCCAGAGAAGACATAGGAAATTCTCCCATTTTCAAACCACCAAAAAATACCTATTGGACATTTCTCTGTATCACACAGTGCTCTAAGATCCTGACAAGAGAAGTACATTCTAGTATAGAAGACAGAAAATAAACAAGAAAATAAGCAGCTAAGCAGGAGTGTTTCAGAAAGGAATAAGTGATCTGAAGAACAGAAAACAATACAAGACACAAGGGCAGGGCTGGCGATCTATAGTGGCTGGCGATTTCAGTAGGTCAGGGTGCCGTTGAAGATGTGATGCTGGAGGTGACAGGTGGCTGATAAGAAGCAAGCCTAGGAAAGTGTGTCCCCAGGCAGAATAACAAGTCCGCAAGGCATGTACAAGTTCCACCTCTGAGGTAAACAGAAATAAATGCTAGTGCATGCAGTGGGCTCATAGAGAAGAGCCTGGCTACCCATGGACTCCATTGGCAGTCCTATGGAATGCCATCACAACAGGGAAGGGTCACGATACAATTCTCCTTTCAAATAATTATTCTGTCTGGAGTTTAATGAATGAAGTATGGTGCTCAGCAGAAGAGGAAACAAAGTTTTCATCTGATTAGTCCATGCCTGCATTAGTCAAAGAGAGATGATGGTGGCTCAGAACTAGAGTGTCAGTAGTGGATTTTGAGAATAGAGAAAAATGGCTGGATTTTGAGGCCTCTGAGTTTATGTTGAAGGGACGTGCCAGGAATGGGTGGGAGGGACACAGGGATGCAAACAGGATTTATGAGGACTCTTGGTTTTCTATTGAACATTTAGAAGATTAACGGGGACCAGGATTGGAGAATAGAAAATGCCAGAGGGTAGAGAGTGTGTGTGTATGTGTGTCTGTGCAAGTAGGTGAGGGGAATCGTGAATAAAGGACTTTGTTTTGGACATGTTAGATTTGAAATATTGACAACACATCTAAGAGACGTCAAATAGGCACTTTCTATCTAGGGGAGAAATAAATGAATAGGAGAATTTGGGACAGGAATACCCAAGAAAACTCTAATACATGGAAAAATGCAGAATTCAGGATATAGATTAAGAAGAAATGTTAGGATTTCCTGAAAAGCACTGTTATGGATTTCTTGAAAATGTGAGAATCCAGAAAAGTAAACTCAGCTCTCAAAGTCATTTTTTTTCCTAAGAGTGTTTACTAACCCTCAGCTCAACTAGTAAAGAGCTACAAGACTGAGCCAATGGGAATGAGGTCAAAGCACAAACATGCCCAGTGGTGATTTGAATGAACAGTCAGTCTCATATTACCCAGGGACCACTAATGCTAACTCTCAAAATATGAAAATAAATGAGGCAGCTCTTGAAATCACAGTTCTTACCACCTGGGTGATCCAGATAACATCGTACTTTAAACTTGTAATAAGGTCATCCACAAACTGATAGCATCCCCAAGTGCCCGATAGAGAAAAATATGAAACCTCCTTAGAAGAATATATTTTCATCTCAGGCCTCACGTTATTCCTACAAATAATATTTAAAATGCAATAATCAACCACTGCACACCTATTAAAATGGCTAGAGTCCAGAACACGGACAACACCAAATGCTGACAAGAAGGTAGAACAAAAGAAACTCTCGTTAATTGCTGGTGGGAATACAAAATGGCACAGCCACATTGGAAGATAGTTTGACAGTTTCTTACAAAACTAAATATACTCTTAACTATACCACCCATCCTCGGTATTTACCCAAAGGAGTTAAAAATGTTCATACAAAAAAATGTGAACACAGATGTTCATAGGAGCTTTATTCATAATTACCAAAACTCAGAAGCAACCAAGCTATCCTTCAGTAGGTGAATGGATAAAATGGTATATCCAGAAAATGGAATATCATTCAGCACTAACAAAACAGAATAAAACAAAAAAACAACTATCAGGCCATGAAAAGGTGTGGAGGAACTTTAAACCATTTTGGTGAGAGATATTGGTAATGAAGAGGCTATGCTATGCATGCATAGGGTAAGGGCATATGTAGGAAATCTCTGTACTTTCCTCTCAATTTTATTGTCAACCTAAAACTCAAAAAAAAGTAAATGTTTAAAAAAAAATACAGTGACCAGCACACAAAGATAACCTGGTACACACACACACACACACAACTCAATAAAGTAGAGCAGAGAAAAAAAAAACAAGCCTGTAAAGACCAGATATTGAAATTATTAGATATAACTTCTTTTAAAAAACTACAATTAATATGTAAGAAAATTAAAATCAAGCTAAAAGTTATCTACGGAGGACAGAAAACTATAACGAATGATATAAGAAATCGGAAAAAAAATATCTGTAACTAAAAAATTCAAAAACCATAAATATGGTCACAAAGTATGGCTGTGATAGCAGATTAGATACAGATGAAAAAAGGATTATGAGTTGGTAAATAGGTTATTAAAAGATCAAATATGCAATGCACAGAGATAAAAGAGATAAAATCAAGAGAGCAGAAAAGGGCAGAAAATACTTTTTAAGTCTGTATCAAAAAAAAAAAAAGGACATAGTAGAATACAGGCAATGTTTAAAAAAATGATACCTGAATGTTTTCAGAATTGAAAATTGACCGATTTGCTTTGTTGTTTTTTTTTCCTCACTTCTTGAACTGGCTGCTTAGATAATTGATATTTAATGTTTTTTATTTTTCTAATACATTTTTGAAAGATGTAACTCATTCTCAGAATTGGTTTAACTACGGTCTACATTTTTTAAAATTATGGTGCTTTTCTCATTTTCTTAAATTCCATTGTGACTTTTTTTATAACTCATGGATTATTTTGAAATATGTTTTATCTAAATATTTTTATAAACATTTGAATGTTTTTTGAGCTCATGCTAATTCTATATTTTTCTGATTTTATTGCATTGCACTCAGAAGATGGTTGTATAATATAAATTCTTAGGAATTTATTGAAACTTTCTTCAATGAAATATATATTTTTTGAAAAGTTCTGTATATGCTTGAAATAAATTATACTCTGTCAAGAGCAAAACTCTATATAAAGTCATTAAATCAAAGTTTGTTAATTGTATTTTTCAAATTTCTATGAATTTTTTTTTAAGTTTGAGCCATCATTCTCTGGAAGGCATATGTTAAACCTCCCACTATCATTGTGGCTTTGCCAATTTCTTCTATTTTTCTATAAGTTATTTCTTTAAAAATTTGGCAATTATATTTCATATGCATATAACCATTATTGCTATGACTTCTTAGGGAATTTTTGCCTCTTTTTCATAAAAGGTGTTTCCTTTTCTTTGTTTTTCCTTTTTTATCTTATATTCTCTTTTGGTTGTTGCTAACATTTCTACATCATTTCTACATCTTACTTTGTACTTACCTGGCATATATTTTATAGTTCATTGTTTTTCAACATTTTTGTGTCCTTATATTCTAAATGTGCTTCTTATAAATATCAAATAGATATTAAACCAATCTTTTTATGTCTGTCATTTAATTTGTGTTTAGCCCACTCATTGTATGATTTTGATGTATTTGAACTTATATGTGCTATCTTATTTTGTACGTTTTTAATATATATTTTTATTTACTTATCTTTTCTTCTTTTCTATTTCTACAAGGTTGATTAAACTGTACATATTTCCTATGTTTTCCTCTACTCATTTGGAGAGCATGCATTATATTTTTATCATTTGTGCATTTACTCTTGTTTTTCATATACATACTTAAAATTGTATTTTCCAAATAAGTACAAATAAATCAATATCTCTATCTTCTTCTCAAACAACACACAGAAGAGTTAGCAATAATTTAACTGCCCTCTAAATTTCCCACATTCCTAATCCCCAACTCACATGATTTGTATTCTATTTTTTATTTCTATATGGTTTATAAATTCATACACACTCAGGTTTTTTCACTCTTGCTCTTATTACAATTATTTTACTCTTGAGTGAATACGTACTTAAATACATCACCATGTTCTGCACATTTGTTTTTTCTTACTATTACTTCCTGCATGCCACTCTTTCTATATAAATTCATTATTCTTATTTCAGTACATTATTTGTTTATTTCAAATATATCTTGCCATGTGAGTCTTTAAATAATAACATTAACAAATCTATTCACTTTTTTCCTTCACCCTTAAATATTCATTCATCTGGGCAGCATTCTAAGTTCGCAACATTATTCCTCAGGACCTTAAATACTTTCCTCCATTATGTTCTGTCTTCTTTTATTTCTGATGAAACACTACTGTCTTTAGACTGTTATTTATTTACCAGCACTCTGATTTCTTCCTGGTGGGTTTTAGAATTTTTCTGTTGATGTTTTTCAGTTTCTTTACATTTGTGTGTGTGTACGGAATTTACTTATTCCATTATTATATTTCAATCTGGTGTTTGCTTTTTTTTTTCACTCTGGAAAAGTCTCAGCATTATCTTTTTGGCCATTGCCTCTACCATTGTCTCCACACTGGCAGGGCCTCTATCACAGGTACTGGGACTATTCATTTTGTCTACCTTACCTCTTAACTTTTCTATTTTTCACATCGTTATTTTTCTATGTTGATTTCTGAAAGATTTACTTGCTCTATCTGCCCTTTTACTGATTCTCCCTAGAGTTTTATCTAATGTATCAGTAAACCCTCTAGTGATTATTTTTTAATTCCCAGATTTTGGTTTATTTTTTACATCTGTTTGTTCCACTTCATAACTTCTTATCTTTAGGTCATATTCTCCTTTATCCCTTTTGGCTTTTAAACATACTTGTTTAAGTTGTATTCATAGTCTTCTCTTATCTCTTGGTGTTTATCTGTTTCCATCAATTTATACAGGACTCAAGGAGTCTCCGGGATAAAGAGTTCCTACCTGTTCAACAGTGGTATTCAGAGCCTTAAAAAGAATCAGGAGCAAAGAGTGATGGGTACATTATTAACTAAATTGTAGTGTGGATTTCAGGGACCCCCAACTGACCCCACAATTTTGTGGCAGGTACAGTACTGGGAAGCAAAATGATGCATAAATTAAAATCCCTTGGGTCAAGCAACCATGCAGCAAAGCCCCTCTCTAAGGGGGAACTTTAGAGGAAGACATGATATTTCCCTGTAAGTAAAACAAGGTGAGCTCCAGCAGTGGACAGGGCATCATGATGGGCAGGTTCCTGTGTCACAGATAGTGACTCCTACAAAGCAGAAGATACACTACCTGGCACTTAGCATGTATTATGTTTAAGTAGACAGTTTCTGGCCAAGTGAAGAGGTAGAGTGTATTGGGCTGAGTGACAGTGGACAAGCAACTTGTAACAGAGATGGAGCGAAGTGGCCAAAATGGCCCTTATGAGGATAGAGAGCAGGTGGAATGGAACTAAATGACAGTGGAGACAGAGACCACAACCTGGACAGCCTAGGAGCCCAAGGAGATACTCCCTCACCACGTGTACATTTTATGAGGAGCCTCATAAAGGAGCTGAAGGCCTATAGCTGTGTCAAGGAAAACTTGTTAACAAGGCAAATTTAATTCCAGATCACAAGTTACCTCCACTGTACTGGAGACAAGAAGAGGACTTTTATCACTTGTGTGATGGGGGATTTCAGTAAAATAAAGGAAACTTCTCCAGATACTTGGGGGAAATAATGCCCAACAGAAGTTGAAATAAGACCAATACCAAGATACTAGACCAGAGAATTAGGTCCTTTCACGCGATCCTATTTCACTGTCTCAGCAAGTGAGGAAGGCACTGTGTCCCTTGTGTACACACAAGAGAACAAAAGCCTGAAGTTGAGTTACTGACCTAAACTAAGAGGTTTAGAAAGAGCCAGAATCTGAATTCACATCCACCTCATTCCAGAGCCAATGCCCCTTCTCCTTACATTTTCCTGTGTCAATTCCCCCAAAACAATACATATATTAAACTCCCATCTACATTTTCTCATTCATTGTGATTGGTTTTAGTTGCCGAAAAACCAGTGAGTGGGGAGCATATATGAACATTTTGCGATCACTTCCATCTTACGTTTTTACAACGTGGTTGGAAATGTGCAACAAGATCAGCATTTCCTACGCATCAAGGTGTCCTTTAGCACATACACTTATGTGGTAGCCCTCATTATACTGTGTAGTAATTAGCTTCTTTACTACGTATTTCCCATTCTTTCTCCAAGACCCACCTTCCATGACTCCTTCAAGGAAGAAATGTGTGTCTTATTTAGCTTGCATCCCTAGCACCTTGAAACTACTGCCCACAGAGCATGAACATGAAATATTTTATGAATGAATGAATAATCAGGGCAACGGTTTGTGTAATGCAATAATTACTAAGGGGATTTTTTAGAGTTTCTAACTTTTACCCAGTTATAACTTAAAGTCAGGAAGTTACTGGATTCTTTTGCTTATTACATGATTTTTCAAATGCTCTCGTATTTAATGTTTTTGTATATATGCATCTGAAGATGACAGCAGTCAACCTGTTATTTCACCCTTGACTGATGATTTGCAAGCTGGAAGGAGCTTTTTAAGTCAGATAGCCAATCTAGTCCCTTTATCATTGATACAATTTTGACTTAAAACATTCTTAAGGGTTTATTTTTTTTTAAGATTTTATTTATTTGACAGAGAGGAGAGAGATCACAAGTAGCCAGAGAGGCAGGCAGAAAGAGAGGGGGAAGCAGGCTCCCCGCTGAGCAGAGAGTCCGATGTGGGGCTCGATCCCAGGACCCTGAGATCAAGACCTGAGCTGAAGGCAGAGGCTTTAACCCACTGAGCCACCCAGGCACCCCAAAATAATCTCAAGGGTTTAAATGACCTTTTTTAGACTTCCTCAGATGGATAACAAGAGTTAAGGTGGGAATGTAGACCTCACAGTGCCCAGCATGGAGTTCATTTGCTCTCACAGGCTATCTTCCAATTCCAAACCACTTGGTATTCTTCATTCCCCACAGAAAACTAATCTGTCCCTTCCAGAGAACACAAGTGTTGGTTAGATTCAATTAAATTTTCTAGGCACCCACACAGCAGGAAAACCAAGTTATGTTAACCTGCACTTAAATTGCTAAAATAAGGTCAAAATCATTTGTACATGTGAACACACACACACACACACACACATATACACCAATATTGAGCTACTAAAAATCTGACATTGTAGAAATGTTCATGAACTGAAGCCTCATTTTTGGAGCAGTCAAGGATTTTTTTCTTTTCCTATTCCTGGAAGTAGTGACAAGAGGGCCAGGCATGGAGAGCATCCATCTGGTTGGAAACCCCAGAGAGCTCTGAATTCTGAGGACAGAGTTTTCAGCAAAGATCCTCCAGCAGAACTGGCCCTCAGACCCATCCACCACTCAGTGTGTCAAGGAGGTTCAGGAGCCACCAGGCCCCTTCCCAGTCCTGCAGCTGCCCCCTGTCCTGTGGGCTAAGAGTCCCCTACACAACAGGTCAAGGAGCATGCCCTATGGAATGTGCCAGTCTCTGCATTCAGTCCTCATTCCCTCCTGGTGTGGTGTTGGACTTGGTAATACCAAGTCTGTGCAACAATGGTCATGAAGAATTGGCCCTTGGAAATCATGAAACAGCCATAAATCCTCTTATGATAGGTGACATCTGGAGAAAGTGCTGCATTCACATGTGCACTTCTGGATCATTCTAGTACTTCTTCTGCATAATTAAATTATAACTTCACTTTTCACACAATATTTTAAATAAACTCTTAGCAAGTTTCCATTAAACTCTAAAATTGGCATAATATATTTCCATTAACTCTTATTTTATCTGCATTCATTGTTGCGATTCATTTAATGTGTGTTATTAAGAATGTACAACTAGTAATATCTGCTTTGCCCTTTAGGGTTAAGATTTCATAACATTAAAATCAGCAATCATATTGCTTCCCTGGGCTCAAGATCCATGATAAGAATATTTTCCACAGTGAAAAGCACACTAACCAGAAACATAGAACAATTTCCCTTTCTGCCGCCCAAGCATTCCTGAAGAGAATGACATTTCATTGAAGAACTGGAACATCATTTCAATAGAAACAATTTTGATTTCCAGACAGATTCAGGTAAGCAATGGTCATTCTCTGCATTGGGATCAGAGAAGCAGCATGGAAGAAGTGAGCAGATCTTGGGGAAGTTGCCTGGGTGGGCTCTGTAGTGATCTGAAGGGGCACATTCACCCAAATGTTTATAGCAGCAATGTCTACAATAGCCAAACTACGGAAAGAACCTAGATATCCATCAACAGATGGATGGATAAAGATTTGGTGTATATATATACAATGGAATATTATGCAGCCGTCAGAAGAAACGAAATCTTGCCATTTGCAATGACGTGGATGGAACTAGAGGGTATTATGCTAAGCGAAATAAGTCAGTCAGAGAAAGACAGTTATCACATGATCGCTCTGATATGAAGAATTTGAGAGGCAGGGCAGGGGGTCGTGGGGGGGGTGGGGACGAGAAATGAAACAAGATGGGATGGGGAACGAGACAAACCATAAGAGATTCCTAAACTCACAAAACAAACTAAGGGTGGCTGGGAGGTGGGGGGGGGGGCGGTAAGGTTATGGACATTGGGGAGGGTATGTGCTATGGTAAATGCTGTGAAATGTGTAAGCCTGATGATTCACAGACTTGTAACCTGGGGCAAATAATACATTATATGTTAATAAAAAAAATTTTTTTTAAAGTCACAGAAACTGGATCCTTGCCTTGCATGGTATCCCAGTCCCTCCAATAAGGAGAGAAGAACAAATCTCTACCTTTATAAAAAACAGTGACAGAGACAAAAAGTTCAGGGAAGTACTTTGTGGATTTCCAAACCAAAGTCAGGGTCAATTCAAACAGTGAGCCGGAATGCTGAATAACTAATAATAATAACATGTAGAAACACTCTCTGATCCACTGACGTTTTGACACAATTAACACTTAGAGAGGGAGAGCACTACGAGAAAAGTCTGTGGGGTGTATGCTCATGGAGCATCTAATTACATCACCTGTCCACCAGCAAGCACCCCATCATCTCCTTCACCAAGGAGAGGTGGGAGAAGGAGAAACCGGGAAAGCCAGGGCAGTGCTGACACAAAGATGTGATGCTCGCAGAAGGGAAGTTGATGAAATATTGCATCTCAACAGGCACGGAAATTGAGTTCAAGGAAGAAAGCAGACACACCATTAGCACTTATGAGGCAGAACGCTTGCAAAGAACAGAGGTGAACAAGAAAGTGAGATGAGAGAAAATGAGTGTTTGTGTATACAGACATATTCACTTGAGATCGCACTTTTGTAAAGCAGACATTAATTTTAAAATGGAACCTGTGTTTGAGTGTAGATATAGGTCTATATCGGTAAGTGAACATGGGTCCTTGGAGAAAGGGAAAGGACACAAAACAGGTTGCCAACACAGTTCACATGGGATGGAGAGGGAGAGGGAACAGCATACACATATAGTTAAACCCCGTGTGTGTGTGCGCATGCACACACACACACACACACACACTACTGTAAATAATATAGATTGCATGGTATGAATTATAGATGTGCATATATATGCACAAAGCAAATCATGAAGAAATGACCATGAGTCTCTGTTGATGCTGGTGATCTCAGAAGGTAGAATTTCAGATGATTTCATTTTCTTCCCTACATATTCCCTGCATTCTTTGAACATCTAATCATGCACAAAGGTACAGGATCAATCACCCATTAATTATGTTATCAGAGAAAAAAAACAGTAAAGTAGTTTCATTGTGAGAAGGTCTTACCCTGGAGTCACCATGATTTCAAAACACTAAGGAAGTAGCAGCCAATTTGACCTTGAGCTGGGCCACTGTCTTTACTAACTAACCCTCCCCTGCAGAAGGCAAATCATTTCCACCCATCTCTCTCCCCAAATAAGTAACCAATTTTCTCAATATCAAAGCTCATCTATGATCATGAAATTCCCTATATTCTGAAGCAAAATTTTATATCTGGATAAATATAATTGCACGTGACACCTTCTCTCACTGAGCAAAACCTGAGAATCATTTCAAAAAGTTTCTTTTCTCCAGCTCCCTCCTCTGCTCCTCTCCTCCCCCACCAAGTCTTCTCCTTTTAGTTTCTTCACTGGTATTATTAACCCTGACAGAGATGTTCTGACCAGCAGAAATTTATTAAGACATCCAGATTTCATTGTAAATGCAATTTATATCTTGATGGTAGGTCTAAAATCTTAAAAACTTCCCTATCTCTCATGAAAGCTCCTTTGCTGGGTTTATCTGGGTATCTGCTCCTTGGGGACCATTATGGGCTAAGTTGTGTCCCCTCAAAATATGTATGCTGTAGTCCTAACCCTCGCTACCACAGAATGTGACTGTGTTTGGAGACGGGGCCTTTAAAACAGGTGATCAAGTTAAATTAAGACATTAGAGTTGGCCCTAATTCAATATGGCAGGGTCCTAACAGGAAGAGGGAATTTGGATGCACTGAGAGGCACTGGGGATGTGTGAACACAGAGGAGAGATGTCCTGAGGACCCATCAAGAAGACAGACATCTGCAAGCCAATGGGAGAAGCTTTAGGAGAAACCAAAATTCAGGAGAAACCCACTTACTCTTACTCTGTGCCTTGTTTTAGTTTCTTAAAGCATTGATTTCTGTTTACAAGGGGCTCTTTATCTACCTGTACGTTTGTCTATTTTCTTCCCTCTGCCACTGAAATGCAAACATCGTGAGGGTTCCAGCCTTGAGGATCGAAGGTTGCAACAACCCCAGCATGGGGATGCAACTCACATTTATTGTTGGACAAATGCATTTGTGTGTGAGCACAGGGCCTGGAACCTGGTAGGAGCTCAGTGCTATTCACAGAGTACACGGCTAATAAAACCAGGTCTTGAATATGTGAAAAAAAAAATATGTCATTAGTGAGGACGAATAAGAGTATACTAACTGTATGTTTTCTTAAAGGGATCGTTTATCTTTGAATTCCATTCTTGCTTGTTCTAAATCCTGAATTACTGATCAGACACAATCAGTTTGGATTACTCTCATGAGCACCATTGCAAGAAGGTTTTTTTCTTAAGACATTGTCAGAAATATTGCCAGCCTCCTCTTTTAATGAAGTAACTTTTGGTATTATCTCAAAAGCTCCTCAAAAATACCATGCTGGGAATTAGGTTCATAAAATTCTTTTGGTTAGTAAATAATATAAGGAAATTATTTTTGCATACATGGAAAAAAATAGGGTATTTAATGTACATACAACATGGGCACTATAGGAAGCCCTTTGCCACTGTAGCCGACACCCAGAGAATACAGGTAACCCTATGGTTAGAGTGAAATAAATGTGGTTCCTCTGAACAAGCTATTTCCAGTAAAAAGATACAGAATCATCTTGTTTTGCCCCTTGACCTTCCTCTTGATCCTGCCTGGAGGCCTGGCACAACCATCTTGCAACTCTGCATGCAAAAGCCTCATGCAAAGAACAGAGCCAGGAAACAGAACAGTTTCCTTACTGGCCACTTTGTGGCAGGGTCCCCCTGCACCTGCCTCCGGACTGCAAAGGAGAAAAAGTAGCTGCCTATTTGATTAAGCCTCTGCAGGAACAGTTCTGTGACAACAGCTGAAAATAACCCAAATCGATACCAAACAATGTCCACAAAAATGAAAAAAAAATTTTTTTATTTATCCCACGAGTATTTACCTAGTACTTGTTGTGTGTCGGATACTGTGCCAAGAGTTAGGTAAACCTCAGTGACCAGGGTAGACAGCAGCCCCCACCCTCCAGAACTCATGGTGAGAGCCAAGCCAAGAATTCTTTTTACCGAAGAATACAGAAAGATACCCTCCTGATATTTGACTTTTTGTATGTTTCTTTCTTTCCCAGGGTTCCTGACTATTTGCTTCATCAGTCAGAAACATTGCATTATAAAAGGAATGCAAAGAGCAAGGTGTGGTTAATGTTCTGTTTTTAAATTTCCAAATGTGATTCGCCATGTGTGGCTGCATGTCTGTACAGAGAACAAGTCCAGGGGGCATTGTTCACATAGACTGTGTGTGCACGATGCCTCCTGTGTGTGTGTGCAGCACAGTGGCCATGGCCCTGCTCAAAAGGACAGCCCCATATTGATAGCCCAGGACACTAAGTGTCCCTCCAAAAGATAAATAAATAAAAGAAAAAGAAAAAGTAGGGTGTGTGGATTAGATTATCAAAAACACAGAATGGGGGGGCGGGCACCTGGGTGGCTCAGTGGTTTAAAGCCTCTGCCTTTGGCTCAGGTCATGATCTCAGGGTCCTGGGATCGAGCCCCACATCAGGCTCTCTGCGCAGCAGGGAGCCTACTTCCCCTTCTCTCTCTGCCTGCCTTTCTGCCTACTTGTGCTCTCTCTTTCTGTCAAATAAATAAATAAAGTCTTAACATACACACACACACAGAATGGTATAAAAAGAGGAGAAAACCCTAAATATTAGGACTAGGATGAGGCCATACTATAGTGGTGGAGAAATCCATCCTTGTGCTATTCCTTTAAATAAAACCTCTGAGATGACAATGTCATCAGTCCTCTGGCCTCTCTACTCCACTGTCCCTTCCATGGGCATTTGCCATGTCTTTTCCAACTGCCTGCCTCTCCCAACCTGCTAAGATCCCATATTCCATCATGTGACTCCAGTAGCCTGAACTAGCAGGGGATTCAGAGAATCTTAAACAAAGAGTACTGGGTTCCTAGTGATACCATGGAGGTCCCATATCGGTACATCATGGGGAAGATGCCCACTGAAAAGGTGATTTGGGAAATTCACATTCTGCATCAGAAATTTGCAAGAGCTCCATAAGAGGACTTGTTGATCGAACCCAACAATACCCTGGCTCCCACTATTCATAAGGGAGAGGTCATCTGGAGAAGGGATCTGCCCTGCCATGTCTAGGAAAAGTCTTAGGAAATGTGCCTGCCATGATCTGAAGATCCTTCCAGGCTCTCCACTTCTTAGTACATGGGTGTTTCTCCAACATTGAATTTCTTGCCTTAGTGCCCATCTTGGTTTATTCTTTTTATCTAAACCCATGGATTTGGGGTTTTGAACCAATTGCTCCAACTCAGACCTCTCCCTGACTTCACCACAGCACTTTTAGAAATTTCACATTGGTTCCATACATTAGCCCAGTTAAGAAACCCATCTACACCTCAGGATAATACAGGCAAAGCCTCTCCTTTGTGGGACTGGAGACGGGGGAAAGAGACAGGATATCACTTGGATAACAGGAATAAGAACAGCATAATTATTTTCACGCCATCCATTTTCCTTTCTCCAACCAGAGTGATTTTTTTAAAAAAGAAAAACTGATTATCTCATGCTTCTGATTAATTAATGCTTCTTACTGCTCTTACGATAAAGATCTAAATTCCTAACCTGGCTTCTGCCTTCCGCCTTCCCCACTCTACCTTCCAGCAACTCCCTGATCCCTCCCCCAGTGGTGCAGGCCTCCTTGACCTCCTTGACCTCCTTGACCTGTTCAGTGACCTCCACCCAACACCTCTCTACCTTCTGCTCCTGGAGACCAGGCTTCTCTCCTGCATAGCACCCAGCCCGCTGCAATTATACACTGATTCAGGTCATGATTTGATTCACAGTTGTCTTTGCCCTAACGACTACTGGTTCTCTGAAGTCAGTGAGTGTATCATTACTCCCCAGCCTATCCTCAGAGCCTGCTCCCTGGTACCTCCTCAACCGAATATTGGCTTAAAAAAAACACTTCTCTCTTGTTTCACATGATAGAAAAACAGGAATTATTTCTAATAGGCTCATTCAGAATGACAGTTTGCATTATGTTAGAGCCATCATATAGCACCAGTAGTATACAAGGTTTAGTTTGCATAATTTTTCTAAAAAGATCATTGAAGTCTTCTATGATAGCCTTCCAAAATCCCCAAGAAGCTAGAAGCTTTCATTTCTTGTGGACACAATAAACAAGGAGCAAAGAATATGAACACTGTGTATCATTTCATTACAGACTATTCTATGTGCTTACCTGAGACCCAGACATCCTGTTATCACCTCACAATATTAACCCAAACCAGAGGGGTCTGAACCCCACCATCGAGAATCTCTTCCTAAGCCAGGGTTTCTCCAACCACAGGGCCATTGACATTTGGGGCTGGAGATTCCTTTGTTGTGGGGGCTGTCCTGTGCATTGCGTGCTTTATATTATCGGTGAAAGGACTTACCTCTTTCACAGATATTGTTTCTAGGGACAGTCGACTTAAAGGCACATACATAAATTCATATGTATAGGGGTACCTGCGTGGCTCAGTGGGTTAAAGCCTCTGCCTTCGGCTCAGGTCATGATCTCAGGGTCCTGGGATCGAGCCCCACATCGGGCTTTCTGCTCAGCAGGGAGCTTACTTCCCCCTTTCTCTCTGCCTCTGCCTCTCTGGCTACTTGTGATCTCTCTCTCTGTCAAATAAATAAATAAAATCTTTAAATAGAATTCATATGTATGACATATTCATATGACATAATAATCCCAACAACATCTAACAAATCTAACAAAAATATAAATTCATATACACATGAAACAAAGCTTCACTATTTAAAATATTGTGGTGAATTGTGTCTAGCACAGTCGATTCTAGCATCATTTCAGTCTTTACTTGTCCGATTAGACAAAGTAAATGAAGTTATTTATGCTTAACTAGACTTTACATCCACCAATTAAGTAGGTCTGGAAAATCAAATTGAAACCAAATTTTGATATTCAAACTCATCTCTAGATCTCTGGGACAGTCCTGACATTCAAGCAAGAGCAGTTTTAAAAGTACCTAATACAGGATTAAGTCACTTGCAGAGTTTGTTGACTGGCATCTTGGGGGTTTTTTATTTGTTCATTTTTGCTTTTTATTTGTGGGGGAAAGGTGCATATGGTTTTAAAAGGGACAGTGCCTTTGAATGTGAAACAACTTGTGAATTTGTTATTATAACAAATATGACCATTGTTAAGGCCTGAGTTATCTTTCGATATCTAAGCTTTACTTACACTTTGGCTGGTAAATCGGGTCAGATGACTTTAGGGTCATTTTCGGTCAACCTTTGGAAAGAAAAGGAAAACAGTGATATTAGTTACTATGTTCTAAACCCTGTACTTTATTATTATTTTTTAATCATTATTATTGACTCATCACAACAATTCTGAGAGTTGGGAGTCCCCATTTAACTAAGGAGAAAGTCAAAATCCTGAAAGACTGGTGCCCTACCTATGAAGTTAGAATGGTAGGGCAGAGCCCATAGCCCATGCATGATTTTTTTTTAAGATTTATTTATTTATTTGAGAGAGAGTGCAGAGGGGTGGAGCAGAGGGAGTGGGAGGGAGAAATTCCAGCAGACTCCATACTGAATAGGAACCTGACACCAGGCTTGATCCCATGACCCTGAGATCACAAGCTGGTTGAAAACCAAGAGTCAGGCACTTAACTGACTGCATCACCCAATGCTTCCCATGCATGATTTTAAACAGCTTCCCAGAGACACTCCGCAACTGTGGCTGGGTATGTGTTTATCAATAAGTGAGGATGTGCAACATAAGTAACTGCACAAATAAGACTAATACCCCATTATCCATCTTCCCTCCCCACCTCACCCAGGACTTGCCCAATGTCAATATAACAATACTTGTATTAGAAAACTGGTCTCAGATCATTAAACATACAAACAACTTTCCCCCTAAACTGATAGTTTCTAGAAACAGTATCTGTGAAAGGGATGAGTCCATACTCTTCACTATCATGGCAGAGAAAATTCTGGATCTAAGGTACTCTTTCCTTCTGGTTTCACTCTCTGCAGAAAGAAATGCCTGGGTGATTTCCCTTATTTGCAAAGAGTTATCTTTCAGATAGATTAATGTCTTTTCTTTCCAAAAATTATATTATGATGAGATCTAAAATGGTCTTAGCTTTCTAAAATTGGCTTGTGGTTTCTCTCTCTCTCTCTCTCTCTCTCTCTCTCTCTCTCTCTCTCTTTCTCTCTTTCTCTCTCTCTCCCACTCTCACTCTGAAAACAGATACACTGAAAAAAGAATACAATTGGGTTTGGCATTCTTCTCCGTAGAGAATAAGAATCTCTCTGTCAATTCTCTAACTATTTTCAGGATGAATTCTAAATTCCTTTTTCAGGGAAAGTTCAAATGCCTTTTATACCATAGGATGGCGTGTATTTAATTTTACTTGACGTAGCTACTAGGATTATTATCCTTGAGGAACAACAAGGATTATTATCCTTGAAGAACAACAACAAAAATTTTTAGTGTCTCTGAGCTTAAGAATGAAGGGTTCTTATCACATTTTAAACAATGAGGAAGTACAATCTCAAGATGAGCTAAAATGGAAAACGTAGTTATTTTTAAGTAGCATCTCACCAACAGTGTGGAAAAAGAAAAGTGATTTTAAAAACACAACATCGCCACCTAGTGCTCTGCATGAAAATTATGGAAAAATTAGGAAGGAGGAGAGTGGAAGAATTTCACCTTAAATCCTATCTTAAGTGGGCAATCTAATAAACACATGTACGCATAAATAGGATGAAATGTATCAGACGTCCCTTATAGCATTACATAATAGGTAGGACTCAAGAAACCAGTGAGTGGTTCCATACTGTGAATGGCATTGTTAAAGATAACTTGTTGGGAAATTTTTAAAAATTGTCTTCCCACTAGAATTCTTGCCCGTTCCCTCCACAAAGAGTCTGTGCTGCCTGTGTCCTCACAGAATATAAAAAAGTAATTTGAGGGAGTAAAAGAGTCCTTACAGAATATCTCATCCAGTCTACACATTTTATAGATAAGGACACCCTGCTCCGTGGAGATGAAATAACATCCAAATCCACATGCTCAGTAATGGTGGATTTGGGACATTAATCCCATCGCAGGAGTGTGCATCTGTTTACCTTTCACGTGCTCCCCTATGTGTCAATTTTAGCATTGCCTGCCAGTGTCAGGTACTGAGCAAGCTCTACGCTCCCTCACCTGGCTTTCAGCGCCCACATCCTCATGCTTCACACGAGCACCCACAGACCCACAAGGTACAGGACCCAATGGGGCAGAAATGACAGAAACCACAGAGTGGAGCACAATAGGGAGCAGTGGGACTGTGTTTAACTAGCATGGCCTATCAAAGAATTTGTCCTGAGGTTTGGCACTTCTTCTTAAAACACTTCAGAAGAGAGATGCCTGGGTGGCTCAGTTGGTTAAGCATCTGCCTTTGGCTGAGGTCATAATCCCGGGGTCCTGGGATCGAGTCCCACGTCAGGGTCCTTGCTCAGCCAGAAGCCTGCTTCTCCTTTGCCTACTCTTCCTGATGCTCCCCTGCTTGTGCGCTCTCTCTCTCTCTCTCTTGCTCTCGCTCTCTCCCTAACAAATAAATAAATAAAATCTTTTTAAAAAAAGATTAAAAAGAATGCTTCAGAAGACATAGTATGATATTAGGTGTGTTAGCTCAAGCTAACTGTTCAAACATCAGAACTATAGTCCTGGGGTGACCCACAGTTCTGAGGTGACAGCCCTGACCTACTTGTACTCTAGAAGTAGCTGCTATAAGTGCTCCTGTTACTCACATTTCAACCAATGCTTTTATCTTCTCTAGTGATCATTCTGAATGTCAGGAAGAAGTTTGCAGTGGAGAAAACAGTGGCCTGTTAAAGCAGGAGAGACATTAGAAACGGGCTTTCATTGGTAAAGATTGAGGTATTCAAGATAGGTGAACTAGTTAAAATACTGTAGACACTGTCCATCTTTATGTAAACAGGATCCAAATACCCAGAGAGTCTTGCACCCTTTGTCCCCCCACCATCCGGTGCTCTGCTGGAAATTATGGGTGTCATGTGACTTATAGATTCAACACTCCAGTCTCTGTCTTCCTGCTCACACGAAGTTCCCATGTGTGCGTATGTTGAAATTTCACCTTTTTTTTTTAAAGATTTTATTTATTTATTTGAGAGAGAGAGAGAGAGAAAGTGAGAGAGAGCATGAGAGGAGAGAAGGTCAGAGGGAGAAGCAGACTCTCCGTGGAGCTGGGAGCCTGATGTGGGACTCGATCCAGGAACTCCAGGATCATGACCTGAGCCGAAGGCAGTTGCTTAACCAACTGAGCCACCCAGGCGCCCCTGAAATTTCACCTTTTTATAGTGATTCTGGTCATACTGGATTAGGGACACATCCTATTCTAGTATGACTTCATCTTAACTAATTACATCTGCAATGACCCTATTTCCAAAGAAGTTCATATTCTGAGTGCTGGGGGGTTAGAACTTCAACACAGGAATTTGGAGAGGACTCAACCCATTACACGTAATGATATTGAAATGAAAGGAGCAGCCACCAAGGTGGAGGGAGATATAGGATCATGGGATAGCAGAATTCTTTGCAGTTAAGGTATCATCTCTGCTATAATTATGAACCAACTCACCTGTATGTGGTGTTGATTCCACATGAGAATCACAAAAAGCAAAGGATAAGGGAGAAGAAGAGGGGGAAGTGGGAGAAATAGATTAGAAAAAAGAGAAAAAGAGACACTTCTCCCAAGCAATAGATGAGGTTGAAGTTCAGATCAGAAAGGCACTGCGGGGAGATTCTGGTTGGGTAACAAGTATGAGTACATTCATGTGCACAGATAACTTACGGTTCTTTAATAAATGGTTAATTAGCTCCATGGAAACCCTCAGGCAGTTTAAAGGAGAAGCAGCCAAGCCACGGGAAACCAAATGACTAATGTGTCCACGATGCCGTCCTGTGGGTAGACCACGTGAGAGGCTCTCCGTGGCAAAGTGGGCATCCTTGGGCCTGCCCTGTTCTGCTCGAACACATCTACATGCTTCTTAGTTTTATTGTTTGTATTCAGTCAACACGAAAATAATACTGCAGCTGCAGCGCCTCACCAAATACCACATTTGTTCGTAAAAACTCAAACATACTGTTCCAGGGATATTTTCCCCTGTCCTTGTAGGTGCAATGGATAAAATGCACCTTCACCTTCTCTCCATCCCCTGAACAGAGGCGCTGACTCGTTGGCACATTCAAAATGCTACCTTCGAGAATCGGGGGAATGCCCAGCTTTTAACTAGCAGCTCGCAAATCATCAGGAGGGTTTGCTGTCATGCCTGGATGAGCAGCACTAAGCAAGAGCAAGGGAAATCCTACTCAAGAAGGGGAGAAGAATGCTGGGAGGAAACAGCATCATGGGATATTTCTGTTTTATCTTCCATGAGGCTTTCCCAGAACTCCATCTGAAATATAACTAAAAGATAATTCTGTTTGACCAAACCAGGGTCAAGCTCAGGAGTTGAACCAACCTCAAATCTCACTTCTTTTTCCATGCCTCCTCTCTCCCCCCTTTTCTTTATCTCACCCTCCTCTCGGGGGCTCACCCTATCTGTTTCACTAACCTGAGACACAGGAAGATTCTTGTGTCGCTGTGTTTCCGTGTGTGCATGATTCGTACCCACGACTGGCTATTCAGACAATCACCACGCATCAGCCCACCCCGCACGCTCCGGGATCAACTTTTCCTGAAACATGGTTTCCTTATACGCCTCCTTTTTTCAGACACATCAACTGGCCATGCTTGAACGTGGCCACAAGTAGCAACATTTCCCTGCAGAATTAGTGTCATTGCTAATATCAGCACCAGCAGACGTTAGTGCTTCCCAGAGCCAGGTACCCGCCACACTGTTCACACAGCAACCCATCTTTATGGCTACTCTGTGGCCCCACTCTTGTTGTTCCCAGGCCCACTTTACAGATCAAGAGTACTAGGATTCTGAGAGGTGACGCGACCTGTCTAAGGTCACACCGAGAGGAAGTGTTGGACACATGATTCACCTCTAGCAGACTGACTCCAAACTTACAACATTATAGACTTGACTGCTACTCCAGATAAAATGATGATAGATGATGGTGACAAGAGTTGGGTAGATAGATGATGATGATAGATATATAGAGAGATAATTGATAGATAGATGATAGATATAGATAGATAGATAGATAGATAGATAGATGATAGATAGATAGATAGATAGATAGATAGATAGATAGATAATAGATAGATAGATAGATAGATAGATAGAGAAGATAAAGAGATAGACAGGTACACACATGCATGCACACGTGCAGGCACACACACATCCACACTCACGCACACCCAAACCTCAGAACTATTTTAACCATCTCAAGTATAGGAACATACCTTGTAACAATAAGAAGGTTCACCAAATATAAGCTTGGATAAAACCAAACACATCTGTTTGGCTCCAAAGTCCAATTTCTAACTACGAAAACTTCTATTCTCTCTCTAGGATTTGGTCCTAATCAACTATACCAACTTCATTCCCCATCATTCCCCACTTCCACTCAATCCCTTAGCCACAATGCCCCAAACATCCTTACCATTGTAACCATGCTTCCCTGGCCTGCACCGAATGCATTCTCCCTCCCCACCTGCTCGTCTCCCTTCTCCCACCTCTGAGACCCAGATGAAGCTCCTCTCGCCTAACACAGGCATCTGTGTCCACACCCACTCTGGTAATCCTTTCCTTAGGACACTTACATCTTAAAACTCATCTTTTTATTTAATTTCTTCATGGGCTCTGCATTCAACTGACATGTTTTCTAAGGACATAGATAATGGGGGAAAAAAATCTCTTTGCCTTCAGCAACTCCAAGTCTAAAGAGAATAAAGTCTACCAAAAACCACAGTAGACTTGGGTTAAGTCACATATAAGTGAACCTACAACCACACTTTCATTTTGGAGACTGGTTGTCCCCACTCACACACTGCTTCCCCTTTAACCTCCCCAAGAACTCAGCTTCTCCTCCCAGGCCCTCTCTGTGGGAGATTTCTCCCCAGGCTTCCTTCCCCGGTCCTGCTGACCTGTAGGCAGAGGGTGACCTTGGCCCCAACTGTGCGGGAATTCTGCAGGCCTAAAGCAGCAGCAGGAGGCATTTTCCCTCCCTCTTTCCTGTAAGCAAGACAGCCTGGAGATAGCCTTTCAGCTGGCTGTTTGGGGATTCTTTTTTTTTTTTAAATTGCTCAGGATTCCAAAGGGACATGAGGGAAACTTACACTATGCCCCTAGTTACAAAGCACATAGACGGTGGAGCAATCTGAAGGACAATAAGCAGGCAGAAGTTTCCCTGAGGCCCAGGTACAAACACACATCACACCATTGCCTGAGATATTTGGGCCCGCCCCAGCCCATACTGAGGCATCCTCAGAGGCCCAGCCTGGGTCAGGGTTTTTGCTGGTCAGGAGCAGTCCCCACAAAGCAGAGGGAGAAGGGTTCTGGCACATGCCAAAGGCCCTTCATGCTGGGGTGTCCAGGAGTCCTGGACAGGCCTCTGAACTGAGACCATGTGCAGCTCTCCAATGTAGTGTGTGACAAAAACCCAGGCAAAGAGACTGGTGGCTGCGCATGGGAAGACTGCAGTAGCAGATCTGATTGGAAAGAAGAAGCCAGTTGAGACAGAAGCCATCACAAGCACGCTCACCTTGGCATGTGAACTTGAGCATATGTTTTTTTTTTAAAGCCATATTCCAAGTGAATACCATCCATAACCACACCGAAGGGAGGGGGAGAGGAAGATTGACCTAAGTGACCATGGAAAGCAACATCTTGCCTGGATACTGTAGGAATGAAGACAAAAAGAACCATACGTAAATGCTATAATCTAACCAGTGTTTCTTACTGGAGTGTAAGTAGTGAATTTGAAACTAATCCATGCTCATACTAAAAGTGAGCAAACGAGGAATATTTTGAAGCTAATGAGAACCAAGTTCTTCATGGTTAGAGAAAATAGTTACAACTACAGAAAGGGAGAAAGCCCAAGGGGGACCCATGCTGGTGCATGGGAATCTGATTGATCGGTATAAAGTCATGGCTTTCATATGTATATACAGCTAAAGGAGAGGGGCAGATGTGTGCAGATGCATGGGTTAGCACAGGCACAAATTTTTCCCACTCTCTCCTAGGAGGTCTGGAGGCAGTGACACCCAGAAATGATAAACATGCTTAGTGCTCAGATTTTGTTTCTAACCATCTTTCACCAATTAAAACACACACACACACACATATATGCACACATGCACACACGCACACGAACAACAACAATAACAACAACAACAGGGCTATTTGTGAAGTAGTAAATTCCAGAACAAGAGCAGGGAAAATACACGCTACAAGATGAGCCCAGAGCATCTTGGGGTCCCAGAAAGTCAGGAAATGCTCAAAAAAGATGGTGATTTGTAGACCACAGGAGCCAACCTGAAGAAGATCCTAATGATAAGGCTGGAACCATTTGACGAACAAAATAGAAAGTGAAGGTATTGGGCTATTTACACACAGTGTAGAATAAATATCCCTGAGTTCTCACTGATAAGAATTTTTTAAATATATATCATCAATAAATAAATGGAGGAAAAGGGCAAACCCTCCATTATAGGAAACTCCAGTTGATAAACGTAGAAGGAAATAGATCGCCCCCATTACGCAAACACTACGGTAATATTTGTTCCAGGAAAAACCCAGTGATAGGGGCTGAAATTAGCAAGAGTTTCAGGAGAAACAGGATTTGCTTAGTCTGTACGTATCTTCCCCAAAATATTTACTAACTACCAAAGGATTGGTAGTAAACTCACAATGGAGAAACCTCACCAGAAACCACCTTCACCAAGCAATCAAGTCAACATCACCAATAATCAGACCACATTGACACCTGGAACCTCCGATATGATACACTAAGAATGGCCACAGCTTCATGCTCTAGTATTCTTAACAAAAGTGTATGACCTCAGGCCATTCAGGAAAAACCATCAAAAAATATATATATATCCCAAATTGAGGGATATCCAGCAAAATCACTGAGCAAACCTCTTAAAACACCCCAAGGTCATGAAAAACAAAGGTCCATCTAGAAGTCACAGTTTACAGAATAAGGAGAAATAAGAAACACGTAGTCTTTATTTTGTTAACGGTATTCCACTAATGTTAATTTCCTGGTGTTCGTAATTGTTAAGAGGGATATATGGAAACTCTTCCTATTATTTAGACTTTTCTGCAAGTTTAAAGTTGGTTCAGAACAAGTTTTTTTTAAAGAATTTTATTTTCTTTCTCAAAAGATAGGAAGGATACAGGTTAGAAATTTTATCAAAGTTTAACAGTAATCCTTCAAAATGCCCTTCAAGATGGACACAGTCCTCAGGTTACACAAAAGCCTTGTGAGACTGATTCGACCAGAACTGTTAATTACTCTTTCTCGGGAAAGCACAGAGTCGATCTTTTGCAAGAAGCCTTGTATTCCAACTCCATAGCTGAGGGACTCCTGTTATGGAACAGACTGAACCAAGCACATCAATCAGGCTGCATCAATCTATTTATTGCCCTGTGTCTCACAGGGCTCCCAACCAACTCCTTCCCACTCCTGGTCCACTTTCGAAGTCTGCTTTCTGCCAAGAGTAAGTCTGAGATGAAAACACGAACATGAGCTCCCATTAGCTAGATGCCCAAGGGAGTGCGGGGACAAAGGAAAAATACAAGTTTTCTTAAAAAGGAAGTCCAAGCACTGTCAAGTGGATAGCTGGAAAGAATTAACCTGTGTCCATTCAAGGGTCATTCTTGCCTTGCTCACTTTAAGATCAAGCTTGAACGCTTGTCTCTGAACCATGTAGTCCTAAAGAAAACAAATTTCCAGGGCACAGTCAGGGTCCTGAATTAAGAGTTTGCTGAAATATCTACACTCTTGCAATTTCCTCCTTGGCTCTCACACCACTACCATCCACCATTTGCTCAATTTACCATATGCTCTGTTATCTTTTACTTCTGGAAAGTGTGTTCTCTGCTCCCTGTTTTATTGGGTCTTCTAATTTTACAATAGGTTGAAGGGATAAATTCCATTTTATGGCTTGCATAGCTGGCTACCAATGTTTTCTTTTCTGCTGCCTAATTCCAAACAAATAACCACAAAACAGCAATTTCCTTTCTATCAGCTGAAACAGTAAAAAGGTAATTCTTTGCTAGAATGTCAGAGATGAAAGCAGTTAAGGGGTATGAGCTGTCACTTATCAGACGCTCACTCTACAGAACTGAGAACATTCATACCTGCAGGGGGCAGCTTGGAGATTTCTGGATGGAAATCACCTTAGCCTGACATTTCTGACAGAATTCCATGATGTCCCTGGAGGGCGGGGGGATAATGAGGAGTCATAGGACAGAGGGAAAGAAATGTAAAGATTGAGAGCACAGCTATCTAGACAACCAGTTCATCCATAGCTTTAATTTTACAAAGTGTTTCCGCACTTATCTCATTTGATTTAGCAAAACTTTGTGCTATGTCCAAGTTCTTATCCCTATTGTGCAAGTAAGAAAACTGAGACAACTTGAGAAAACCTAGAGAGGGTTTAAGGGATCTACTCAAAACAAAAAGCCAGTTAATATGGAACCAGGACCAACATTAATTCTGGCACAAAGTCTTAAATTATTCTAACACAATTCCTATTGTTTTCTTTCTTAAAGAAGCTGTCTCCATCTATCATATGATAAAATCAAGGTGCCCATAATACACTGTTTCTAGAAGGAGCCAACCTGACTGCCTGGCCTCCCTCCAGCTCAAGAGTTATAGCTTTTCAGGCCACAGTGAATGGCTGGCCACATACATGCCCATAGATGCCACAAAGTCCAGAACAGA
The DNA here is from genome assembly GCA_028533885.1 of Nasua narica. Taxonomy (NCBI): domain Eukaryota; kingdom Metazoa; phylum Chordata; class Mammalia; order Carnivora; family Procyonidae; genus Nasua; species Nasua narica. The sequence goes on along the minus strand of CM052811.1, from coordinate 75,814,239 downwards.
GTTGAATGAAACCAACTCTGAGCCTTAGCAAAGGAGATGCAGACTGGCTTTCCAAGTGACAGCGACCAGCATTTCTCTCACACACAAAGGTAATCCCCAAACCACATCATTTCTATCAATCAAATGTATCCAGTCCCCATGAAATAAAAAGACCTGCACCCACATCACCACTGCTTGTACTTGGATTTTTGTCTTTGGTAAGCGCAAAAGTATACTTTGGAGCGAGGCCGTAGGACCCATGAACTTTAATGGAACCCATCAAAGTTACAGCCACGTCTCCAGCTACCAGGGAAAGAGCAGTGGAAGTAAGGTGTTGGCTGCGGACCCTATTTAAGAAATGAGAGACAAACAACCTGGTGTTGAAAGAGCAAGAGCTTTGGATTCAATAAACTTAACTTGCAACCACATACCAGAGGACTGTCCTGGGCTCAGGTCTGTCTCCTCCAAGGCTCCCTTCTTCCCAGAGATTGATGCTAAGGCTTAAAGGAGATGATTTACAAAAACAAAACAAAAGAAAAATCATTGGTTTTAAACCATTAGCATGTGTTTATTCTTACTAGAGCTTGTTTGCCAAATTATATATTTAGCAAATGTTTAAGTAGATGCCAATGCCAATGCCCAGGTGCCTGGGAGAACACCTCAACACACCAGAAAAGAAGAGTAGTTCTTATTGCTTCCTATTAAAGAGTGTAAAATGGTATTTCTCAACCACAACTCTTATAGGCAAGCCACAGGCTAGAGCAATGATTATCTCACGCATATGGCCTTTATTGTTGTCAAGGCTTATCGTAAACTTCCTTCAGTTTGAAAGCACAAATGAAAGCAGGTGTGCAGAACTACATGCTCTTTATGGATCCTTAAAAGTGCTGTGCTGTTAGTTCTTTAGCAATTGTCTCTGTTTCATCTCTTCCCTACAGATTGGGCAATCTTGATGGTTCACAATGAAAATGCTGCTTGTTTCCAATGTGAATACTAATGACATTTGATTGAATGTTTGTTTATCTGGAGATAATCAGCTGATGATTTTGCTTTGAAAATGTGTGTACAAGTAATTATATACATCACAGAAAAAAATGCCACAAGCATGTTTGAATTCTTTTTCGTTTTTTTTTTTGTTAAAGATTTTATTTGTTTATTTGACAGAGAGAGAGATCACAAGTAGGCAGAGAGGCAGGCAGAGAGAGAGGGGGAAGCAGGCTCCCTGCCGAGCAGAAAGCCTGATACGAGGCTCAATCCCAGGACCCTGAGATCATGACCTGAGCTGAAGGCAGCAGCTTTACCCCACTGAGCCACCCAGGCACCCCTGAATTTTTTTTATTTTAATAACTACTAAATAACAGCAAGATAAGAAATATTCTTTCTCCTTGCTGCAGTGATATGCAAACTCGTATATTTGAGGACAAACAGGATACTATCGAGTTTCAAAACTTTAAATCAGAATATGTTGGAAACTGCCTATGAAATTAACAAATGTTTATAGGTAATATCCAATGATAAGGAGTGAAACAAAACAAGCAGGCTTATGTCTCACTATCAGAACTGGTTTTTCAGAACCTTTCAGGGAGCAATTTGGCAGTATAACTCAGGACCCTTAAAACTGCTTTTACTTTGCAGCTAGTAATTTCTATTTTAGGAAATATTCTTGAGAAATACTCCTTAATGTAGATAAAGGCTCCACATGATGGGGCTTATCACAGCACTCTTTATAATAGGGGAATATTAGAAATGACTAAGCAGATATAAGAGAATGATGTCACCAAAATGGAAAAATAGGAGTTCCCTACTGTCTTCCTTCCCCCTCAAGAACACCAATTTCATCAATCACCCACAGAAGAGAGGATATTTATGGAAGTCCAGGAGTAGAGCAGAGAAGTTTCAGCACACTGTTAGAGCAAAAAAAAAAAAATCCAAGATTGGACACATCAAAGAGGATTAGAGGAACAGTGACATTTTACCCACATCCCTCTTCCCCAAGGTGGCACAGCTCCAGCCAAGAGAGACATTCTCAGTCTAGTTCTCTCCCAAGGGGGAAGTGAGGGCATATGAATGAACACTTCAGTTCCACAGCTTTGCAGAACACTGCCCAAAAAGCCCATTTCTCTTTGCCCCATGCATGATACTGATGTGTACTCCATGGCTTGGGGTGGGCATAGGTTGGAAGAACAGCATCCAGGGCTCTTAGAGGGCGTCTAAGACATGTAGATCCTACTAACCACTTTGCAGATTCATCAGGAATCCTGCTTTTGAGCCACCAGGGACACCTTGCCTGTGGATCCCCTAACTTGCCCACAGCATCCCCCTGACATTCCACATGCCTCACCCACACAAACTCCCATCCTGTGGCTGGCTCCCTGTGTGTACTCCTAAGGGAAGCAAGTGCAAGTTTTTGTAGACACTTAGCAAGTAGGCACAGAACATGAGCCAGACTCTGCAGGACTAGGAGAAAATACAGACTTGAGCATTTAGCAACGCCATAGGGAAAGAACCCAGTCTAGCTTTGCAAGATCTAGAAAAGGCATATAATCATAAGAGGGAACTAGAAATGTGGAGAAGGCTTATTTAAAGAAAATAGCAGAGAAAGCCTCAGAATCCCTAGCATGACTGACAGAAGGTATTTCTTTCCTGAAGGTAGTCAGGAAATAATGAAGGAGGTGACTGCTTCCTGAAATGCAAAGGCAGCAATGTAAGACTTCAAGAAACATAAAAAAAGGGAAACGACACCACCAAAGAAGCACAATAATTTTCCAGAAATCAACCCCAAAGACACAAAAGTCTGTAATTTTTGTTGATGATGATTTTGTTGGTGATTTCTTCATTGATTTGCTTGATGAAGAAATCAAGAGTTGCTTTAAGGAATTTCAGTGAGCTACAAGAAAACACAGAAAAGACAAGTCAATGAAATTGGAAAAACAATACATGAAAAAATGGGAAGTTTAACAGAAGCTAGAAATCATGAAAAAAGGAGTAAACAGAAAATCTGGAGCTAAAAACACAATGAATGAAATGAAAAATGCAACAGAGAGCATCAATATTAGGCTTGATCAAGCATGAAAAAGAATCTGTGAAGTCAAAGACAGGTTATTTAAAATTCCCAGACAGAAGGAAACAAAGAAAAAAAATGAACAAAAGTGAAAAAAGTCTACATGAATATGATATCACACTATACGGGATACCATTAAGACAAACAATCTATGTATTATTGGAGTCCCAGAAAGAAAAGAGAGGTATAAAAAGAAAGAAAGTTGATTTAAAGGAATAATGGCTGAGAACTCCCCAAATCTGGGGAGAGTTGGGGACATCAAATTTTATGAAACTCATACGTTTCCAAAAATTTTCAATTCAAAGAGTTCTATTCCAAGGCACATAACAAAACTATCCAAAATAAAAAACAAAGAGATCATTTTAAAAGCAGCAAAAGAAAAAAAATAATCCTTACCTATAAGGAAACTTTCATAAGGCTATAAACAGATTTCTAAGCAGAACCTTTACAGGCCAGAAGAGAGTCGAATATTATATTTGAAGTGCTGAAAGGTAAAAGGGACAACAAAGAATACTTTGCTTAGCAAAGTAGTACTTCTGAAATAAAGGAAAAATAGAGCCTTAAAAAAAAAAGCTAAGGAATTTCATCACTACTAGACCTGCTTTACAGGAAATGCTGAAAGGAGGTTTTCAAGCTGAAATAAAAGACATTAATAATAACAAGAAAACATATGAAAATATAAAAAACAATAGTAAAGGTAAATAGGTAAAATCAGAAGACTACATTACTGTAATATGGTGGTGTATTAACCATTTAACTCCAGTATAAAGGTTAAAGAACAAAAGTACTAAAAATAACTATACCTAAAATAATTTGTTAATGCATCCACCATATAAAAAGATGTAAATTATGGCATCAAAAACAGAAATGAACAGGGATAAAAATGTATAGTTTTTGTATGCAATCAAAGTTACACTTTTATCAACTTAAAATACAGTATAATATCTCTAAGATGTTTTGTGTAAGCCTCATGGTAACCACAAACAAAAACCTACAGTGGAGGGGAGGAGCGAGATGGTAGAGGAGTGGGAGACCTAAATTTCATTGGGTCCCAGGAATTCAGCTAGATAGTCATCAAACCATTCTGAACATCTAGAAAGTCAGCAGGAGACCAAAGAAAAGAATAGAAGCAACTGTAGGAATAGGAAAGTGACCACTTTCTGGAAGATAGGACATGCGGAGAAGTAAATCCGAGGAGATATGCGGGAAGAGAGATGGTGGTGGAAGGGGACAGCTTCTGGCAAGTGGTAGAACAGCAGAGCACAAAACCAGAACTTTCAGAAGTCTGCTTCACTGAGGGACCTTGCTCCAGAGGCTAAGCAGGGGGTGGAGCCCTCACAGGGAGAGTGTGGTCTCAGGACCCATGGGGTCACAGAAAGACCAGGGGTGTATGGGTGTGGCAGAGCTCCCAGGTGTTGGAGCAGGGAGGCCAGCTGCAGAGACAGAGCTGAACAGTGGGCTATCAGCTTGGGATTACCTTAAACTGCAATCCAAGGCATAGTCAGGGAACTGCTCTTTGAGCAGGGACCCCACAAGAGGCAGATCCAGGGGAACTCACCTTCCTCCTTTGGGAGGAGCTGCACAGGAGTGTACTACAGGAATCTGCTGGGTTTGCAGACTCCAAATGGGGCTGTGCACCAGAGATAGAAACACTGTCACAGGCCAGCTGAGCTCAGAGTGCGGCCAGAGACCAAGGAGATGGGAGGGATTAACTGCTTTTCTCTGAGGGCGCACTGAAGAGTGGGGCCCTGAGTGCTCAGCTCCTACAGGTCAGGCTGGATATTGGGAGGCCACCATCTTCATTCCCATCCTCCAAAGCTGTACGGAAAGTATTCATGGAAGAAAAGTGCCCAATAGCAATCTGAGCAGATTACTTAGCCTGGCCCCTGGCAGGGAGGTGCAATTCCACCTGGGGCAAAAACATTTGAGAATCACTGCACCCTTCACCTAAAAGATCAGCAAGAACATCCAGCCAAGACCAAGTTTACTTGTCAATGAGAACTGTAAAACCTCAGCGCTAGGAGAAGGCAGCACATAGAATTCATGGTTTCTTTCCCATGATTCTTTAGTCTTTCAACTTTAATTTTTTAATTTTCCTTTTTTTATTTTTCTTTTCTATCTCTCTTGAATTTTTCTTCTTTCCTATTTTAACCAATATCTTATCAATTCATTTTAAAAATTTTTTTTAATTTTCATTTTTACAGTCATATTCTATCCCTTCAATGTTCTTAACCTTATTTTTATATATATATAAGTTTTTCTTTCTTCAAAAATTTTGGGAGGGAGTTTCCTCTAACAGACGAAGATACACCCAAAATCTAGTGTGTGCCCCTGTTCTGTTCACCAGCCTGATCATATTCTTTTTTCCTTTTTTTTCTTTTTCTTTTTTTTTCTTTCATTTCACCCCCACCACACACACACACACACACAACCACCACCACCGTTTTGGGTCTTTTCTGGTTTGTTTAGTGTATATTTTTCTTTGAATATTTAACCGTTAATATTAAAGGTTAAATAGTTAACCTTTGAGGTTAATTAGTTAACCTAAAGTTAGGTTAAATTAACCTAACTTTAAGTTAATCTAAAGGTTAAATAGTAACCTTTAATATTCAAAGGTTAAATAGTTAATCTTTGAATATTTTGTTCTCTCATTGATCTGTTCTTCTCTGGACAAAATGGGAAAACTCACCTCAAAAAAAAGAACAATAGACAGTACCAATGACCAGGGACCTAATAAATTATGGACATTAGTTAAGATGATGGAACTAGAGTTCATAATGATGATTATAAAGATATTAGCTGGGCTTGAAAAAGCAAAGCAGATACTAAAGAATCCCTTTCTGGGGAAATAAAATAACTAAAATCTAACCAAGTCAAAATCAAAAAGGCTCTCTCTGTGTCAAATAAATAAATAAAATCTTTAAAAAAAGACACAAAGTATCAGAATGGATTAAAAAAATAATAGCTATTGATATGCTGTCTGCAAAAGACTCATTTTAAACCCAAAGACACCTCCAGATTTAAAGTGAGGGGTGAAAAACAATTTACCATGTTAATGAACATCAAAAGAAAGCACGGGTGGCAATCCTTATATCAGACAAATTAGATTTAAAACCAAAGACTATTATAATAGATGAGGAAGGACACTATATCATAATTAAAGGGTCTGTCCAACAAGAACTTCTAAGAATTTTAAATATCTAAACCCCTAACATGGGAGCAAGCAACTGTATAAGCCAATTAATAACAAAATCAAAGAAACACATTGACAATAATACAATAACAGGAGGGGACTTTAACACCTCCCTCACTGAGATGGACTGGTCATCTAAGCAACACATTAACAATAATACAATAACAGGAGGGGACTTTAACACCCCTCCTCACTGAAATGGAGAGATCATCTAAGCAAAGATCAACAAGGAAATAAAGGTTTAAATGACACACTGGACCAGATGGACATCACATATATATTCAGAACTTTCCATCCCAAAGTAACAGAATACACAATCTTCTCTAGTGCACATGCAATATTCTCCAGGATAGATCACATCCTGAGTCATAAATCAGGTCTCAACCAGCACCAAAAGACTGGGATCATTCCCTGCATATTTTCAGATCATATTTCAGATCACAATGCTTTGAAACTAGAACTCAATCACAAGAGGAAAGTTGGAAAGAACGCAAATACATGGAGGCTAAAGAGCATCCCACTAAAAAATGAATGGGTCACCCAGAAAATTAAAGAAAAATTTTAAAAATTCATGGAAACAAATGAAAATGAAAACACAACTGTTCAAAATCTTTGGGAGGCAGCAAAGGCAGTACTGAGAGAAAAGTATATAGCAATACAAGCCTTTCTCAAGAGACAAGAAAATTCTCAAATACATAACCCAAACCTACACCTACAGGACTTGGAGAAAGAACAGGAAATAAAGCCTAAACCAGCAGGAGAAAACAAATAATAAAGATCAGAGAAGACATCAATGAAATAGAAACAAACAAACAAACAAAAAAAAACAGTAGAACAGATCAATGAAAGTAGAAGCTGATTCTTTGAAAAAATTAATAAGATTGATAAACCCCTGGCCAGACTTATCAAAAACAAAAGAGTAAGGATTAATAAATTAATAAAATCACATTGAATGAGGAGAGATCACAACCAACACCAAAGAAATACAGACAATAACAAGAAAATATTATGTCCCAGCAAATTAGACATTCTGGAAGAAATGGATGCATTCCTGGGAACTTATAAACTACCAAAACAGAAATAGGAAGAAATAGAAGATCTGAACAGACTCATAGTGACAAGGAAATTGAAGCAGTAGTTAAAAATCTCCCAACAAACAAGAGTCCAGGACTAGATGCCTTTCCAGGGGAATTCTACTAAACATTTAAAGAAGAAATAATACTTATTCTTTGGAAGCTGTTTCAAAAAATAGAAAGGGAAGAAAAATTTCCAAACGCATTCTATGAGGCCAACATTACCTTGATCCCAAACCTAGACAAAGACCCCATCAAAAAGGAGAATTACTGACCAATATCCCTGATTAACATGGATGCAAAAATTCTCACCAAAATACTAGCCAATAGGATCCAGCAGTACATTAAAGGAATTATTCATCATGACCAAGTGGAATTTATTCCTGGGCTGCAAGATTGGTTCAACATCCACAAATCAATCAGTGTGATACAATACATCATTAAAAGAAAGAACAAGAACCATATGATACAATAAATGCAGAAAAAGCATTTGACAAAGTGCAATATCCTTTCTTGATCAAAACTCTTAACAGTGTATGGATAGAGAGTACATACCTCAATATCATAAAAGCCATCTATGAAAAACCCACAGCAAATATCATTCTCAATGGGGAAAAACTGAGAGCTTTTCCCTAAGGTCAGGAACACAGTAGAGATGTCCACTGTCACCACCGCTATTCAACATAGTACTAGAAGTCCTAGCCTCAGCCATCAGACAACAAAAAGAAATAAAAGGCATCCAAATTGGCAAAGAAGAATCAAAATCTCACTCCTTGCAGATGATAGGATACTTTATGTGGAACACCCAAAAAACTATACCCCAAAACTGCTTAGAACTCATACAGGAATTCAGTAAAGTGTCAGGATATAAAATCAGTGCACAGAAATCATTCACATTTCTATACGCCACCAACAGGACAGAAGAAAGAAATTAAGGAGTCAATCCCATTTACAATTGCACCCAAAACCATAAGATACCTAGGAATAAACCTCACCAAAGCAGCAAAAAATCTGTACTCAGAAAACTAGAAAATACTCGTGAAAGAAATTGAGGAAGGCATAAAGAAATGGAAAAATTCCATGCTCATGGATTGGATGAACCAATATTGTGAAAATGTCTATGCTACCTAGAGCAATCTACACATTTAATGCAATCCCTATCAAAATACCTATCAACTTCTTTCAAGGAAATGGAACAAATAACCCTAAAATTTGTCTGGAACCAGAAAAGACCACGAGGAATGTTGAGAAAGAAAACCAAAGTCGGTGGCATCACAATTCCAGACTTCAAACTCTATTACAAAGCTGTAATCATCAAGACAGTGTGGTACTGGCACAAAGACAGTCACATAGATCAATGGAACAGAATAGAGAGCCCAGAAATGGACCATCATCTCTATGGTCAACTAATCTTCAACAAAGCAGGAAAGAATGTCCAATGGAAAAAAGACAGTCTCTTCAACAAATGATGTTGGGAAAATTGGACAGCCACATGCAAAAGAATGAAACTGGACCCTTGCCTTACACCACATACAAAAATAGACACAAAATGGATTAAATATCTCAGTGTGAGACAGGAATCCATCAAAATCCTTGACGAGAACACAGGCAGCACCCTTTTCGACCTCAGCCAAAGCAACTTTTTCTTAGAAACATCACCAAAGGCAAGGGAAGCAAGGGCAAAAATGAACTATTGGGACTTCATCAAGATAAAAGGCTTTTGCACAGCAAAGGAAACAGTCAACAAAACCAAAAGCAACTGACAGAATGGGAGGAGATATTTGAAAATGATATATCAGATAAAGGGCTAGTATCCAAAATCTATAAAAAACTTATCAAACTCAACACCCAGAGAATAAATAATCCAATCAAGAAATGGGCAGAAGACATGAACAGACATTTCTGCAAAGAAGACATACAAATGACCAACAGACACATGAAAAAGGGCTCAACATCACTCAGCATCAGGGAAATACAAATCAAAACCACAGTGAGATACCACCTCACACTAGTTAGAAAGGCTAAAATTAACAAGTCAGGAAACAACAGATGTTGGCAAGGATGAAGAGAAAGGGGAACCCTCCCACACTGTTGGTGGGAATGCAAGCTGGTACAACCACTCTGGAAAACAGTATGGAGGTTCCTCAAAAAGTTGAAAAGAGAGCTACCCTATGACCCTGCAATTGCACTACTGGGTATTTATTCCAAAGATACAAATGTAGTGATCTGAAGGGGCATGTGCACTCAAATGTTTATAACAGCAATGTTCACAATAGCCAAATTCTGGAAAGAGTCTAGATGTCCACCAACAGATGAATGTATAAAGAAGATGTGAATATATATACATATATATGTGTATATCTATATTATAAATACATATTATGCAGCCATCAAAAAGTGAAAGCTTGTCATTTACAATGATGTGGATGGAACTAGGGGATATTATGCTAAGCAAAATAAGTCAATTAGAGAAAGACAATTATCATATTATCTCACTGATATGAGGAATTTGAGAAACAAGACAGAGGATCATGGGGGAAGGGAGGGAAAAATGAAAACAAGACAAAACCAAAAAGGGAGACAAACCATAAGAGACTCTTAATCGCAGGAAACAAACTGAGGGTTGCTGAAGTGGAGGGGGGTGGGAGGGATGGGGTGACTGGGTGATGGACATTGGGAGGTTATGTACTATGGTGAGTGCTGTGAATTGTGTAAAACCGATGAATCACAGACCTGTGCCCCTGAAACAAATAATACATTATATGTTAATTTTAAAAATTTTTAAAAACCTATGGTAGATCCACAAAAGATAAAAAGAAGCATACCACTATAAAAAATCAATCATAAGTCCTTGGGGCAACTAGGTGGCTCAGTGGGTTAAAGCCTCTGCCTTTGGCTCAGGTCATTATCTGAGCAGGTCCTGGGATCGAGCCCCACATCAGGCTCTCTGCTCAGCAGGGAACCTGCTTCCCCCACCTCTCTCAGCCTGCCTCTCTGCCTGCTTGTGATCTCTCTCTCTCTGTGTCAAATAGACAAATAAAACCTTTAAAAAAAGAAAAGAAAAGAAAATCATAAGCCCACAAGGAAAGACAGGAAAAGAACAAAGGAAGTGCAAAATAGCCTGAAAATAATTAATAAGATAGCATTAGTAAGTCTTTACCTATCAATAATAACCTTAAATATAAGTGCTCTAAATTCTCCAATTGATAGGGATAGACTGGCTGAATGGATGGAAGGGGAAAAAAAGACCCAATTATGTACTAATAGCAAAGAGATTCACTTTAGCTTCCTTTTTATTAACATATAATGTATTATTTGCTTCAGGGGTATAAGCCCTGTGAATCTGTGAATCATCAGTCCTACCCAATCCACAGCACTCACCATAGCACATATCCTCCCCAATGCCATAACCCGGCCACCCTATCCCTACCCTCCACCCACTCCCCCTGCAACCCTCAGGATTCACTTTACCTTTACGGACATAGGGTCAAAGTAAAGAAATGGAAAAATATATTCTATCCAAATAGAAACCTCAAGAGAGCAGGGGCAGCTATATTTATATCAGGGGGAAAAAAAGACCTTAAGTCAGAAACTGTAACATGTGACATAGAATAAAAGGAGTCAATTCATCAAAAGGGCATAAAAATTGTAAATATATATGCACCCAACATTGTAGCCCCTAAATATATTAAGCAAATAGAACTGAAGGAGAACTGAAGGAGAAAACTGAAGGAGCAAACACAACTGAAGGAGAAAAAACACAATACAATCATAATAGGATACTTCATTACTTCACTTTCAAAAATGAATAGATCATCCAGACAGAAAATAAATGACCTAAATAAAAGTATAGACCAAGTGAACTTATCAAACATATATAAAATATTCCATCCTAAAGCAACAGAATATACATTCTTCTAAAGTACACACCAAACACTTTCCAGGTAAATCAAATATTAGGTCACAAAACTAGTCTTAGCAAATTTAAGAAAAATGAAATCATACCAAGTGTATTTCCTGATGACAACAGTATGAAACTAGAAATTAATAACAATTGGTATATAATAGTATATTAGTTTCAGTGTACAACATAATAATTTGATATATGCATACACTACCAAGTGATCACCCTACTAGTTACCATCTGTCACTATACAATGGACTGTCTTCATGTTTACCCCACCCCAACTCCTTCTTCTTTGATAACCACCAATCCGTCCTCTGTATCTATGAGTTTTGTTTTGTTTGTTCATTTGTTTCGTTTTTTAGATTTTACATATAAGTGAAATCAAATGGATTTGTCTCTCTGTGTCTTATTTCGCTTAGCATAATATCCTCAAGGACCATCTTGTAGTTGCAAGTGGTAGGATTTCCTTCTTTTTATGGCTGAGTGGTATTTCATTGTGTAAAAATACTACATCTTCTTTATCCATTCATCCATGCAGGTACACTTAGGTTGTTTCTGTACCTTGGCTATTACAAATAATGCTGCAATGAACAGGGGAATGAATGCATCTTTCTGAATTAATGTGTTCATTTTCTTTAGATAAATACTCAGAAGTGGAATATGATAGTTCTGTTTTTAACTTCTTAGGGAACTGACATACTGTTTTCCATAGTGGTTGCACTAATTTACATTCCCACCAATAGTATAAAAGTGTCACCTTTTCTCCACAACTTCTTTAATGCTTCTAATTCCTTGTCTTCTTGATACTAGCTATTCTGACAAGTGTGAGACAGCTCACTGTGGTTTTCATTTGCATTTCCTTGATGATTAGTGATATTGAACATCTCTCCATGTACTTGTTTTCCCTCTGTATATCTTCTTTGGAAAAAAAAATGTCTATTCAGAGCCTTTTCCCATTTTAATCAGATTATCTGGGGGGTGTTGTTATTGAGTTGTATAATTTATTTATATATTTTGAAACTTTATTTATTTGAGAGAGAGAGGGAGCATGGGAGAGCATAGAGGGAGAGGGAAAAGGAGAAGCAGATTCCTTACCGAGCAGAAAGCCCAACATGGGGCTCGATCCCAGGACCCTAGGATTATGACCTAAGGAAAAGGCAGATGTTTAACCAACTGAGCTACCCAGATGTCCCTTTGTATATTTTGGATAATTAGCCTCTTACTGGATATATGATTTGCAATTATCTTCTCCCACTCAGAGGGTGGTCTTTTTTTTTAAGATTTTATTCATTTGACAGAGAGAACACAAACAGAGGAAGCAGGAGAGGGAAAAGCAGGCTCCTCATTGAGTAGAGAACCCAATGTGGGGCTTGGTCCCAGGATCTGGGATCATGACTTGAGCACAAAGCAAATGCTTAACCGACTGAGCCACCCAGGTGCCCAAGGGAGGTCTTTTTATTCTGTTGATGGTTTCCTCTACTGTATAGAAGCTTTGTAGTTTGATTTAGTTTCATTTGTTTATTTTTGCTTTTTTTTGCCATTGCCTTCAGAGAAAATCCAAAATATACATTGCCAAGAGTGATATCAAGCTTACCACCTATGTTTTCTTCTAGAAGAAAAAGCTCTTAAAACTCAACAATAAGAAAACAAGAAACACAGTTTAAAAAGTGGACATATGACCTTAATAGACACCTTACCAAAGAAGATATACAGATAGCAAATAGGCTTATGAAAAGAAACTTCACCTCAAAGGAAATTATCATAATAATGAGATACCACTATTCACCTATTACAATGGCTAACACCTAAAACACTGGCAACATCAAATGCTGGTGAGATGTGGAGCAACAGGAACTCTTATTTATTGCTGGTGGGAATACAAAATGGTACAACTTAGAAGATAATTTGGTAGTTTCTTACAAAGTTAAACATAGTCTTCATCATATGATCCCGCAGTCACACTCCTTAGTATTTACCCAACTGAGTTGAAAAGTTAAGTCTACACAAAGACCTCCACATGAATGTTCAAAGTAACTTTATTCATATTTCATCTTGGAAGAAACAAGATGCCCTTCAAGAGTAAATGTGAAGTTTGAAAAAATATACTGCAGTTGAAAAAAGTAGTGAACAGATAAACAAGTCAGGATCCATACAATGAAATTTTATTTAGCAATAAAAAGAAATGAGCCACCAAGTCATAAAAAGCTTTGGAGGAAATTTAAATCTCTGTTGCAGAGTGAAAGAAACCAATCTGAAAATGTTACATACTGTATGATTCCAGGATGGACATTCTGGAAAAGACATAATTATAGAAACAGTTAATTATAATATAAATATAAATATTTATATATATTTAAAATATAAATAATTATAGAAACAGTTGAAAGATCAGTGTATGCCAGGGATTGAGGGTGGGGGAATCTCAGTCTACCAATACTATGCCCCTTTGGCCTTTCATAAACATCCTCAAGAGTTATTTAGAGGATTCAGAGTGAGCAATAAATCCATATTTGACCCATCCCCTCTGATAACAGCAGTGTTTGATGAAATATAAAAAGAGAAAACCCAAATGAAATAGCTTATCTCAAATAGCAAAAACAAACATAACAAATCAGAACGGAAGACATATGTAAGTCTGAGTAGATTCAAATAAAAAATGTCTGTTCAAAGAAATAAACCAAACAAACTGAAGGATAAGGCACAGATTGAAAGACTATATTTGAAATGCACATTCCTGACAAAATTGGGCTCCACAGCACATGAGGAATTTCTACAAGTTAATAAAGAAACATATCTCCAGATATGGATAATGGGCAAAAAGATGAAGTCATTCAGAAGAGGAAGCCAAATTGCCAATAAGTAGTTTAAAGATGTTGAACCCCATGAGTAAATGTGGAAAAGAAATTAAACCATAACAAAACACATTTCACACCCATCTGAAAGGTAAATTTAGAAAGTCTGATTATAAGGATGTTAAGTAAATGAAAATTCATACGCTATTAGTGATACTCTGGAGAGCCACTGACACCATCTGGCAAAACTTCAGGCATGTGACCTTACACACCAGCATCGCCACTTCTGAGAATATCCTGACACATGCATACAAGAAGGTGTGCTCCAGAAAGTTCAGCGGAATGCTCTTTGTAATAAAAAATGCTCTTAAACAGTTTAAATGTCCATCAACAGAAGTTGTCAAATTAGGACGTATTTCTAAAATAAATGAACTTGAGCTATATCTCCTGTGAATAAATGGATGAATTTCTAAAGCATAAAACTAGAGTTTTTTAAAAGCAAATTGCAGAAGAGTATGTAACATTTAATATCATTTCTATACAAATTAAAGACTTACAAACAATACTTTGTATCATTTATATATATATATATATATATATATATATGTGTGTGTGTGTGTGTATGTGTGTGTGTGTGTAAATGTGTTTATAGGATTATATATGCACAGAAATGAAAGACATCAAATTAATGATAATGCTTACCTCTGGAGGGTGGGGAGGGGGATTGGAAAAAGTATACCAGGGGAGATCACAGCGTTGTAGTAAAGTTCGAAATCAGGCAATGAGATGCCCCCGGCTTTGTTTTTCTTTTTCAACATTTCCTTAGCAATTCGGGGTCTTTTCTGGTTCCATACAAATTTTAGGATTGTTTGTTCCAGCTCTTTGAAAAAAACTGGTGGAATTTTGATCGGGATGGCATTGAAAGTATAGATTGCTCTGGGCAGTATAGACATTTTAACAATGTTTATTCTTCCGATCCATGAG
>CM052811.1:75777793-75798750 GCA_028533885.1 Nasua narica | reverse complement strand
TCAGTACTGTCTCTTGTTCTTTTTTTTTGCGGTTAGTTTTTCCACCTTGTCATTTTATTGAGATAAGAATAGATAAGTGAGGGACGCCTGAGTGGCTCAGTTGGTTGAGCAGCTGCCTTTGGCTCGGGTCATGATCCCAGCGTCTTGGGATCGAGTCCCACATTGGGCTCCTTGCTCTGCAGGGAGCCTGCTCCTCTCTCTGCCTCTGCCTGCTTGTGTTCTCTCTCTGTTAAATGAATAAATAAAATCTTTAAAAAAAAAAAAAAGAATAGATAAGTGAGAGAGAAAAATATTCTGGAATTCTGCAGTTTTCACTGATTGATGAATTTGGTCTTGGTTGGATATTCTCACTGATCTTCTGGGGGAGGGGCCCTTTGCTGTGATTCTCAAATGTCTTTGCCTGAGGCGGAACTGCCCCATCTTTGCCAGGGCCCAGGCCAAGCAATTTGCTCAGGTTCGCTCTTGGGAGTCTTTGTTCCCTGAGCACTTTCCATACCGCTCTGGAGGCTGGGAATGCAAATGGCGCCTTCCCAGTCTCCAGTCAGAGGAGACTAGTGCTCGGCGCCCCGCTCCTCAGTGCACCCTCAGAGGAAGGCAGTCAATTACTCCCATCTCCCTGGTCCCTGCCCAAGCTCCGAGCTCAGTCACCCCTAACGGAGCACCTCTATCTCTGGAGCAGCCCTGTCTGGAGTCTCCAAACCCAGCAGATTCCTGATGAGTGCTCCCATGCCACTCCTTCCAGAAGAGGAAGGAGGAGGTCTCTCTGGAGCTGCCTCCCTGCTTGAAGAGCTTCTGCCCAACTGTGCCTCGGATTGTGGTGTAAGGTACACCCGAGCTGATAGCAAACTGTGTGGCTCCTTCTCTGCCACCGGCTTCTCCACTCCAATACCTGAGAGCTCTGTGGCACTCAGACACCCCCGGTCCCTTTGTGACCCCACAGGTCCTGAAACCACACTGTTCCCGTGAGGGTTAACCTCCCCCTTGCTTAGCCTCTGGAGCAATGTCCCTCAGCAGAGCAGACTCGATTTTGTGCTCTGCTGTTCTGTGGCTGCAGGGAGCCGGCCCCTCCCACCACGGTCTCTCTTCCTGTTGTTTTGGATTCACTTTTCCAAATGTCCTACCTTTCGGAAAGTGGTCAATTTTCTGCTCCTAGAATTGCTGTTCTTCCTCTCTACTCTCTCATTTGTAAAATGTTCAGGTTCACCTATTTTTGCATTACAGTTAGCCCTTCCATTAATTTCTGGTTTTTCTTTAATTCTGGATGACAACCTCAAGAGACATGTTTGGTAGTGCATACAGCAGGGCTTCCTGTGTTCGTGGAGTAAGAGATTGCTTTATTGGATTGTTGCACACAGAAAGAAGTTGCTTGAAGTATAGACATACACAGACTTGAAGGCAGTGTCAAATGACACAGCAGGTTTGTTGGAAGCCTCCCTGTCCTTGCGGATTGGGTCCGTTAGGTTATTCTTCTGCCACTGGTGTAGGATGGTTACTTCTCCACGGTTAGCAAGCACTTTGGTCCCGCAAATTGAGCACAAAGCTGGACACAGTATTCTATAAAGTGATAGAAATTATGAAAATGAACCAAATGGAAATTCTGGTGTTGAAATAGCAAGTTCACTAGAGGCACTCAACAGCCAATGTGGGCTGGCAGAAGAAAGAAATAGCAAATTTGAAGACTGATAGAGATAATGCACTCTAAGGGAAAAAGGGAAAAAAGAATGAACAAAAACAGCCTCAGAGAATCATGGGATACTACTAAGAACCTCAACGTATTCATAATGGGAGCAACAGAGTGAGAGGAGAGAGTCAGGAGCAGAAAAACCATTTGAAGAAACAGTGGCTGAAAACTCCCCATATTTATTAAAAGTTAGCTTTCCTCAGTGCTCCCATATGGGCTCTTGCCACTGCTCACTATGTACTCTCCCCAGGAAACCTGTTTTATATCTGTGATAGGAGTGGCTTATATATTTTTTCTGAGTTCAGACCTCTCTAAGCTCCAGACCTCTATATCCCACTCTATTTCACATCTTCTCTTATGGGTCTGAAAGGGGTGTTTCAAAGGTGACCTCAAATTTAGTATTTCTTCTCCATTTCCCAACCCCCCTCTGGCCTATGCTACAGTGAGTTTTCACTTGGATCACTGCAATGCCCTCCTTACCATGCCCACATACTCACCTCCATGCACACCCCATTTGTTCACTACCTGCAGCCAGAGCAATATTTTCCAAACACAATTTGATTGCATCCAGCCTATCTCACCCAGGAGAATATTAACTGCCTCTAATTAGCATAAAAGTCCTTGACTTGGTCTACAAGGGCTGTGTGGTCAGCCCCCTCTCTAGTTTACCCTGCGCCATGCTAACCATGAACGGTACAGTGGTGAGCCACACTGGCCTTGTCTCAGGCCTAAGTATCCAGTGTGCTTCCTCCCCACAGGGTCTCTGCATACACTGCTGCTTCTGCTGGAACACTTCTTCATCTCCTTTCACCTAGTAACTACTGCTCTTCCTGGAGCAGATCCAGCGTGGATTCTTCAGAGCAGCCTTCCCTGATTCTCAAACTAGGTAAATGCTAAAATGCATTCTCAAAGTACAGTGTGCTTCTTTCTCAAAACAAAGCTGCAATTTTAACCTTATTTATGTGATTAATTGATCAATGTCCATCTCCAATGGTATTCCAGAGTTCCATGATCACCTGGTTCATATCTGCTGTGTGCCTCACTGTGGGTCCTGGGTCCAGCCCACTGCTTAGCAAGGATGCTTTGGATGGAATCAATTTATTGAAGATCTACTCTGAGTCATTTATAATAAGAATCAAACCACCATCTTAATTTTGCTTTGGTTAGAACAAAATGGAAGCTATATAATTAGATTTAAAATGGCATCTTTAGGGGCCCCTAGGTGGCCCAGTGGGTTGAGCGTCCGACTCTGGATTTTGGCCCAGGTCATGATCTCAGGGTCCTGAAATGGAACCCTGCACTGAGCTCTGTGGTCAGGGAGGAATCTGCTTGAGGATTTCTTTCTCTCTCCCCCTACCCCTTGCCCCTACTTGTGCATGCACTCTATAAATAAATAAATAAATAAATAAATAAATAAATAAATCATTAAAATAAATAAACAAATCATTAAAATAAATAAATAAATAAACAAATCATTAAAATAAATAAATAAATCATTAAAATAAAATGTCATCTTTATATCAATAATTATTATTGTGCATAATCTTCCTCATTAGCTCCCATAGTGGTATGGGAGCTCCTGAGTCATTTCATATGACAGGAAAGTACAAATGGGAGATTAAAATATGATAGTTTATCTGTTGCTAGATTTGACTCGCTGAAATTTTGGTTAGGATTTTTGGGTCTGTGTTCATAAGGGAGATTAGTCTATAGGTTTTTTCTTCTTCTTTTTTATTTTTTTTCCCAAGTGTTATCTTTGTATATTTTGATATCCCAATAATCCTGGCCTCATAAAATGATGGGGAGTGTCCTGTCTTAGCATATAGCTTACCTATCAAACTGTACAAAATGGGGTTGTAAAACCATAGCACTTAGCTGGGGAAAGGACTATGATCCTTATATCACAGTAGAATATATAGAAAAAAGAGGGGATCTGTGTAGCCCTGGGAGAGAAATGCTGTTTTTGGGTAAATCATACAGAAGTCATCAAAAACAGTCCAGCAGCTGCTAAAAAAAAGACTAGATAAGCAAGAGCAACAACACAGAAACTCCCAAGGATGGTATGAAAATTTATTCAACTGGTCTCCACAGATGATTTCCCTAATAGCAATTGCAGGCCCTCTGATTTTATTATTATTAATGTTGCTTTTTGGCCCCTGCATTATAAATGCCCTAATGTCATTTGTACAAAAGAGGGTTGGAGCAATAAAATGCTAATCCTACAGGCTCAATACAACTGCTTATGACAGAAAGACAGAATTGGCAGATGAGTCAAGGATTTGACTAATTCCCAAAGAAAAGGGGGGAATGTTAGGACCTGTTTCACCTAAGTAACTCCATGTTGTCCAAACAGCCATTTTGTTGTTTGTGCAGTGAATGCAGGCTGACCTTGCCTTAAAGAAACTGAGTCAGTCTAGAGGAATTTATTTAGAAAAATAAGACCAGGATGAGCAAAATATGGTCTGCTGGTTCCTGATAACAGATCCCAGGAAAACAAGAGTGAAGGCCAGAGTCAGGCCAGGTAGAGACGTCCAATCAGTAAAAAGCACATATGTAACTTCCCTTAACCTCTCTGTCTCTGACCAATAAAAATAAAGATTAACTCCTGGCAGCTACGAGCTCACAGTCAGCTTGTGATTTGTGGTTTTGCCCTATAAAAGTTAGCCTGAGAAACTAGGCGGGGTCGCTCTCTCCAAAGAGATGACCCTGACTGGCCAGTGTAATTCTCGATGCTTGACATGAAATAAAACTTTGCTTGACCTTCGCTTTGTGTCAGTCTCGTTCCTTTGATCACAGACCTTAACATAATTGGAATGCTGTGACTAAAGCTTATTTGTGAAAGCTTACAATATCAAAATAATTCTAGGTACCTCTGTCCCCCACAGAAGCCAACCAAAGGCAATGTTTGATGAATGTTATTTAGGAATGTACATGAGTCCACTCAACGGGTGTAAAATAAGGGTCTCTACCACAGCATCCTTTACTTTTATAATGAAATTATTTATTGGAAGAAGAAACTTAAGGTTTTAGTTTAACATAAACAATAAGTGGATGATTTAAACATTTTATTCAACTTGCTTTTTATTTCAGGCTGATGGGGATTGGTACACAGGGAAAAAGAATTAAATGTCCCACACAAGTCCCATTGCTTTAAAATATTGCTCTCCTAGCAGCTCACCTAGAAGTTGAAGATAAGGGGTGCCTGGGTGGTTCAGTGGGTTAAATCCTCTGCTTTCAGCTCAGGTCATGATCTCAGGGTCCTGGGATCCAGCCCCACATTGGACTCTCTACTCAGCAGGGAGCCTGCTTCCTCCTCTCTCTGCCTGCCTCTCTGCCTACTTGTGATCTCTCTCTCTGTCAAATAAATAAATAAAATATAAAAAAAAAGAAAAAGAAAAAGTTGAAGATAATGTGAAATGATAGATATTCTAGGCAATAAACACTTTCTGTAACTATGTTTCAGCCACCCCTCCCCACCCAGTCCTCCACTAGCCTAAGAGATAAGATTGACACTGAGTTAACTATCAGTCAGTTTTCACTAGGTTTCACTGCAGAAACAAGCAATCCCAAACTTTTACGGTCTTACAACAAAGCTTTGTCCACCGAGTACAAATTAGCAGTCCTCTGCTTCTGCTCCAAATGTCTTCTTTACCCCCACATGTACAATGAAGGAGCAACAAGGTCTGTAACATATTTCACTGCAGAGGGAAGAGACTCACTGTATTCTTCAAGTGTCTGCATAGATGTGGTAGAGGGTATGTCTGCTCACAAGACTCAGCTAAGGCTCAGTCTGATGTCAATGCAAGGAAAGCATTTTACTTGCCCCCAGGAGGTATGGCAGTCACCCAGTGATCGGTAGAGATGCACTTTTCATACAGAAAGCAGGAGCCAGTACGGTTTTACCAGAACACAGCTTCCCCCCATCCCTTTACTTCCTCTGTGGCTCATCTCCAAATGCAATGCAGAGTCGTGGCAACAGAGAACCAGAGACCACAAAGCCAAATATATTTATTTGCTCTCTGACCATTTACAGAAAAGAATTGCCAACCCTGGTCTGGAACTTAAATAAAGCCCAGAGCATGGTGATAAGAGAAGGCAGGTAGGTTCTGGTTAGGTTTTCTTTGTTTGTTTGTTTTAAAGATTTTATTTATTTATTTGACAGACAGAGAGAGAGCACAAGTAGGCAGAGGCAGGCAGAGAGAGAGGGAAGCAGGCTCCCTGCTGAGCAGAGAGCCCGATGAGGGGCTCAATCCCAGGACCCTGAGATCATGACCTGAGCCAAAGGCAGAGACTTTAACCCACTGAGCCACCCAGACGTCCCTTTTTGTCTGTTTTAAAATTCTCTATAGACTATGAACTGACCCTCTTTTTACCAACTAAATCTGGGATGGATCTTCCTGCCATTCTGCCTTTGGTATGCCACTGCTGATCATCAGTAAATTGCGTGGTGGGGGTGAGGGTGTCCTACTTTTTTTTTAAGTTTTCATTTTAATTCCATTTAGCTAATGTACAGTGTTATATTAGTTTCAAGTATACAATAGAGTGATTTAACAAGTCTATACATCAGCCGGTGCTCATTGGGACAAGTGCCTTTCTTAATCCCCTTCAACTATTTCACTGTATCCCCACCTACTTCCCCTCTGGTAACCATCACTTTGTGGTCTATAATTAAGAGTCTGTTTCTTGATTTGTCTAAATTTGGGGCTTTTATGAGGTACAAATACTTGTATGTGTTATATATTATTTAAAGAAAATTCTCCTTTGTGTCAAAATATTCAAAGGTACATAATTTTATAATCTGGACAAAGCCATTTTATTGCATTTTTAGATTTTCTTTCTGAACTGCAAAATGTATATGTGATTTGGCTTTCTGTCAAGCACACTTACTTTGATATAGATGTTGCTAAGTAGGAATTTGAGGAAAATGTGTATTCCTCTTACTGCTACAGAATGACCGAGATTAGCAAGCAATCTACTTGAGCACTAAATGCTTTCCTGATGGATGTCAGGCTACATTAAATCAAACCATGAAATGGTTAGCAGCTGCTGTTGTGTCCCTAAGTAATTTGCTTCTTAGGTTTCTCCCCTTCATGTGTCCACTGACAATGATGTTACCATGAATCTGACTCTACAAGTCTCTTCTCTCACTTCGGCTTTTTCTGGTTCCCCGGTCCTCTCCCCCCACACTCCCCTCCACACACCATCACATCATCTTGCCCTTGCTGTGGAGACAAGATTGTACTGGCTTTCTAGTGAGACAGAGAGCAATAAACAACAGAGAACTTTTTATGTCATCATAGGCACAGAAATGAAGTCATCAATGCTTGATTATTTTTAATGAACCCAATGTTTTAAATCTTTACCACTTTGTTACAGTATAACCTTATAACCCCAAATCATTGTACGAAACCAATTTGATTAAAGTTTTTGAGTATGTGTCCTTGTATGACACAAATTAAAGTAAGATCATCTTAGTTAAAGCAATCAGTTGTTTTTAAGGCATTTTGTGGATAAATTCTGAAAAACTCTGGTAGCAATATTGCAAACAATATTAGACACAGAATAATCTTCCATACATAGACTTGTCCTTTTTTTTCTTTCTCTCACAGTAGTTGAAAATATTCATAAATAAAAATTTAAAGTTCACCTCAAATTATGTCTTTGATCATTTATTGAACACCTTCGGTCAAACATCTTGAAATAAATAAGTGATAACCTAAGGAATAGTCTAGCCACAAATGGAGAATATTAATAATTTAGGTTAACTTTATTTTTCTAAATTTTATGAAAAACTCATATGTGTATTACAACATATATTACATACTCTAACATAAATTTTGCTTTATTTTAATTTCAGTTTATTATTAGCAGGGGTTCAAGGGATTTTGTAAATGCAACTTGTTCCAATTGGTGATAATCTATACTAAAAAAATTGTATTATAAAAATTTTCAAAAATAAAGCAAAGGAGAGTAGTAAATTAATCTAATTTTTCAACATTCTTAATGTTTAAATTATTCCAATTGGTCATATGTACTCATTCCCTTTTTCCCCATATTTCTGCAAATATGATTGCTTGTCTATACCAGACTCCTTTGGCTTTTCGTATTCAAAGACTATCCTCTGAGAATGACATTGAAAAATTATACAGTGAACTGAATTTGAGCTAGTGGAAATGTAAAATGGTGAAGTGCTTTGGAAAACAGTCTAACAGTCCCTCAAATGATTAAACACTGAGTTACCATAGGACCCAACAACTCCTAGGCATAAACGTATGTCCACGCAAAAGCTTGCATATGACTGTTGATAGCAACACCATTCATAATAGTCAAATAGTCAAAAAGAAATACCCTTCATCCATCAACGCATGAGTGGATGAACAAAATGTAGTATATTCATGCAATGGAGTATTATTTCATCATGAAAAGAAGAGGAATAATGACACATGCTATAATATGGATGAACCTTGAAAATATTATGCTAAATAAAATAATCCAGTCACGAAAAAACACGTATTATATGATTTCCATCATATAGAAGTCCCAATTAGGAAAATCTATAGAGATAAATATATAAGATTAGTGGTTGTTTCGAGCTACATTGGGCTAGGGAAATAGGGTGGGATAGCTAAAGGGTATGGAATTTCTTTTTGAGGCAGTGAAACTATTCTAAAATTGACTGAAGTGATGGGTGCCTATCTATGAATATACAAATATCATGCCTTTATAAAGTGAATTGTAAGGTAAGTATGTTCTATCTCAATTGAGCTGCTAAAGAAGAAAGAAAAGAGAATATCATAGGAACCTAGGGGCACCTGGGTGGCTCTGTCAGTTAAGTGTGTGCCTTCAGCTCTGGTCATGATCCCGGAGTCCTGGGATAAAGCCCCATGTCAGACTCCCTGCTCAGGGGGGAGGCTGCTTCTTTCTCTGCCTGCTGCTCCCCCTACTTGTGTGTACACTCTCTTTCTCTCTCTGACAATAAATAAAATCTAAAAAAAAAAAAAAAAAGAATATTGTGGGGACCCTTATGTCAATAATTTTGACAAAGTCTTAAAGGGTTAAAAACTACCAAATCTTACTCAAAAAGAAATAAATAACCTGTATCTTTCAATTTTGTGGTTCAAGTTCAATTGAACTTCCCACAGAGAATCTCCCTGGTCTGATTGGCTTCATTCACTATGTACCAAATTTTAAAGGAAGAAATAAGACCAATTTTACACAGTTTTTAGAAACTATTAAAAGACAGGACACTCCCCATCATTTTATGAGGCCAGGATTATTGGGATACCAAAATATACAAAGATAACACTTGGGGAAAAAAAATAAAAAAGAAGAAGAAAAAACCTATAGACTAATCTCCCTTATGAACACAGACCCAAAAATCCTAACCAAAATTTCAGCGAGTCAAATCTAGCAACAGATAAACTATCATATTTTATCACCAACTGGGTTTCTTCCACAGAATGTAAACTTAATAATCAAAAATTAATTTACCATATTAACCAACTAAAAAAATAAAAAGTATATGTTAATCTTATACATGCAGGAAAATCATTTGACAAAATTTGACATCTGTTCATGATAAAATGTCAGAAAACTATCAATAAGAAGGGAGCTGCTTCAATCTTTATAAAAGATAACTTCAAATACTCTGCAACTAACATCAAACTTATTCTTCATGAATTAATGCTTTTCCTGTAAGATTGGGGATAGTGTAAGGATATCTATTTTCCTCCATTTGTGAAATGTTGTACTAGAAATCTTAATTAATACAGTAACCAGAGAGAGAAAAAAAAGGGCAGGCAGGCAGGCAGACAGAGGAAGGAGGGAAGGAAGGAAGGAAGGAAGGAAGGGATGGAGGCGAGCAACACATATATTGGAAAGGAAGAACTAAAACTCAATTTGCAGATGACATGATTGCTTCTGTAGGACGTTCTAAAGAATCTACAAAAAAAAATCCAGCAGCTCAAATAAGTACGTTTAATGAGATTTTAGAGTACAAGGCCAATACACAAAAAACAATTATATTTCAGTGTACCAGCAATAAACAGTTGGGAAATTGAAGTTTAAAAATGAAAACATATATAATAACATAAAAAATACTTTGGAATGAATTTAACAAAATATGTACAAGACATTTATGCTAAAAAGTACAAAAACATCACTGAAAGGAAATTCAAAAAGACCTAAAACAAATGGAGAAAGATGCTATATTCATGGACCAGGAGACTCAATATTAAGATGTCAGTTTTCTCCAGGGTGATCTATAGCTTTAATGCAATTCCAATCTATATCAACAAGCTGTTATATAGAAACTGACAAATCGCTCACAAAATGTGTGTAGAAATACAAAAGGCTTAGGATATCCAAAGCATTCTTTAAAAAAATAAATTTGAGATATTTGGTATTAAAAATTAAATATGTCTCACTGTACAGAAACAGATCTTCAATGGGATCCAAAACACATGTAATTATGTACATACATTATGCTTACAAATGTACATTACACGTAACTACATCAAATACATATGTGCACACAAAGATTATATTGTGAATACACTTTTATTAAAAGCATATATAACATAAACACCTGTGTGCATGCATCGATGTCACAAATATGCATGTTTATGTCACATACATGCACACATGCACTTACATGCACACGTGTGCATTTGAATTACATTATGCATAATTACATATAAGTACATGCCTGTACATGTGCATTGCACTGCATACATATGCATGTACATACCTATGTATCGCATGCATGTGTGCACAGATACACATTTACATTATATGTATGCATATATACACACATACACACATAATCCGACAGCCTATCCCTTGTCTCATTCCCACAGAGCCCTCCCTTCTCAGTCTACCAATAATTGCCTTGAAGGCAGTGGCCCATGTGCTATATTAAATTACATTCTCCAGGGTACTTAATGTTAACTCAAAACCCAAATGGCACACTAGAAGTCCAGAATAATAAATATGTCTTGGTGAAATGACACATAAATGATCTCGTTTTAGGTTAGAGCATCATATTCCTTCCTTTGTCGTCCTCAATTTAAACCCGATCTGTTCCTAAACTCAGCCAAATTGAAAAACAAGTAAGGAAATTAAGTATGTTAGATCCTTAAAAAACTCCCGTGGACAAAGGGTCAGCTTATTAACTCTCATTCTCCTTCTTGAAGTTTAGTTTACTAGACGTAAAAACCTTCAGTTATAAAAACAAGAAACTTCACAGGTACCTACCGCTTTAAGGCATGCTTGAACTATTTCTAGACATCTCTGAAGAAGAAATCAGGTCATAAAATAGAAGCATTTAAACCAATACACTGCCAGTTTTCTTTCCTCACCTCAAAGCGAGGCTTGAGACAACTCAGCAGAAGGGCTGAGGCTAGAAGAACCCACTTCACAAAAAAGTAAATCTTTCTTCTACCGAAATATTAATTGTTTTGCTTTGTAGCAAGTGTTGGAGGAGATGGTCAGGAAAATTTAGAATAAGCACATTTATAACAATTACTGCATACATCTGATCACCTACCATCAGGAGCGTTGTTTTCTAAAGGACCCTTTAGTTCATGGTCATACCTTATATGAAGCTCTGTGATTGTGTAAGATCCATCATTCCTTCCAGGTATTACAAATGCAATCATAATTATTTTAATGGATAATTTACTTCCCAAACTTTACAATAAATGCATTATTGTACTGAGCTAATTTGGCCAAGACCACAATCAAGCCTCTTCTTTAATAGCCAAGAATTTATCCTTGTCACCAGTCACTAAGAATAATTTTATCTTTGAGCAAAGACAAAACTACTGGGGCACCTGAGTGGCTCAGTCAGTGGAGGGACGGACTCTTGATTTCAGCGCAGGTCCTGGTCTCAGGGTCCTGGGATGGAGCCCGGAGTTGGGCAAGACTGCTTCTCTCTCTCCCTCTGCCCTGCACCACCACCCCCCCACCCCCCACTAGGGCTCATGCGCTCTCTCTCTCTCTCTCTCTCTCTCAAGTAAATAAATAAAATCTTTTTTTAAAAAGATAAAACTACTATTAAAGAGTCCCTATTTTAAAAGTCACCTTGGACTCTTTGCATGCTAATTACTATAGTGTCTTGCCCCATGTAAACATTCAGTAAATGTCCATTCGCGATGATCATTGTAGAAATCGTGAGGATGATCACAGATATTCGGTTTTCTCTTTTGGGATTTATGGTAGGATTGCACCTCGGGCCCCACTGAATGAATAAATGGTCACATTACTTGTTTTGGTCAAAATGTGAGCAGGATTGACATTTGTCACTTCCAAAAGGAAGTAGGGGCCGGCATTCAATTTTTCTTCCACACTGCCAGGTAGCAGAGTTGCAGAGAGCAGCTGCGCCAACAACCCGGGACCCGGAGTGTTCATCATAATAGCGCAGTGCAAAGCCCAGCCTCCCTGCGATGGACCGGTATTGCACGCAGGAAATAGATGTTTGTTATTATAAACTACTAAGATTCAGACCTTGTTAGTGGCTGCCGCATGACCTAGCTCACCTAAATGATACAATTATTTATCAGATGCACCCGGGCGAACACTGTGCATTTATCTGTACTAAATTAATCCATCCTACTCTATAAATATTTATCAAGCATGTACTTTGCACTAGTTATTATGTATACAATGGTCATAATGGTGGTCCACCAGGCATTTTATGTGCATTCATTGACTTGATTTTTAACATACCCCCAACAAAGTAAATACCACTGGCATCATTCCAACTCTGCACATTATCCAGAGAGATAAGGTACCTTACAGAGACCATACCCTCTTCCCCCAAATTCACAAGGATAAATTATAGGAAAAGTTAATCAAAAGAATACAGTTGCATGGAAAGCTAAGGAAACAATCCATGGACCAGAGAAGAAGAGAAATGCAAAGTAGAAAGAGAAGTAGAACCCCTGGGCTCCTGGCTTCGGAGTCAGAAGAGGCTTGGCTTCTGTAAGGGAACAAGCACCAAATATGCTCTTGGACAGAAGGCAGTCAGGGGCCAGATCATGAATGGAGACTGAAAAATCTAGCTGACCACCTACTAACTGGGGCTGGCAAGATGCAAATTCCAGATGAAGGGAAATCAAGTCAAGCTGCCTCTAATTTTTCTATAATATTCCCAGTATCCCAATGAGATGGGAGTCTTAGGAATCTGTGGGATTTGCTTCTGGACTAAAGGTTTGAGAGACTGAGTGGCAGCGATGGAAAAACTAGAAAATTATCACATAAGAAAAACTGAGGGGAAAAAATCACAGAACAACACAGAAATATGAAAATCTCCAACTCAAAAGGAGCCATCATCCAAAAACCCTAAAATGCTTAAAGAAATATAATACTAGGAAAGAGGATCAATTTTTTTAATAGGATTGTGGATTCACTGGGTGAAATTAACAGTATTGAGCACTGAGTTCAATGATGTTCAATGGTGCTTAAAATGAGAAAGTGGCCTCCATTAATAAGAGAAATCATTAAACAAAGACATGAAAAACAGATTAATATAAAAAAGAAACCATTATAAATCTGTAAAATTTTAAAAAAGACCTAATCAGTAAAATAAATTTTACTTTATTTATTTTAGGGATCAACTTTATATTAAACAGTTGAGGGAAAGCCAGTTAACTGGAACAGGGTACCAAGTTGTTCATTCAGAAGAGAAAGATAATATAAAAACAGCAGTCAGGAGACATGGAGGAAAGAGAGAGAGAGAGGGTCCAGCACCTGTCTAGTAGATATCTCAGAACTAACACTGGGAGAGACCACAGTGAGGGGTTGGTTTGGCCAGCCTCCAGCCACCACCTGTGGCCACCAAGCCCGGACCCCACCCCACAATAGTGTACTGTCACCATCCCAAGGGGGTAGATTTCCCTGAGGGTAGTTTGTGGGTTTCCCAGTAGGAGGAATGGGAGAAAAATGGAGGCAATGAGTGATTACTCCACCATAACCTTGGAAAGTACCAATTTCCTGGTCAATTTCACAAGCTCCCAAAGTCAATCCCAGGGGATCAGTTAACTGCTTTCCAAGACAACTTCACTCCTATAAAATGTCAAATATATGGTGAGGAAAACATTGGGCAGGCAGAAGTCTGGAGCAGAGTACATGAGAGGAACAACCTTAGAAGCAGCTCTGAAGGCCCAGCTCCGCAGTTACAGTTCCTTACTTGAAAGAACAGTCCACAAGGCTAAGGTAGCATCAAGATAAATGGTACCAAAGGGTATGAGTAAGAACAACCAAATTGGAAAAGGATCCCATTTTACATTCTCATTGAGCAGGGTGATGTTTAAATCAAGAATCAATAACAGAACGAGCAATAGACAACCCTCTATGATGCCATCAAAGATTTAGAAGGTGAGTGGGGAGCCCAGCATGGCCATTGAAGGTGTTATGTGAAATCCATAAAAAGAAGTAAAGAGTATTTGAATGTTTAAAACATTTTTCTTCAAGAATGCTTCTCTCCAGAAGGCTGCACTACTAAGGAAAGTTTCATATTCTTAAAATCAATTCTAATGTGAAAAGTGCTATAGGTTGGGTTCAGACTTCACTCTTCTAGAGACTGAAGGGGTGGAAATGGGGAGGGAAATCATGACGAACTGCACTTTAATATTAGATTTCAGGAAACGGAACACAAATTTCTGCAGGATGAAATTTGGAAGTGTGTGTCTCTTTGCCTGCAGGCCCACCACTCTGGTTGTATGTTGGATGTTAGAAATTTTAGTGAGAATTATAGTCAGAAATATACAGAAAATATAGTTCTAGCAAGAAGTATCAGAAAACAGAATCAGGGTCTAGTAGCAGCTGAAAAGGCATAAGGAAAATCCTAGAAAGGAGTGAGTCCCCAGATTTGCACGTCATTGTCCCCCAAACCTTGGCTGACTGCTAGACTTCATATGTATGGGTGGGACCTGGTGGGCAAGGACAAAAAGCAGCAGCTGGAAGAGGCAAGAATTGAGTGAAAATTTCTGCCACCCACCATGCAGACACAATAGATGTAACATCCAGAGAGAAGCTGATACAACATTAAAACTGATTCGTAAGTGATGAGCTTTAAGTACTTCACCATCTTGTTTTTTAAGATTTTATTTATTTATTTATTTATTTATCTATTTATTTATTTATTTATTTGAGAGAGAGAACATGAACAGGAGTTGGGGGAGTGGTAGAGCAGGGCAGAGGGAGGGGGACAAGCAGACACCCCGCTGAGCAGGGAGCCTGACTTGGGACTCCATCCCAGGACCCTGAGATCATGACCTGAGCTAAAGGCAGACGCTTAACTGACTGCCCCACCCAGGCACCCCCACTATCTTTGTTTTTAACACAATTAATTTTAGTTATAGGTTTATACGATTTAATGTGGGTAATGGCCGTGCTTAACAACTGGCTTCTAAAATTCCTGAAAATGTAACCATTGGTTCCTGTGAGCGTCTTCAAGCTGGCTTCAGATGTCACTGGTCACCCCCTTCTTGCATAGGGCGGGTTGGTACTTGGTTAGCTTATCTGTCTCCCAGAATTACCTCCCATGTGTGGTACCAGATTGGGTTGGCTGCTGGAGAAATCTGCAAGAATTGGAATGTGAAGCGAAGAAGCAGCCATCACCATGAGGTCGGTGTGGAACCCCAAGCACCATGCAGCTCGGGTACTTGGTCACCGTACCCGCCTCGGGTACGGCTGGCTCGCCTCACCCAGATGGCATGGCAGCCTCACCCAGATGGCATGGCAGCCAGTCTCCAGCGCACCCCGCCATTGCCAGATGCTCTCCTGATTCCTGGGCCAGGAAGCTGTACACTTCCCCGGGGAAGCTTCTAGTCACGAGCATCCGCCAAATAGATTCCATGAGAGACAGACCAGGTTCCAGTCTGTCCCTGTGGGTTCCCATTTGTTTCCATTGGCAAGGTTTGTACAATGAGAGATTCTGGAAGCAAGCAGAGATGTGACAAGTGAGACAGAGAGCTGAGGAGATGACAGTTCTCCTGACTGTGTGTGTGTGCAAGTCCCAGAATCCTGAGGGTGGATGACACTCAAGAATGCTGTCTTTTTACTATGGAAAATATCCCAAATCCACCTAAAGAACTTTTTTGATCTTCTCGTCTTCTGTCTTGTCTCTCCTCTGTAGCCGAGATGTCCTGGTTGCACTGAGCCAGATGACGTCACTCCTCTCCTAAGGCACCATGAGTCCTATCTCTCTCAGTATGAAAGACAAAGTCCTCACCAAAGGATCTCCAAAACCCTACACAGCATAGCTCCCAACTGCCTCTCTGATCTCATTTCCTACAACATCCCTTCCCATACACACTCTGCACCAGCCCCACTGACTTCCTGCTGCTTTCAGAGCTCAAGAGAAACGTGCCCATCTCAGGGATTTTGCACTTGCTCTTCCCTCTGCCTGACATGCTCTCCCCCCAGAATCCTATATGGCTCACTCCTTCACCTCCTTCAGATTTTTACCCAAATAACACCTTCATGCCCTCTTATCTAAAAATGGCCCCACATTCACAATCCACTTCCTCCTTCCCCCATTTCAGTTTCTCCCAGAGCACCTATCACCACTTCAGGTTTGGCATATTGTACTTACTTATTTTGTTATCTATCTGTCTCCCCTTGCTAGAACATAGTGTTGCTGAAGGCAGGGATTTCCACCTGCGTTGTTCATAGTCATAGTTCCAATGCCTGAAGGAAAATCCATGCTCAACAAATGCTTGTTGAATGAATTACATTTTCAAGCTGGTTCTTGCTGATATAGAAGAACGATACTATTTTGCCTGCATCCCTAGAAAGACACATACATATAAGGCACCCGACCAGCTTAATGAACTCTATCAGTCGTAAGTCTTAATTATCAGTCTACCAACTTAATTCTCTCAGGGTTTTTGTACATAGATGTTTATACAAGAATATCGGATCATTCCTTCCCTGAGGCAATGAGCCCCAGACCAACCTAGATGCTTTGCAAATGGTAGGAATAGCCAAGACCAACCAGAGGTAGAAAGAAAAGTCAGGTTCTCAAGAAATGTTTTTAAAATGTGATTCAGCCTCTATAGAGAAGGGCTCATGCCAGAGCCAAAGTGTTGATCAGATTATTGATTGTGCTGATTATGCTTTAAGACAAATAACAAAATGGAAACACGGCTTTAAGAGATTTCTGCATACTCACCAAAGACTGAGTACAATACTAATAATGCGAGCCTAGGTGAACCACAACAAGAGGCAAAACCAACACTCTGCTCCTAACAGCAGTTGTCCATCAGCCATATTGCAAGGTAGGAACAATGACACTATGCTTATATTTCCACTATTGGGGGCAAATGGTTCCCTGAGTGACGTGACACAGGACCTGACAATATTAGGAACCCATCATCATTGGAAATATATCCAAATGCCTTATTTCATCTTCAGCTCCTTATTTAGCACTTCATACAATTCATAAGTGAATAAATAATAAAAGATTATTGGATCCACCATCCGAAGAATTTAGAGATGAATGTTCCAGAATAATGTATGGTCAACTCTGGGGCATACGAACCCTTTTCAGAATTGAATGAAGGCTGTAGACTCTCTCCCTAGAAAACTGTGTAGAACTATATAGTTATAAATTTATATAAATATGTATAAATCATGCTAACAATCAGAGGCTTGATCAATTCCAGGGGGTTCATCCATGTATCTTTTCTGGGTCCATGTACTATGGACCCATGGGTCCATGGACTCCATGGGTACTGTGGATCCAAAGTGAGAATCCTTGCTCCTGATAGAAATGTTGGTTTGCCTTCAGCTGGAGTTGAAGTGCGGTGAATTCTCTATGCCCATTTTACTGAAATGAGCAGAACAAAGAAAATGTCAACTTCATGTCCATGGACAGAAAGAAGACCTACCGATGGGTTTTTGAGACTGCCACTCACTGGCTGCACATACCCTGACCGGACAGCAGGGGGCAGAGGAGCACAAGAAAAGTGAGACCACAGCGCCCTGCAGGCCTGTCTAGGAGGCCTATTTGCCTGTGAAGAAGGAGCAACTAAGGAATAACAGGGAGGCCATTAGGAGAAGGAAAGGAAAAGTGAATTGGGGGAAATTGAAGGGGGAGGTGAACCATGAGAGACTGTGGACTCTGAGAAACAAACTGAGGGTTTTAAAGGGCAGGGGGATGGGGGGGATGGGTGACCTGGGTGGTGGGTATTAAGGAGGGTACATATTGCATGGAGCTCTGAGTGTGGTGCATAAACAATGAATCTTGGAACACTGAAATAAATTAAATTAAATTAAATTAAATTAAATTAAATTAAATTAAATTAAATTAAGACGTTAAAAAAAAAAAGAAGAAGGAGCAAGCAGCTATATTGTTTTGCCAAACCCAGTACTCCTCGTGGTCTGGCTAGATTAGCGTGGTCATGAGAAAAATGGGACAAAAGACCTTGAGCTACCAAAGGTCATCTGAAAAAAGAGCAAACAGGGGTGCCTGGGTGGCTCAGTCGTTAAGCATCTGTCTTCCGATGCAGTCATATTCCCACTGTCCTGGGATCAAGCCCCACATCAGACTCCCTGCTTGGCAGGAAGCCTGCTTCTCCCTCTCCCACTTCCCCTGCTTGTGTTCCCTCTCTCACTGTGTCTCTCTCTGTCAAATAAATAAGTAAAATCTTAAAAAAAAAAAAAAAAAAAAAAACGAACACACACCATCTAAATCTAAGCAGTTAAAATTAAAATGCTACTATAGTACATCACCGTTAAAACATTCTAAACAAAATAGCATGTTTTCAAGCCATAAACTGAAAGCCACACCCTCACTGTACACCCACTCAATACCTATCCCTACCTTTCCCTTACTCGTTACCCACCTACCCCCAACTACCTACCTACTCCCCCCTGTAAAACCACTCACTAGCTATACCCTGACCCATATGACTCATTAACTCCTTGCTCCCTACCTACCCACACCCACACCCATACCCACTCCCTACATACATCTTCCCCCAAATAATACAAATCTGAAGTCATCATCAAAAGAATTGGCATAATTGTAATGATCTGCTTTTTCCTGCAGAGGTACTAGATGTCTTTCTATTTATTCAAATCTTTTATGGCTCTCATCTTGGACTTTTGTAGCTTCTGGTACTTCGTTTTTTGTTTTGTTTTGTTTTTTATATGTGTTGTTATTGTGAATGAAATCATTCCATAACCTATTCAAAATTATTATTACAGTGTAGAGAAAAATACTTGAGATATATATATGTTTTAATGTGGGCCATTGTTCTGATCTCTCTCTTCCCAGTTTGCCAAATGATTTTCTTGAGCCTTCTTTCAAATGTTTTCAGAAATGCAAAGTTGTTTCATTGTAACCAGGGCAAGAAGAGTGATGTTTAACAGTGTGAATACAGCCAGGAACAAAATACATCCTTTGTGGATTCCCCCCGCCCACCCACCCCTACCCCACCTGCTTCCCACAGCTTTTTGGCCACGCCCTTCCCTCTGGCTCCCTTCCGAACCCCCAGTCTCTCTGGGTCAATCTTTGTCAAACATGTCCACTCTCACTATCTGCCAGTCTGAGTTTCGCTCTGTCCTAAGCCAGTCAAGGGCTCTTCTGGCTACTGCTTGTCTGGGAATCAGGACATGGTGGGGGTGGTGAGAGGTGAAGGTCATGATCTCTTCTTCTCTCCATTGTGCCATGTTTGGATGTGACCCCTACAACTGAGGCCGCTGTCTGGGCACCAGGAAAGGAGTGGAGGGCAGGGCCACCCAGAGTCTCAAGGAAGGGAGCTGGAGCCTGAGGTAGCCCGCAAAGCCAGCCCTCCCAGCCCCGTCCTTGTCATGGGAGAAGACCTAGTGTCTTCTAGCTTAACTAGCTGCGTGTACTTGACACTGAAAGCATCCTGTGAGTCTCTGGATGGTGATAAATCCGGGATATTACAAGAAAGCTTCAGTCAGCAAAAAAAAAAAAAAAATTATCATTTTGGGTGTTCAGGGTAGGCCACCCAAAAATGTACCAAAATGTCATATTGATTATTTTGAATAAAAGCTACCTGGGGAACGAGGGGTTGAAGACCCTCCCCAGAATTTCCTCTGCTCCCCTGAAAGCAGGAAACAAATCTCCCATATGAAAAGTACTCTCCCTGTACTCAGAAGTAAAGACATCCTTATCACCAGACATAGGGACTTTCAAGTCTAGAAAGCTGTAGAAACAAACCTAATTTTTTTCTAATCTACTACCTCCACCCAAATTCTGCTTAGAATTCCCTACTAATGAAAGCTCCCAAACACCTGGTTTTTTTAACCCTGTCAATTCCTCACAAGTTAATTGTCTCTGTGTAAAATGTATAAAAACGGCCTACCTTGATCATTCCCTCAGGTCTCGGTTTCATTATCGGGCCTCGTGCACATGTAATAAAGCCGGTTTCTTCGGGGCATCTGGGTGACTCAGTCGTCTGAGTGGTGGACTCTTGATTTCAGCTCAGGTCATGATCTCAGGGCTGGATGGAGCCCCAAGTTAGACGCCCCACTCAGAAGAGTCTGCCTGAGGGTCCTCCCTCTCCCTCCCTCTGTCAGATGCTCGCTCACTCTCTCTCTCTCTCTCTCACTCCCTCCCTAAAATAAATAGATAAATATTAAAAAAAAAACCACTTTTTTCTCCCATTTATCTATCTCAAATCAACTTAATTTCTAAACCAGCCAAAAAGAAAGAAATTTCTCGCAACACTACATCATTAACTAGGTGCCAGGTAATCTGTTTACCCCTTTATCAAGATTGACAAGACTACCACAGCCAAAAGTCATAAGGGAAAAGACGATAAATGTAACCACATAAGGAAGTCAAGCAGTAACTGAAGAAAATGTATTTCTAAAAATCTAGTAAAAGTTTAATTTCCTTGTCACATAAAAAAAAAAACTTTATTAAATCAATAGCAAAAAGCAAGCAACCTACGAGAAATAAAATGAGCAAAGGACATGATAGGATATAACCCTGAGTAGATAAAAAAAAAAAAATGAATGAATGAATAACTGGCTTTTAATTAGGACTCTAAGCAATTTCAACCCCATAGTTTAAAATTCATGAACTATGCTAAGGGGTCATTTTCACCTACCCAAGTCAAAATCAAAGAATGTTGGCTGATACATAGTGTCTTCATGGATAAAGGGAAACAGACACTCCCAGAGGCTGTGAGACCCACAGGGGCACGATCTGCTTGGAATTCAGATTGTCAAAATACGGAAGCATTTTAAATGCACACCACCACCGACACAGCAATTATACTTAAAAAAAAAA
>CM052811.1:75707800-75777293 GCA_028533885.1 Nasua narica | reverse complement strand
TTCAAGCACTTCCATCCTGCAGAGGCAGGAAGTGGCACAGGAGTGGGGCGATGAGGGTAGGCAGGTGGGCAGGCAACAAGGGAAATCAGTCCCGAAGGTCATGGAAACGTCTCTAAAAGATATCCTGTAGGAGCTGAGCACCCAAGGGTATGACTGGAGGCCAGATGCTGGATAGATAGACCATTGCAGAGCTCAAAGGAGAAGTGGGACGAAGGAGGGAGATACGGGAAGTCCTTATGAAGCAGAATGAGTAGGACTGAAAAACATGCAGGTGTGTCGATTTGGAAAGACTCAAACCCGGGATAACTCTCAAGATCCAGGCTTGAGCAAGATGTAAATGTTGAGACGCTCCGAGCCCATGGAGGAGAGAGGGGAGGCGACTGGTTTGAAGAGAAGACGATGTATTTAGCCAACTGACACCTTGAACTTCAAGTGCCTGGATCTCAGGAGCAATATCAAGGCGGGAAGTGAAGATCTGGTAGCCATGTGCATGTGAGCACAATGGGAGGTCGTGAGGCTGCACAAAATTGCTCAGTCAAATGAGGGGAAAGAGAGCTGAAGAGAGCCTATCATCACAGGCGCCCACAAACAAGAGGAAGAGGGAACATCAAGCATTCACGAGGAATAGTGTGGCTAACACGACGCCCCGCCACCCGGCCTCACCAATCGTCCCTAAATGGCTGATCTGTTTCCTTCACACCCCAGCCCAACCCAGCTTCTTCTGCAACAAACCCCAAGACATCATAGCAACTCACCCCTAAGCAGTTGAGGGCGCAGCCCCAAAAGAAGAGGTTTTGTGGGTCCCTGTCATGCTTTCTTTGTCTCAAGGGATTTTTCTTTTGCTCCCATTCTTGATTTTCTCACTGTAACTTCAGAGGTGTTCAATCATGATTCTTTTTTTGTTGTTGTTGCTTTATTCTATTTTATTTCTGTTTTGTAAAAGGAGTTTCCCTGTGCATTTTGGCAGGAGGAGTGAGCCAACAGCTTTCCTGGCATCTTTGGCAGAGTGATGAAAATGGCCCGTGCTTTCTCAGATCTGCTTCTTCGGCTTCCCTTCCCCACTTCAATCTTGACCTTCTCTTCCCCTTGTGCTTCTCACCCCTGTCCCCCTCTGACTGAATTCTACTGCCAGTTTTTCCCTCCTCCATGAGGATCTTTGGTTTTGAAAGAAAGCGTAATTTGTTGGTTTGGAGAACTTATTGGCCTGACTTCTCCGGCACCTGCAGACCTGCCACATTGGACGCTCATCGCGAGGACCACCCCCCACCCCCCACCCCACCCCGGCCTCTGCTCAGCAACCCCCTCCCCTAGGAAGAGGTCCTGCCTCAGGGCCCTGTCCCTATGCAGGTGCCCCTGTCTGGGCCGCAGGTGATTTGATCCTAATGCTGTTTGTGCAGCGTGGGGCTGGGGCGGGGGGTTGGGGGGGCATTCCTTGCCCCTAGTGCTCTTAGAGACCTGGTCTGCCTGACTTTGGCTGTGCTATCCTGGGCCTTTGTTCACTTCTATGGTCCATCTGGGAGATTCAAAACCTACCATCTTCCCGGAGTTCTCTTTGGAAGGGGAGACCAAAGTGGGAGCCATTGAGGGGATGAAGACAAAACCTCTAACGGGGTTATTTTTCTTTGTATCTAAGATACTATGGTTGTTAAATATCTCTGATCGCTCCCCCACCCACCTACAAACTTCTGGAAGGAAGCCGTCATCTTTGATTCACCTTTCTATCCCCAGGGCCCCACCGTGTAGAAGAGACACAATCCATCTTGTTGCATTGGATTAAAGTAATATTTCTGGCTAGAAACTGTGATTCTACCTTTTTTTTCCTACTAAGGGCTAGATAACTACTAAGAAATAAAAGATGTATGCAGTTCGTATATATATAACTGAAGACATGAATATACTTCCCTTTCCTGAAGGAACAGTAAAAGAATAACAAAGCAAGGACACCTAAGTTCAAATAAGTAAAGAATTAGCATTTCAGAGCCCCTAATTGATAAACCTCACTGACAGTTGCCTTCTCTTTTAGAACGTTAATTGGTGTAAATTTTTCAAAATGGCATTTTTTAAAAGTCAGCTCAAACACTGGGACAGTTATCATCATTCCTTTTCTTTAGTTTGTCCTTTGCAGCTGTCTTAGTCCTTTTGGGTTGCTATAATGGATAACAGACTGGTGGCAAATACACAGACATCTGTTGAACTTGCAGCCCTTCCAGAGGCTGGGAGTTCAAGGTCAGGGTACCAGCATGGTCAGGTGAGGGTCCCCCACCCCGCCCAGCTCACAGACTTCTCCCTGTGTCCTCTCATGGTGGAAACTCTAAGGAGCTGTCTGGGAGCTCTTTCTAAGGGCACTAATCCCATTCATAAGGGCCCCACCCTCATGATGTAAGCACAAGCACCTCTCAAAGGCCCCACCTCCAAATACCATCGCCTTTTGGGGGGTTAGGATTTCAGCCTATGAATGTGGGGAGAGGAACACAAACATCCAGAGCACACCAGCAGTCCCCAAACGTGCTTTGCACAGATCTCGGCATCTGTGTGAAGTAAGTGGGCAGGTCCTATGAACTTCATTAAGGCCAACAGTTAAATACCTCTCCAGAGAGCAAGTCTAGATTAAATCTCAATCTTCCAGAAATAGCAGATTGTTCCATCTGGAGATTTTAAGGGCGAGCAGAAGCCGCATCTCTGGCTCATTGCGGGTCCCATCCCAGGTCCCGTTAGGGGACAAGCAGGCTCCTACCCTCAGTCCAGGAATGCTGGGAGGAAGCCATATATTATGTTTGCCCACACGGATGTCACTCATTTTACCTGGAGAAGCTAGCACCTACCACTTGCAGAGAAACTTTGCAATGAAAATAATTTCCTTTCTTCTCCTCTCTAGAAGTGCCAGACACCCCCATTTTCCATGCCAACTATACAACCGGGATCTCATTTGCAGAGGACAGGGATGGCTCTTTGGTAGACAGTTTATTTGTCATCTACCATCATCTATGTCCTCTTGAGAAGTGATTCTCAAAGTTGAAAGAGCTGAGACTCCTGCTAAAATGAAGATTCTGCTTCAGGAGGTCTGGGGAGAGCTCCCGAGTCTCGCGGTCTCAGAGACTCCCGGGTGACATCAATCCTGGGGACCGTAAGCAGCCTCAAGCCTCCCAACAGCCACTCACACCAGCAGGGTCAGAATCACCTGGAGGCCTGGTTGACATTCAGATTGGCAGACCCCCCCCTGAGAGGTTCTGATCCAGTAGGCCAGGAGCTTGAGAATTTGTATC
Organism: Nasua narica; assembly: GCA_028533885.1. Lineage (NCBI taxonomy): Eukaryota > Metazoa > Chordata > Mammalia > Carnivora > Procyonidae > Nasua > Nasua narica. Next base: position 75,774,030 of record CM052811.1, on the reverse strand, counting down.
TGTAAAAACCTCCCAGGGGAGGCTGATGCTGCTGGTCTAGGGACACACTTCGATGTATTTGTTGATAAAGCTTAAGGGTTATTTGCATACTCATTTTAAGTCCTGTAGGTAGAAAGTTCTTAAACACCTGCAGGATCAATTTCAAATTCAACCACCATAAAATTGAAAACATTTGTGTGTTCTTTTTCATGCCCACATGGTTATAGATTGAAGCAGTGGACTTTGGAGGGAAATATTCATTTTCTTAGAGTTGTCAATTAACAAATAATTACTTTTTAAAAAATATTTATATCTATTTGACAGAGAGAGATCACAAGAAGGCAGAGAGGCAGGCAGAGGGAGAGGAGGGGGAAGCAGGCTCCCCACTGAGCAGAGAGCCCAATGCGGGGCTCGATCCCAGGACCCTGAGATCATGACCTGAGCCTAAGGCAGAGGCTTTAACCCACTGAGCCACCCAGGCGCCCCACAAATAATTACTTTTATCAGCTGCAGTAACACGCTATATTCATGAGTCTTCCAATCATTTCACTGAACTGTAGCAAGTTAGAAAGACGGCCTCTTCAATTTCTTTCATGAGCCATTCTGTAGTTCCTCGAGTACAGATCCTTCACCTCTTTGGTTAGGTTTATTCCCAGGTATCTTATGGTTCTTGGTGCTACAGTAAATGGAATCGATTCTCTAATTTCCCTTTCCATATTTTCCTTGTATAGGAAAGCAATTGATTTCTATGCATTGATTTTGTATCCTGCCACATTACTGAATTGCTGTATGAATTTGAGTAGTTTGGGGGTGGAGTCTTTTGGATTTTCCATATAAAGTATCATGTCATCTGCAAAGAGAGAGAGTTTGACTTCTTCATTGCCAATTTGAATACCTTTTATTTATTTTTGTTGTCTGATTGCTGTCGCTAGTACTTCTAGTACTCTGTTGGGTGAGCCTGGTGCTGGGTATTGAGGAGGGCACGTATTGCATGGAACACTGGGTGTGGTGCATCAACATTAATCTTGTAACACTGAAAAAATAAAATGAACGTATTTGGGGGAAAAAAAAGAAAAGAAAGAAAGAAAGATGGCCTCACACCCCATACCCAGAAGGTGCACTGCAAAGTACATTTTACTCCAAGATGTGGGTGCAGTTTTCCCACACAACCAGCAGGGGGCAGAAACGCCGCCTGTATTTTACACCTGCTCCTAACAATAAAACTAAATAGAAACATGGAACAGTTGCATTTGGCTAGGTAATGGGAGCAAAACTGAATGGTACGCGTAAGGATATAATATTTATAATTAATGTATTGCGATTTACCAGATCACAACAGTTCCAGAGCTTGGATGTCAATTCCAAAAGAGAACAATGACGGTAAAAATATTTTAGTGAAGTGTAAAATATAAAAATTCGACTGTAAGGTACTTAAGAAATAAATGAACCCTAAATATTTATTTAATATAAATTCATCCTATGCATTTACTTGAAAATCTCAATGAGGGGCGCCTGGGTGGCTCAGTGGGTTAAAGCCTCTGCTTTCGACTCGAGTCATGGTCTCAGGGTCCTGGGATCGAGCCCCGCATCGGGCTCTCTGCTCAGCAGGGAGCCTGCTTCCCCCTCTTTCTCCGCCTGCCTCTCTGCTTACTTGTGATCTCTCTCTCTCTCTCTGTGTCAAATGAGTAAATAAAATCTTTAAAAAAAAAAAAAGAAAATCTCAATGAACTACGTGTTTATCATTTCGTGCAGAAATATCTGCTGTGAAGAGCGTCTTCCCCTTCTTGCCTGAGCTGAACTGAATTGTTGCTCCTCTGAGGAGCTCTGCTGAAAAGTCACTTGTCCTCTAGCCCACTCAAGGATATATATATATCTGTATATCGATATAGATATATATCATATCTTCCTTATCCATTCATGTACCGATGGACACTTGGGTTGCTTCCGTATCTTGGCTATTGTACATAATACTACAATGGACATAGGGAAGCATATATCTTTTCAAATTAGTGTTTTCATATTCTTTGGGTAAATACCCAGTAATGGAATTACTGGAAAAACATCAATCATAAGAGGACATCTACATCCACCTACCTACCTGTGTCTGCCCAAACTTGGCCTTCCTTCCTGTCACTGTGCATGAACTGTCGTTCTCCTAACCAAGGCCAAATCCTTCACCTGGATGCTAAACCCCATCTTTTCCCACCGTCTCAAGATCAGGACTCCAGAGATTCTCTTCCCACTCTCTTCTGCATTGTTGGCTTTCTCCTTTTCTGCAGCACTCCCAACGGGAAACAAACAAGTACATATTCCTTTCATTCTGTAAGAGAGACAGAAAGACAGAGAGAAGGAAGGACAGAGGGAAAGATGGGAGGAAGGAAGGAAAGAGGGAAGGGAGAAAGGGAGGGAAGAGTGGAAGAGAGGAAGAGAGGAAGGAAGGAAGAAAAGTGGGAAGGGAGGAAGGGAAGAAGCAGAGAGGAAGGAAAGGAGGAAGGGAAGGAGAAATCTTTGTTAACCTCACATTTCCCTCTAACCTCTGCTCCATTTCTCAGATCTTATTTAAAGACAAACTTCTCAAGGAGTTCCTCCTACTGTCACCTTTGCCCCCTCACCTCCATTTTCTCCGGAATCCGCTACACAGCACTGGCTCCTGTCAAGGTCACCTTCATATTCCTGGGCCTCAGGCCTCATTTTCTGTGCCTCCTGCAACCTGGGGCACGGTTGATCGCCTCCTCCTTCTTGTAATGCCTTCTCTTTGAAAACCATATCCTTTCTTAATTCTCTTTGTACCTCGGTGAGAGCTCTTTCTCCATCTGTCTCACCAGTTCATCCTCAACCTCCTGAATGTGCCCAGGCCCCAGAGTGCGGTCATTGGTCCATTGGTCAGCTGCTCTTTCCTATTTGCACTTTCTCCCAAGTGATATCTTCAGTCTTAGAGCTCTAGACCCCATCTCTCCAATGATAATGATGGACGTCTCTAATGAATGTTTAATGAATGTCTTTATCCTGGATCCCCCCTCCTGATATGCATCTCCAGCCTCCCACACAATGTCTTCTTCTGGAAATCATCTCAAGAGAACTTCAAATTTACATAGACAGGAGCTCCTGGGTGGCTCCGTGGGTTAAAGCCTCTCTGTCTTCAGCTCAGGTCATGATCTCAGGGTCCTGGGATGGAGTCCTGCATCGGGCTCTCTGCTCAGCAGGAAGCCTGCTTCCCCCTCTCTCTCTCTCTGCCTGCCTCTCTGCCTACTTGTGATCTCTCTCTCTGCCAAATAAATAAATAAAATCTTTAAAAAAATTTACGTAGGCAAAACCCTGCTCCTTCTAGAATCTTCTCCATCCTGGTGGGTAGACAGCAGTATCCTTGGACCTTGAGTCCTCTGGACATCATTAGCAAATTCCATCTATTCTGTCTCAAAATATGCCCAGAATTCAATTACTTCTCCCAACTCTTAGCATCACCTCTCCCTAGCCACTTTGCCTGAGTTTATCATAACTGCCTTATACCTGGTTCCTTCAGGAATGATCCATTCCCCCATAGACTGTTCTCAAAATAGCAACAAATGTGATCTTTTAAAAACCTAAGTTGCATCATGTTCCTTGACTTGAACTTCCAACAGCTGCTCACCTTGCTTTAGAGCTAAAGTCAGAGTTCTCACAGGGACCCGTCTTGCACCATCTTGCTCCCTTCCCACGGCTGCCCCTGCGTGTGCCCTGCTGAACACCTTCTCTTCTCCAGGTCCCTACATATCAAATGCCTTAGTCAGCCCAGGCTGCTATAATTAAATGCCACAGACCAAGGAGCTGAAATGAGAGGCATTCACTTCCCAAGCTCTGGAGGCTGGAGGTCCAAGCTCAGGAGCCGGCAGATCCAGGATCTGATGAGAGTCTTCTCCCCATCTTATGAACACTCACTGTCTCGCTGTGGCCTCTGTGGCCAAAAGGAGGGCTCGAGTTCCTTCTTGTTCTTCTAAGGATGTGAATCCCAGCATGGGGGCTCCACCCTTGTGATGTCACTAATCCTAATGGCCTCCCACAGGCCCTGCCCTCAAGGCCCATCTCCTTAGGGGGAGGCCTTCCACACAAATGTTGGGGAGACACAAGCACATGGTCCATAACACCCCGGACGGCCCCCTGTGGACTTTTCCACCGCCTTCTGGGCTCTTCTCCAATATCTCCTTATCAGGTACCTTCTGAAAATGGTAAATTCATAAAGCCCTACATTTTCCACGACCAATACAGCGACTGCTGCCTATTGATCAACTGGAGCATGAAAATGAGAATTTGATGGGATGTGTTACTGGAAGCATCTATCAGAGGGAATCAGCAGCTGGCTGGAAGGGGTCCTCCAGCATCCTATAGAGGATAGAGGAGATAAGGAAACTGACTCTCCCCCTAGAGGCTCCAGAGGGAAGTAGCCCTGCCAAGGCAGAGACTACATTTTTGACCTCCATAACGTAAGCAAGTAAATGTGTTTTGCTTTTAAAAAAAAAATGAGAATTTGAAAACATACCTATCCGAAAATTCTGATCACTGAGAAACGCTTGCCAGTCTGTGGGAGAGGGCGGGAGAGCCGGGTACCAGCAAGACTTTTCGCTAGAAGCTCTGCAGAACCTACAGGAGGTGAGGCTCCTGGGTTCTCTCAGAAAGATCCACCAGCGTCCTCCATGTGTTTAGGCTGGGATTTCCCTTTTCACATTTCTCGGACCCTGAACATCTGAGCTGAACATTGATCCTGAAGATCAAATATTTCTCATTTATGGCTTAAACATTTCTGAGTGTATGTTGAAGAGAAGAAGAGTAGAGTAGGTGTTTGGTAACACACAGGAGAAAAGTGGAGAAAAGATCGTTAAAGGAATGACCCATTGTGGAGCTAGAAGCATCCTTCTGATTGGTCCCTGGCCATGCCGCAAAGCTAATGATAGTTGGAATGTTCATCCCTGTCCTTGACTTTCAGCAGTGCTCAGCCCTGTGTCATCCTCCAGGGCGTCCTGCCCTCTACAATCCCCACCCACTGCCTCAGAAACCACATCTCCAGCCCTGGGCACCCCTCTCGCCATGAGTACATGTTCCCCGAGGCTGAGTCAGTCTGTTTGAAATAATATACTTGAGCTACAAAAGGAGGGAGAATGACCTTTGTTGACGGGAGTCCTTTGAGGGGGGTCCGGACACACCCAGTCGATGCCCTCAGAAATCCCAACCCTACTGAGTTCTAGTTCTGAGACTTCATGACTTAATTCTTCCAGCTACTGGGGAATGGCTTCTACCTTCGCACAAACACACGCGAGTACACACACACATACACACACATGCACATGCACATATGTGCACTTCCCAATGGCTAGTATCCATTCTCTGAGTGAGTGCAATCTAAGAAGCACCAGCTAATGGCGCCCTATTATCTGAGACCACCTGGATCACAATGGAATCAATACTTCACAAGATTTCACATTGTTTCAGAATCACAAGTAGTTCTCTTTCTTTTTCCTTGGTGCATTTTTTATACACGATGCCAGGGTATTATTATAAGGAAAGGAATACTAGCTGAGCATAAATTTCTAAACAACCAATCCATAGCCAAACAAAGACTCAGCAGAAGTTTCCAAATCCTTATTTTAGGGGGCCCAATTAAATTACTGGACAAGGTAACCCCCTCTACACCCCCAGCCCATGGTTAGGATGGAGGCTGGTAAGTTTCTTCTTCCAGTTGAAATGATATACACTAAATACAGAGACAGGAGTATTCAATCTACCCCAAGGAGACAATATTCCCTTTGCAAGGGACAATGCTTTTGAGGGGGGCCCATTTCAGAGACTGCTATGGCCCAAAGGGCACAGGAGAAAAGGCCAGCCCTGAGATGGCTCAGCCAGCAGGACCAATGATGCCACAGAGGCGATACAGTCAAGCAGGGAAAACACACTGTTACATCGGTCCAGTGATGTCTGCTCCCAGGCCAGGCAGTGATCAGCAGTGAGGAGTGAGAGAAGAATTGGAGGCACGTGGGTGGGAAAGCCCAAGCTGCTAGTGCTGGGCAGGAAAGGCAGGCAGCACTGCGGGGTCTGCTCATGATGGCGGGCCCTTGTCACTGGTTGGAGTGTAGGTGAGGCCGTGAGCCCTTGGAAGGAGTTGGGCAGTGTGCATCCCCAGACTGTCTTTGTGCTTCTTCAGCAGAAACAACAAACCCAGCACTTTCCAGGTGGTAAAAAATAAGACCGTCACTGACTCCAGACTCGTTATCTCCCTCTTCCACAGTGGGAAACAGATTTCCAGATCGCTTCAGTCAAGTTACCCAGGATAACACTGAAAAGCCCAGGGAGGGTGATGATAGAATCTTACTAGCTTGGCTGGTCCTTGTGCCCACATAGGGGGAGGGTCCTGTGCCCCAAATCACCTACACAGAGCAGGATGGCTAAGGATGGGAGCAGAGGCAATTCTCCGAAGAAAAAGATGTGGACATGGACATGAGGAAAACATAAATAAAGCATGTCCAGTATAGTATAATTGATAGGTTTTCACATGGAAGAGTGATTTGATTTGAAATATTCATTTCTAGGAGGCATTATTCATCCAGATTGGAGAGATTTTTATTTTATCTAAGGAAACACTTTCTTCCAAAAAAAAAAAAAAATAGTTAAAAAAGAGAAGACACAAATGCTTCATGAAGTAGAGAGCCAAGGGGGAATTCTGGCTTTGGATGGGACGGTGAGTCAGATGCTGTGCAAAGTCGAGTTCACAGAGACATCAAAATCCTAGAATTCTAGGGTTCTGTTGGGTTGTTCAAACAGACGAAGGAAGCCCATAATCAGAAATATAACGGCCATGGCGGCCATGGTAGGCAAGGTTTGGCTGTTACAAATGTTCTTTTCCTTTCTTTTCTTTTTTCCAGAATAAGATTGAATCCTCACCACAGGGAGCCTGACCTCAACCAAAGGCAGATGCTTAACCAACTGAGCCACCCAGGCGCCCCTGCTTTATAGAATCTTAAAATCACTCCTTTATATGATGTTTCATGATTAAAGTAAATAACAAAAATCTTTGACCCAATCTCTCAGGAAAAACAATTCTATTCAACATACTTATCAGACCAGTACCAATTTCCTGATTTTTTTCCAGGAAAATCTGTTATAGTGACTTTGTCTATACTTTCTGAACTACTTAGTATTAAACTTATTCTCACATTGGGATTTTACTGCCCTCTGTGTCATACTGTCCCTCAATGTCACACTGCACCCCTATATCATACCACACCCCATATCATACCGCACCCCTATGTCATTCCACACCCCCATGTCATACTGTACCCCATATCATACCATACTCCTATAGCATGTGACCCCCTTATCATACCCTAATATACAACACCCCATGTCATACTGTCTTCCTATGTCACACTGCACCCCCATATCATACCACATCCCATGTCATACTGCACCCCTATGTCATAATGTACCTCTATGTCATGCTGCACCCCTATATCATACTGCCCCTATATCATATTGCACCCCTATATCATACTGCACCCCTATGTCATGCTGCATTCCTGTCATACTGCACCCCTATGTCATACTGTACCCCTATGTCATGTTGCACCCATATATCATACTGCCCCTATATCATATTGTACCCCTAAATCATACCACACCCCTATATCATAGTGCACCCCAATTTCATATCACACCCCATGTCATACCACACCCCTATATCACTCTGCATCTTATATCATACTGCACCCCTATATCACTCCGCACCCCTATATCATACTGCACCCCTATGTCATATTGCACCCCTATGTCATGCTGTACCCCTATATCATACTGCACACCTATGTCACGCTGCATCCCTGTCATACTGCACCCCTATATCATACTGCACCCCTATGTCATACTGTACCTCTATGTCACGCTGCACCCCTATATCATACTGCCCCTATATCATATTGCACCCCATATCATACCATACCCCTATATCATAGTGCACCCCAATTTCATATCACACCCCATGTCATACCGCACCCCTATATCATACTGCACCCCTATGTCATACTGCCTCCCTATATCATACCGCACCCCTATATCATACTGCACCCCTATGTCATGCTGTACCCCTATATCATACTGCCCCTATATCACACTGCACCCCTATATCATACTGCACCCCTATGTCATGCTGCACCCCTATATCATACTGCACCCCTATGTCATGCTGTACCCCTATATCATACTGCCTCTATATCACACTGCACCCCTATATCATGCAGCACCCCTATGTCATACTGCACCCTTAGGTCACTTTGCACCCTATATCATACTGCACCCCCTAGATCATACCACACCCTGTCTTACCACACCCCACACACTTGTCTCATACCGCACCCCCATGTCATACAGCACCCTGCATCCAACTTAGGAACTGATTTTTCCCCTTTTCTGTGGCTCTTCCCACCTCCTGCTAGGTGAACACTCTTGCCTCGATTAAATGTCTTCACCATGGGACTGGCTGACCTTTCACAAAGTATTTACTAAACCAACAAGCAGGCTTTTGTCCCCCAAGGCTAACTGGAAATAGCTGAACTTTAAATTTTCTTTCTTGAGAATTTCAAATTCCTCTCTCAAAAACTACTTACGCAATGTTTCTTACCTTCCTCTGAATTTGTTACAGCACAGACTTTAAAGTTCAGTAATTAAAAGAACGGAAGTAAACTCCATCCGGTGTTATCTCTTTAAATCATTCATATTAAAGACTGAAGAGTTTATTTTTCAAAAACGAAAAATGTATGTTTCCACATGAAGACCCCTGTCCCAGTACTCCAGACTTTGAACCATACTTGGGTTTTGTTTAACATTGCAGTTTCCAAACAGGATGTTCTTCTGTTTTCCTCTGGTTGATTTCACCTCATAGAGAAAGCCTCTGAAATTTACAAGGAGATAAGCCTGTTGGATCCCCAGCTAGGCTGGTCCTATTCCTTATTCCTAAAGGTCCAAGGTACAATAAAAACATGAAACAGTCAGCGTTGGCTGTCTGGGACTTCCACATAGAGTCCCCACCTGTCCTTCAGTGCTGCATCACCTCTGGCTGAGTGCCCTCTGCCTTCCTTCAGCATGTGGCCTTTTTGGAAATCATCTGTTTAAATTGTACAGTGGAAATTACTAAGTGCTTTGAGGGTTAATCCCACCCCTCCTTGTATCTAACTAAAGACAGTCCATTCACAATAGTCACAGAAGGTGGTAACTTGGGGAGCAGGCATGGCGCCTCCAAGACCTTGGTCTGGGGGCAATGGGACACTCCTCTCCCCGGAGAGCCACACTCTCGCCGGAGCACCTCGCAGCCCCACTCCCACCACCTGCTCCACACTCGAGTCTTGTGCAACACGTCTGACTGTGGAAACCAGATCTCAAGCGGCACCTTCGCTCCAGGGGGGACTGGAGAAGGTGGGGTGGTTTTGTGGGGTTTTGTTGTCACTTTGGAAAAGCAGGGCTTACAGGAATTCCCAAAATGTAGAAACAGTTCTCAGAAAGCATCGGACAGCCACAAATGACTGACTCCACTCCAGATGAGAGGCCAGAAGACTTCTTCATACAAAGGTTATGTAACTCGCCCAAGGACACACAACCAGGAAGTGACAACTCGGGAACCGAGGTTGTCCTAACCGTGGCGCAGGACTGCTCCCTGGGACATGGGGCTGTTTGGGGGCGGGGATTTCCACTGACACCAGCTCTTCTTGGGTTCCCAGACCTAATTTTATGCTCTTTATTTTTTTTAAAGATTTATTTATTTATTTGGGAGAGAGAGCACACGTGCAAGAGGGGGAGGGGCGGAGGGAGAGGGAGAATCTCAGTCAGACTCCCAGCAGAGAGCAGAGCCCAACACGGGACCCCATCTCACAGTCCCAAGATCATGACCTGAGCTGGAACCAAAAGTCTTGCTTAACCCATGAGCCACCCAGGCACGTCCCCAACCTAAATTTAAATTGAGGGGTGGTTCCCCACACACAACACTAAGCAATTCTCCGCCGGTGAGACTTCAAGCCAGCTCTGACGTGAACCACCCAGAGACAGCATCAGGTTCCACAGGTGAGGACTTGGTCCTACAAGACTGCCCCCAGCCCTGGCTTCGGATGCCAGTCATGAGCCCCAGACTGTCATCAGCTCCAGCTTGGAGGTTCCAACAGTCTCTTGCTTAGGTTCCCTTAATTTGCTGGAGCGGCTCACAGAACTCAGGGAAACACCTGGCAGTTTATTAAAGGATATGATAAAGGATATGAAGCAGCAGCCAGATGAAGAGATCCATAAGTTGAGTCATGAATGGGTGGGGAGCTTCCGTCCCCTCTTCAGGCCGCCACTCTCTCCCATCGCCACATTTTCACCAACAAGGAAACCCTCTGAACCCAGTCATTTTTGATCCTTATGCAGGCTTCACTCCAGAGTCATGATTAACAAAGTCATTGTCCATTCACTGATTCAGCCACCACTCCTCTCCTCCCTCCCCTGAGGTTAGAGCCTGGGGGTCGGGGGCTTGGAGGTGAGGAGGTGGGGCCGAAAGTTCCAAAATCCCAATCACATGGTTGGTCCTCTTGTTCTCCCTTGGGGACGGTCAAAGCCACCTTAGTATCGAGACACCCATGTCACTTCTATGGCTCTGGCTTTCACAGCAACTGCGGATGAAGACCAAATATATCTGAGAGATGTAGTTTGGTCATCTGAATAATTAAATATATATTTCATATACATCATTATATTCAGGAGGGAAGAAGATAGATAAATCAATCAATCATTAAGCAAGACAAATTGCCCAATAGAATAGAAGGTCCAGAAATAGTGCCACACATTTATACAGTGTTGGACTCTCACTATGTGAGACTGAGCATTGCAGATGATGAGAAAAGAATGCTCTTTACATTAACTGAGGTGAGAACAGCAAAGTATCCTTGTAGGGAAAGCAATAGGCCCTTACATGACACCATCCTCAAATCAGTTCCAAGTAAATTTAGGGCCCAAATCGAAAGTTAAAACTACAAAGATTTTAGAAAACAATAGAGGAAAATACAGAAAAAATAACATCCTCATGGTATCTTAGAATTTGTTTTAGACAAGATACGAAAACATTAACAGTAAAGGAAAAGTTACCATAGAGAACCTTTTGCGTGTTTACTAACAAATTTGTCTGGAATATATAAATAATTTATACCAATCAATAAAAAAGAGACAATAGGGGTGTCTGGATGGTTCAGTCCATTAAGCATCTGCCTTTGGCTCAGGTCATGATCCCAGGGTCCTAGGATCCAGTCCTGCGTGAGGCTCCTTGCTCAGTGGGGAGCTCGCTTCTCCCTCTCCCTCTGTCTGCTGCTCCCCTTGCTTGTGCTTTCTCTCTCTCTCTCTCTCTGTCAAATAAATAAATAAACAAACAAACAAATAAATAAATAAATACTTTTTTAACGCGCCCAGACAATAGAAAAAAATTGTGCAAAGTCTCGATCCAGCACAAGGAAAGAAATACACATGCCCATCAATATATAATGTTGCTCGACCTCATTAGTAGTCAGAGAAAAGCAAAATACAGCAGGACACTGTTTTACTCCCACCTTTGGCGGGCCAAAGGTAAAATGTCTGTAAGGGGAACATGTGGAGGGAAGGAATCTTCATACGCTGCTGGTAGGGATATAAATTGGTACAACCACCTTAGAAAACAGGTTGGCCTTACATATTTTAGCAAAACACACACACACACACACACACACACACACACCCTACGACCCAGCAACTTCACCCTAAGATGTAGACCTTTGCAGAGAGTTCACCACACATGGCTATCAGAACGGATGTTTAAAAATGTTTGTTCAGTATTGGCCTCCAAAACACAAAGCCAGAAACAGCCCACCAGTAGAATGGAAAAAGAAATGTGATCCCTCCCTGCTCTGACATAGTACAGAGCAATGAAAAATGAATGGAACCAAGCTGCACGAAACGCCATGGTCCAGTTTCATACGCACAGTGTGGAAATAGAACAAGAGACAGAAAAGCATTGCAGAGAAGTACATACCATTTCCATTGCACCCAAATCAAAGCGAGCCGGAGTCAAGTGTGATGTTCAAGGATACATCCCTGGGTGGATGCCTGTAAAGGAAAGCAAGGAAATGATTCACGCCACCGTTGGGACAGCGGTTACCATCAATCAGGGAGGGCCACTTGCAGACTTCCTGATTTTTTTTTTTGACCAAGTGGCCAGTTTTTGGAATGAGGGATGGCATTTGGATGTGCCCCTTCATGATTATGCAGTATAATATACGTACAACTTTTGTAATTTTCTGCAATGTACAAAATCAAAGAGAAGGAACCGGTTCATCAGAAGAGGAATGGCCACCACGAAGGAAAAACCATGTTAAGGACCAGACTTGCAAGTCAAGGACGTCAAGCTCAGGTGAGTGTCTCTGCAAAAAGCTAATCTGTTGTGTCCTGTGATGTTTGTGATACATTCTCCAATTTGGAGAGCCATGGCTCCGGAAAGAAAAATATGCTACGTCACTTCTTTTTATATCCATTTATGAGCATGTTCATTTATTTCTCTCATTCAACAAAATATTTACGGATGCTTACCACTCTGCCAGGTGCTAGAGATATTATACCAAACAGGGCAAATATAGCCAGGGTTCTCAAGATGCTCAGAGTCTGGTGAGAAAACATAATTAAAGATGTAATTTCAGTGTTTCTAAAAGATACAGTGCATGTAAAGTGCTTTTCTCTTGGTGTCTGGCCCAGAGTGGGCCCTCAAGGGTACCTCTTACCTACCGTCATTATTTTGTAAAGTTCTCATTATAGACTGATTACAAGGTCACTACGGAAAACTTTGTGATAATTTAACTTGGTATATAATTTGCCTGTTGAAGGAATGTGCTATTGAGGCCAATGCAATTACAGAGATGGCTTGGCAGTCGTATTTTTAATCTGTTAACAATTAGTATTCTAGAGTACTCTATTTTAGACGTGCTCCCTGGGAGCTTGGTCGGTGGGAGCTGGTACCACAGCTAGAACTGATGAACCCCAACAACTGAGGATCTAGTTTCTGAGGCTGCAGGTCCAGGGACCAATGTAAATTCAATATGGTAGGTGTGTCTTGACCTTCCCGTTGCTGCTCCCTCCCTTCTCATGTAGGGCTCCTTTCCGACCTCTATAGCCCTTCCTTGATGACCCATTCAAGCTTGCCCACCTCCCCTAGCCTTCCACATCCTCTGGCAGCTTCAACACCTCCTTCCGTTAACCACACGCCCCCTGGTGGTTACCAATTGAATAACCATGTTGCAAATATTCCTTATTTCCCCATCATGAGTGAATGAATTCATTCTTTATACTGTTTTGACTTTAAAGACCTTGGGAAATTGGGTCTAGTTGTCACTTTGGGTCCAATTGTGTAACACTAGCTGTCCTTACCAAGATAACACAGAACGGTTTTCAGAATTGATGTTTGCCCCAGAATAGATCCACATTCTGCATAGCTTCCAATTAATTCCAGGTGATAACATGCCAAGGGGCATGGCCACGGTGTATGGGGCTGACATTTTTATATTCTCACATTTACCACCAGCTTTGGGGGCTGATGAGTCAGAGCCAACAAATGTCCACTAACGAGCACTGAGGAGCCATCTGCAGTTCACCTCGATGATTAATGCCCTTGTTTGTTGGTTCATTCTTTTTAGGTTGAGTACAATGCTGAACTGTGGAGAGTTGATAAGAGAGACGCCCAAAGTTCCATTAGTGTCCCTTAGGTAACAAGAATAAACACTCAGGGGGGCGCCTAGGTGGCTCAGCGGGTTAAAGCCTCTGCCTTCGGCTCAGGTCATGATCTCAGGGTCCTGGGATTGAGCCCCTCATCGGGCTCTCTGCTCAGCAGGGAACCTACTCGCCCTTCTCTCTCTGCCTGCCTCTCTGCCTACTTGTGATCTCTCCCTGTCAAATAAATAAATAAAATCTTTAAAAAATAAATAAAAAAAGAATAAACACTCAGGCATTCTTTTTCAAATCATCAATCAAAAGGAGGTCAGAGACTAGACGATAATTTCAAAGGATCTAAAAAGATCTTACAAAAGCCTGAGATCTTGCACGAAGAGCTGTAATAAAAGTTGGTTCCTTACCTGTGTTTCGACCAGCTGAGAGCAATTTACCATATTGTTTTGCCCCAGGGGTCAGCCAAGTTTCTCTGTAAATGTTCAGATAGCAAACCTCTTAGGTTTCACAAACCATATGGTTTCTATCACCACTATTTGACTGCAGGATTATAGCACAAAAACAGTTATAAACAAGACATAGATCACTGCACCCAGTTATGTTCTGATAAAACTTTATTTACAAAAGCAGGTGGCAGGTCAGATCGGCCTACAGGCCATTGTTTGCCGACTCCTGCCGTTTATTGACTCGAATATAGTCATACTTAGGAAGTTTTTTATAGACGCCAAGTAAGTAACCATTTAAAGAGGAAGCAAAACTGCGCTGACAATCCATCAGAAATCCAAGTTAGGATTCCCTATTACTAAAATTATCTCTGTAAAATCCTTTCCGTTTAAGCCAAGTTTCTCAGTCTCTATTAACATTTGAATTAGATGATTCTCTGGTGCAGGGGATTATAGGATGCTTAGCTACGTCTCTGGTCTCTACCCATTAGATACCACTAGCATCCCTGCCCCAAGTTGTGACACCCAAAATAATTCCCAAACATCTCTTGGGGAGCAAAATTGCCCTGATTGAGAACCACCAGTTTAGAAAAACAGACAAAAGCTATCTACTCCAGATGGAGGACCTGGTGCCTCGAAACCAACGTCACCCAGCAAACTGCGCTAATATTTCTAATGTTCACTCTCAAAAGAAAAACTTCACATCCTTCAAAAACCGTTCCGGGGCACCTGGGTGGCACAGTCAGTGAAGCATCCAGCTCTCGCTCTCAGATCAGGTTTTGATCTTAGGGTCACGAGTTCAAGGCCCGCACTGGGCTCCTCCCTGGGCATAGAGCTTACTTACAATAAAACTAAAAATTAAAAAGAAAAAGAACCATTCCAAGTATGTCCTCTTCCACAATGCTCTCTAGATCTGCTGCTTCCCCCCTTCCATGGAACAAACTCTGTAAGAAACCCGAATCATAACACAGCCCTGCTGAAAACAGCCTGAGCCAGAATCGGCACCTCTATCATGACCCGGGGAGGGTCCAAGAATTTCTAAAGGTCAAGCCTGAGGAGCACATCTGGGGATGGGCAAAATTCCCATCATATTACAGAGGCTTCCGTGTCCTTTAAGTAGGGTGACACCTGCTAACAAGGCTTCATGAAAAGGAATGATATGAGCCACCTGGAAAGGAATATAAGTAGAATGTAGACTCCCCCAGCACTGGCTATTTATAGCCCTCTCCTGGGCGGGCAGTTGGGGGGGATGAGGATCCGAGGGGCCAGGCTTCACAGTTCATGCCGTGGGTGACTGACCGGCTGCGGAATGTGCCAAATGCCGTGGGGCAGGCTGTCCCCTTGGGCCTTCTGCCAGAGGACAGGCTGCCAGGATGCACATGCCACGTGTGGCCACATTCTGCACACAGGTCCTTACAGCCAGCGAGTGTGCACAAACGTGCAATACCGACATGAGGCGGCCAGAGGAGACCACCGAAGCCCTCTGTGCCCCCACTCCATCCGAGGTGCTGGGACCCAGACGCTGACCTTGCTGAAACCTTCCAGGGCCGTGTTTCCAATAGCTGAGCCCCTGCCTTCTCTCCTTGGCCCTTCGATCCTATCTCAGCTACAAGCCAAGCCACCAGCGCATTCCTATGTGACTGGACCTTGAACCCTCCCAGGTCTTTCCCAACATAGGCTCCCTGTGTCTAGACATCGGGGCAAAGCACACCTACTAGAAATTTGCCTGCGCTCAGCAGGGAGTCTGCTCCAGATTCTTTCCCTCTGCCCCTTTCCCCACTCAGGCACACAGGTGCTCTCTCCCTAATAAATAAGTAAATCTTAAAAAAAAAAAAAAAGCCTGCGGTAGCAAAACTGAAGGAGAAACTACCCAGCTTCCTATGACACAGCTGGCGGCTTACGGGACTCCCTCACGATTATATACATCTGGAACTCTGGAATCGGAGACTGCATAAGGCCGACAAAATGGGTTTGATCCAAGCCTCTGCTGGTCAGATCAGTCAGAGAAGCCCATGGAGTGCTGTGCTCGGGGAGACGTTTTCGCAGACAAGATGGCATAGTGATAAGGAAGGGACATTGTTGGGACACTCTTCTCCATTGGTCTCACATGATCCTCTCCAGCTTGTGAGCCAGGCACTGCTTGGGAAGCTGAGTATTCCTCCCCTATAGAGCTTCACCCCACTGAGTGGGCAGGTGTCACCTTCACTCGTCCCTGCTGGAATTAGGGAGCAATGACACACTGGCACACAATGCAGGCATTCTGGCCACTGTCATTGCCATGAGTAATAAACTATCCTTAGTTTCTGATTCAGGAAGTTGTGTCTTCTGCTCACAATGATGAAACTGGGGTGGGCTAACTCTTTAGCTTGCAGACAGGATAAAATCCCTACTTTATCTGCAAAGGACTCTTTTTTTTTTTTTCGTAGATGACAGAGAAGTATGTATTTTTGGAATGGAGGGATAGCAGTTTCTCTTGAATTCATATAAATTCAGTTTTTAGGTTTGTGGGTCTGGGTGGGGGAATAGTCGACAACAGTTGTCTTCGGGACCCCCTAGTCTCTGAGTGTGCACCCGGCTAATTGGTGACAGTAAACAACAGGGTCTTCTCTTCGTTGTTCGTGGGCAAGGCGCGGCCAAACCAGGTGAGGCCACTTGCTGGGGCGCTTCGAAAGGACGATGGGCTGGCGTCCGGGTTTCCTTCTGGAGAACTCTGGAAACCGAAAAGCCGGCACCCCTCACCCCGGGACTCCTCTGGCAGATTTTCTTTTCTTTTTTTGTTTCAGTTCCTGCCCGCCAGCCCGGGGATCCTTTGCCAGGAAGACAGCGCCCTCTCTCTCCTGCGGCCGCGCCCACCGTCTGCCTGCACCTCCTCTGAGCGGGGAGCCCGATGTGGGGCTCGATCCCAGGACTCTGGGATCACGACCTGAGCCGAAGGCAGACGATGAACTGACCGAGCCACCCAGACATCCATAAAATGATATCTCTTATGCAATTGGCAGCATTCATTTAAAAGCTGATTCTAATATGGAATTCATTAGTTATCATGTTATATAAAAGACTAATAATGGCGAATAAGTAAAATTCTGCTTCTGCACTGCCAAGCAAAGTGCACTGACTCTTCAAGCAAAGTCTCTTGAAAAAATTGCCTTAAATCTGTGTTTCCAAGTTCAATGTTAGAAAGTGTATCAACTTCTCAGAGAGGGCGAAAAGTAATTCATCAAGGAATAGCTTTGAACTTCCTAAAACCTGATAAGATAAGGTAAGAGAGAAACAGAATGTGAATGAAGGAATGAGGAGCAAAATAATACTGAGCTATAAATGTGGGCAGCTGGGGACGGTGGGACACCGAGGTCACACTTGCTGTCTGTGCATCCATCACGTGTCACCTATGTCATAGAGCACTTGTGTATCTAGTTTCTAAATGAGTCTCTCCGTGCCTATGGGCCGAGGTGTCTTCTCATCATCGAAAACACATTCAGTGCCCATTATATGCAGCCGATTACTATAGGGATCCAACTTTTTAAAACTCAACGTTTTTGTGTGTTGCTCCAGGACATTCTAACTAATGACCTGTCGTCCGGTCTATTTTGCAGTCAGAGCTGGAGGAGTAGGGAGGGATGAAGGCTGAGGAGGGGAGGCATGGGCTAAGGGACAGCTAAGCAAAGAGGCAAGGAGGCCTCCTGGGGGAGGTGGTGCTGCCCACAGCATCTGAGCCCCGTCAGGTGCACACCTGCAAAGCCACAATTACCTGTCCCCAGAGCCAAGGAGGGAACACCTGTCCACCCCATCTGGAAATCTGCCGTGCCCTGCTTTGTTTGGGATTTGCCTGGCTGGTGATAAAGCTCCAATTCAACCCTGCTAGGAGAACTGGGTCCTCCCACCACCATTTTCCTACACATAGCTCTGGTCAGAAGAACTGGGTGCTCGCTGAGCCGGGGCACTGGCCAGCCCTCTCGGCCGCGTAAATCTCTCAGCCTCAGTATCTTCTTCCGGACGACGAGGACATCAGATGAGAACACTTTCAAGATGCCTTCCCACATTAAAGGTCAGTGATTCTACGAATCATGACACACATGACTGCTTCAAAGTCTTAACCCCCCCTCCAAATTAATAGAACGCTCAAGTTCAACCACGGCATTTTCTAGCGATACGACTATTGCTTAGTAACTCCAAGCCTTATCTGCCTCAGGTGTGAAAGGGCAATGCTGATATCCACACTTGTGGAGTTTCATGAACATTAATTTGAGTAAGATGTGCAGATCGGACCCAGCATCTGCTACCCAGTGGGCGTTCACCCCTCCCCACTGCACTGCGTCATTTGAATAATGATCATTTGCTTTCCACCAGAGTTCCTTGTCGCTGTGAACATTTGGGGCTGGATGATTCTCTGTTGTGAGGGGCTGCCCTGGACATGGCCCAATATTCAGTAACCTCGCTGCTCCCAAGTTGCTAGAGTCCACAGCCCCCTGCCCCCACCATTGAGTTGCGACCACCAAAAAATGTCTTTAGATGTGGCCAACTGGCTCCTGGGGCCAAATCTTCTCCCCACCCAACCCTGCTGGTTGAGAACCACTCATTCACACAGGTCTCAGTTATACAAGAGGAGAAATGGGTGCCTTGCTCAACATCACTTTTCCAGTATAAGTCAGAGTCCCGTCGGACCCATATCTTCAGGGCTCCGGTGCACATGTGACCTGCGTGACCACAGCCTGGATTTCTAGCTACCAGAGGGCAAGAAGGCAAAGGAAAGGAGACTAGAACTAAGATTTGGGGGAACCTACTCTGGGATCCTTTTGAAAGGCGATGGAGGGTCGTACCAGTGAATTCTTCCCTTACGGGTATACTGAATGGGGTCACAGGAGCGGTTATTTTTCGGAGCCCAGGAGAGAATGAAAAATGTGCAGGAGACTCGCACTCTTCTGAATTGCCCATACATAGAAAGATAAATATAATTTAGTGGTTCAGCTCATAAGAATATAGTTAGATCTGTCCTTGCTTTTCTTACGATTCAGCCCAATGGCACAATTTCAGATGATTTATGTGTCTCGACATCCTGTATTCACTCCCCAGCCTCTCTGAAGTTAGTTCTGCATCAGATGGGATTCATTAGATTAGATTGGACTATAACCCCACTTTTTCATTCATTTCCCTTCAAAGGTATGTTCAAAGATAAATGGCTCTGGCATTAATCTTCCTGGAGGAAAGTCAAGAGCACACACCCGCCCATCCTCATGACGACCAACTTGGAAACATTTAACCCCTTAGAAGACAAAGAAGCCCCGCCATTCATTTCATCCTGAGGTTCTGCCCCAGGATGTCGTGTGTCTCCTAGACAGTTCAGACTCCCATGTCCTAGATGGGAAATACTTCGTGAATCTAGGACGTTCTTGGCCAATCCTCAGTGCTAGCAAGGGTCACCTTGTCATAGAGAACAAAGCACGTGTGCTGACAGGTGGGAGGACTGGGAGGTATGCAGAGGAGAGGCAAGAAGGAATTTTCTAGGAATGGCTTCTTATGGGAGAGAGAGAGAAAAGAAGAAGACATTATGGGCCAATAATAGCAACATGGCTAAGACATGAAGTGGAACACGCATTTGTAAGGTACACCCAAAGATGATGAACTGAGCCTCCACATAAAGTATAGGAGGCCAGGGGGCCCTCCAACATCATGGCAAGGAACTTCGTGTGCACACACACATTCTAGTGTCACGTATACACACACAGTCCCCAGTAGTTGATGGAAACAACAATCGCAAGCAATCAGTGGTGCGTGGCTCATTCTCAGTAAAAGCTTCACCCCTTTTGGGGTGCATTCAGTTGGATTTGCATGGCAAAGAGGAGCAGGGAAGAGCAAAGCGGTTCAGTGTAGGACTTGCTATTCCGCATCTTTGGGGTGTGAAAGCAGGCAGATTCACAAGGAACCATAGTGAGCCCTGGGAGCCCTGCACAGATGTCCCAGGATACCATCTCAGAAGCCCTCAGGGGCATGACTGTCCATGTCATGTTCTCCATGAGAACAGAGCCACAGCTGGCCAAAAGATGATTTTCCCCATCCCCTAAGGAATCGTATTCCTTGCCATGCACGAATTTCCCGAGGCCTCTTGATGGTGGAGTTCCCTGCAGACACCCAGGCTGTGACTTTCTGAGGAGTATAGGGTCTCTTGGCTTGGGGTTAATGTGAGTTCTTGTTACTGGACAGGCCAGGAGGTTGATGAGCCCTGAGGACACTGGGCAAGATACAAAGGTGGATGGAGGGAGAGGAGGGATGTGGTCAGTGCTGGATATCATGAGAGCAACGAGAAATGCAAAACCAGGAGCTGGCCAAATCTGTGTTAGGGGGCAGAGGACAAAATCTGATATAAGCAACCCCCACCCAGAAAAACCCCCAAAGTGATCAGAATGGACAGTTTCTCTGCCTATGGCTGTTTCAGCCTGTGCACCTACTAAGGTCCTGGACACATCTTTCCAAGTCTTTCTCTCCCCACCTCTGCCAATTTGCCAGGGCTACCATGACGCAAAACTAGAGACCAGGGGGTTTCTTAACAGTCAGGAGACTGGAAGTCTCCAGGGGTCTTTATAAGAGGGAAGCGGAGGCTGGATTGATGGGAGGGAGGGGCCACAAGCCAGGAAATGCTGGCGGCCTCTGGATGCCGGAAGAGGCCGGCACGGATCCTTCCAGGAGCTTCCAGAAGCTACCAGCCCTGTTGACATCTTTCACACTCATTTTGTAATTCTAACCTTCAGGCCTGTAAAAGAATAAATGTGTGGTGTTTTAAGCTACTGCTTATGACAATCTGATACAGCATCAAGAGGGAACTAAGACATGCACAATGACACAATCCTCCTGGGCCCCATACACCCCACTCCCACCCTTCTTCACCCCCACCCTGTTCCCAGGAAACCACTGCCCTCTTTTCTGTCACTAAAAATTTGTTTGCATTTTCTAGGAATCAAATTATTTGGTATGGACCTTTTTTTAATCTGGTTTCTTTCAGTCTGCATCATTATTTTGAGATTTATCCACGTTGTTTCACTCCATAATACTCCATTATTTCATTGCCTGGCAGGATTCCATCACGTGGCTATACCACAGTCTGCCTACCCTGTCGCCTGCTGACAGACGCTTGGATTTTTGTCTGGTTTTGACTACACAAACACAGCTGCTGTGAACATTTGAGTATGAACTTGGTATGACTCCTGCTTCTGCATATAAATACCTAGGAGCAGAACGGCTGGATCATATGGTAGATATGTTTAACATGTTAAAAAAAAAAAAAGTCAACCTGTTTGCCAACGTGGTTTAACCAAGTTATGTTCTCACCAGAGTGTAAGCGAGGGCCCACTGCTCCGCATCTTCACCAACACTTGGTGTGGCCAGTCTTTTCATTTTTGCCCACTCTAATAGGTCTGTCGTGGTATCTCGCTGTGATTTTAATTTGCATTTCCCTAATGACTAATGAGGTTTAGAATCTTTTCATGAGTTGACTTTTGTCTCTTTTTCTTCTTCGATGAAGAGTCTGCCCTAATCTTTTCCAAATTTATTATTGGATCCTTTTTTATCATTAAATGTTCAGAGTCTTCATTCACTCAACAAACATGGACCTACTATGTGCAAACACAGGACCCACTGTGTGCCATGTGCTGTGTGCATCAGAGGAAAAGTAGACAAAATCTCTATCCTCAAAGAGATGACACTCCTCCCTTGTGACTTCTACGGTCCCTCCCTCGGTCCTGGGTGGGCCTTTGTCACTGCTGTAAGGAATAGGATGGGGCAGAAGGGATGCCACACGGTCTCAGAGACTAGGTCATAAAAACTGAGAGGGCATCTACCTGACTACCCCCTCCCTTACCCCCCTGAACCATCCCCCAAGTCATGAGCGCCTCAGGTCCCACAGAGAAGCCACAGTTCCAGCCAGCAGCCCCAGCTAAAGTCTCAGCTAACACACAGCCTTCCCACTGCTCAGGTGCTAAGCGGAGACGGTAATCTCTTCTCGAACTGAGCAATAGACAACCCCTTGTTGCAGTTGGAGCCTCTTACTCAACAACAAATGACCGAAACCCAAGTCACGACAGAGAAGAGCATTGTTATATCAGAAATAGAACGTTTGTATTCCGAAGAATACGTACTCTGAATAACTGGTTTTTCCCCCCTAGGACAGATGGGTATGTTTATTTAAACAAGCACATTTGTATTTAAATTTTAAAACATTTAAGTTAAAACTAAAAGCGTCCTCTCCTTCTTCCACAGGCATTCGCCTTAGAAACATAAAATACTCATTTTGCAGCAAACAGTCAGAAAAGCCCAGAATTTCAGAGCTGAAATGGCTTTGATAGGCTCCAGGCCTCCTCATACAGCACAGAAACTGGGAGCCAGCCTTCTTCAGGTTTTCCTCATACAGCACAGAAACTGGGAGCCAGCCTTCTTCAGGTTTATCTTGCATAATCTGGAAAATAAAGCTATGTTTTCCTGCCCTGTCACTGTCTTCATGACTTCTTCATCCAGGACGAATTACACTGAATTTGTTAAGAAAATACTCTTTCTTTCCTGGGGCGCCTGGGTGGCTTAGTGGGAAAAGCCTCTGCCTTCAGCTCATGTCATGATCTCAGGGTCCTGGGATCGAGGCCCACATTGGGCTCTCTGCTCAGCGGGGAGCCTGCTTCCCCCTCTCTCTCTGCCTGCCTCTCTGCCTACCTATGATCTCTCTCTCTATCAAATAAATAAATAAAATCTTTAAAAAAAAAAAAGAAAGAAAATACTCTTCCCTTCCTTCCACAGGAAACGCTTCTGTTGAAGAACTGATCTCCAAAGTTATTTAAATTCCGGTTTGCTCAGGGACACCTGAGGGGCACAGTGGGTTGAGCATCCAACTCTTTTTTTTTTTTTTTTAGATTTTATTTATTTATTTGAGAGAGAGAAAGTGAGAGAGAGCATGAGAGGAGAGAAGGTCAGAGGGAGAAGCGGACTCCCTGCAGAGCTGGGAGCCCGATGTGGGACTCGATCCTGGACTCGATCCTGGAACTCCAGGACCATGACCTGAGCCAAAGGCAGTTGCCCAACCAACTGAGCCACCCAGGTGCCCGAGCATCCAACTCTTGATCTCAGCTCCTGTCTTGATCTCAGTGTCATAAGTTCGAGCCCCACGTTGGGTTCCATGCTGGGCGTGGAGCTTACTTAAAAAAAATAAAAATAAAAATTCCAGTTTTCTCAGTGCCCAGCAACAGTCCTTTGGGCCTCAGAGAAATGAGGGTGATGGTAGGGACCACAGGCTCTGGGTGGTCACTGGGTCTGGATGCAAGTCCCAGCTGTGCCACCTACCACCTGTAGGACTTTGCTCAGTTTGCTTGATCCTTTGTGGGCTTGCGTCTCCTTGTCTGTAACATAGAGATGTGACACAGTATGAGAGAGGCATCGTAGAATTTTCGTGAGAAATACACGAAATATGGTCTATTAAAGCTCTTAAAGTGTAGTTGATATTCAAAAGAAAGGCAGCAACTCTCGTGACTCCATGTGAATCCCATCCAAGCGTCCTTCCTACTGCAAAGATAAAATAATTCGCCTTTGTCAACTCCTTTTTCAAAAAGTCCATGGACATCTGGCCCTTCAGAAGGAGTTCAGATCTATTCTGATGGCAATTAGAAGGATGAAAGCAGCAAAGCAAGAAAGAGACATCCTCTGAAATTGCCTTTAGTGGTGACCCCTTTGAATGCGGTGTGAAGGAGGGACGGGGGGCTGGGGGCTGCCTGAGCTGAGGCCGGATGAGAAATCCCCTGGGAGGCTGTGCTCAGAATTATACAGGACACTGTGTCTGTGGCCTCGCCTCAGAGAGTGGCAGTGGGACATGGCTAATAGTCGTCATGCTTAGAGCCCGTGTTTGCTGACCGTCCATATTTAGGGCCCGGTCACAGGAAGAGGATCGGCAGAGAGTGGTGAGAGGAAACTGGTCACAGAAGTAAAGAAGAGAGCTCTTGAAGGAGGAAGCAGACACCAGAATAGACTTCTGTTGAGCCAACGAGCAAAGCCTGAAATAGTAACCACTGGCCCTGGGGACCGCTGAGAAGCCCTCCCACCATCTACGGTGAGACCCAACCCCATCCGTGTATGACTTTCAATCCCTTGTACCCCACGGGGTGAGGTCAAGAGTAGGGTGCGTGTGAACAGCCCAGAGAAGTAGGGCTTCTTGTAATTCTTACTCGAAAGGCTACTTTTACTTGTATCGGTAGTCAGAGCTACTCCAGACAACATCTCCAGGGTCTGCTTTCCTTGTGGTGCAATGAGATGGTGACGTGAATGGATGGAAGACAGCTGCAGGCTCCAAATAAAGATTGGATGTTTCTTCGATGGGCCTTCATGATGGTCAGGCTCCTGCTGGTATGTAGCAGATTCATTTGTACAGAGGTGGTCATGTCATGAGAGAGACACCACCGCCAACTCTCTGACAATGGGCATGGCCATATGGAGTGAAGATGGCACCAGGGGTGAAGCACTCTTGGCCATCCCAGTGATGCACCCTTCCGCACTCCTCCTCTGAGAGTCCTGGGGGCCAGCTTCCCAGGAGCACCACTGTGGCCCGGGGTTCCAGAACAATGAACATCTTGAGAACTCCTCCAGCAGTCCACATCCAAAAACATCTCTGGTGGGGCAGGGCTTCTAAAGGTCCCCTGCCCCAGTTTTACTGCACTTCAAGGGCCAGCAGAAAGGTTCCACTCCCATCTGTGACATTGTCTCCAATCACATCTGACCCCTTCACTTCTGTGTCACCTCAGTTTAGGATTCCAGAATGTTGAGTCACATGAGGCTCCTGAAGGTCACCCAGCCCAAGCCCTCATTTTGCAGATGAGGTTGTGGGGACTCAGAAACCTTCTGTGGCTTGGATGGGATCACCGGTAAGAAAGGAAACTCAACCAGACGTAATGTCTTGAAAAGAAAGCCTTGGAGGGCTGTCCATTCTCCACGTGAAGCAGAGGGGAGGCTGGGCTTGGTGAGCATGGCTGAGAGCTGGTCCTTTTATGACCTGAAGTGGAGGCTCTGGTCATTGAAATGTCCTCCCTTAAGAGGAAAGCCTACAAACAGCCTGCTGGCAGAGTCAAGGGGCCACTAGGCTAAATATCCAAGTTATATTTAGGGGCCCATGGGTGGCTCAGTCGCATCTCATTCCGACTTTCGATTTCAGCCCAGATCATGATCTCTCAGGGTCATGAGATCAAGCCCCCTTTCAGACTCTATGCTCATCGGGGAATCTGCTTAAGATTCTCTCTCTCCCTCTCCCTCTGTCCCTCCTTCCTCCTCATGTTCCCACGTGTGTGTACTCTTTCTCTCTAAAATAAATAAATTAGTGGTGCCTGGGTGGCTCAGTCGTTAAGCATCTGCCTTTGGCTCAGGTCACTATCCCAGGATCCTGGGCTGGAGTCCCGCATTCGGGCTCCCTGCTCAGCAGGATGCCTGCTTCTCCCACTCCCACTCCCCCTGCTTGTGTTCCCTCTCTTGCTGTCTCTCTCTGTCAAATAAATAGATAAAATCTTTAAAAAAAAATAAAATTAGTTAATTAAAAATGTATATCCAAGTTATATTTAATCATTAGGCATTTCCCTCTGCAACTCTTACCCACATTCCAAATCTACCCAAAAATTCATTTAAAAGAACTTGAAAGGTTTGGGAAATGTTTACAGTTACCTTAAGTTTCAGGATGACATCTGGAAGCACACATTCAGTCTAACTGAGCATCCATTTAAGGATCCTCTGCTGAGTCGTAGAAACAGGCCACACTGTGGCTCAGGAGCCAGGGACCCCGCGCCTTTGACCATGGCACATGAGGGGACCTCACAGCAGCAGGAGGCATGTGCCCATGGGGAAACGCTCATGGGAGGCATAGAGACACTTCCCCAAGGAGACTTGGTCTTGAAGAAAAATAAACTTGGTCTTTGATGGGTGGAGAACATTCTAGTAAGATGAAAGAGATGCACAAGCAATGTCTCTTTCCAAACTTTATCATGTTAGTGGACCAATCTATCCAAACTCACGAAAACCGTGAAACTTGTAGACAAAGGTAAAATACTAGCGTTTATTTAAAATAAAACGTCCGGAGCTCCCACCAAAGGGAGAGATTTCTCTCTCTTCCTCGAAGTCTGAGCCAACTGAAGCCCAAAATCCACTAATATACAAAACAGCCAGAAGAGGGCTTCGGACAGTTTGTTGCAGAACAAGGCAGGCCCTGCAAGCTTATTCTTTGGAACCGCAGGTGGCCCATTCCCCAGCCGCGGGCACACAAACAGGACCTTTCTTTCTCGTTCTTACAGGGAGCCTGGAACCTCGGCCCACTGAAGCTATTTCTTCTGGGGAGAGAACCTCCAACTTTCGTTGTTCACAGAGGCCCCGAGCGGGTGACAATCCTGATCTCATATTTACTTCTTCCCGGGGCTCCAAAGTCAGCGACAGTGACGCGAAGGCTTCCTGGGCCCGCCCCCTGACGGAGCTTCCGACCTCCTGCAGTTCTGCGCTGGGACACACGGGGGCAGCAGAGCTCGGCCCGCTCCTCACCTGACTTGGCAGCACAACAGGAATTTGAGGGACGCTGATTAGCTTGCGGGATAAACAGGCCAGGCGACACTTGCCTCCTAGCACCAAAACTCCGATGCGTTCAGTACCTGCGATGGTAATGCTTCACTGTGTGCGCTGCGCTGATGGCTAAATCCACACTAAATCTCACCAAATCCGTACAAGGAAGGAAACCTGATTTTAGAAGAGTCCAAACACTGCGTGGTGGGAGTGCTGTTATCTATGTCTATATCCCTATCCGTACCTATATATCTGTATCTATCCTATATATCTATAACTAGATGTATATGTAGCTATAGTGACAGAGCTAGATCTAATATCTATATCCCTATCTGTTGAAATATACACATATATAGATTACATAATTAGAAATATCAGTGTATATATACACTATATATATACACGTATGCTTCTTACATCTTTCTTTTTTAAAAAATTTTACATATTTATTTGACTGAGAGAGATCACAAGTAGGCAGAGGGAGAGGGGGAAGCAGGCTCCCAGCCGAGCAGAGAGCCGGATGCGGGGCTCCATCCCAGGACCCTGGGATCATGACCTGAGCCAAAGGCAGAGGCTTTAACCCACTGAGCCATCCAGATGCCCCTTCTTACATCTTTCTGTTCTATCCAAAGTATCTTCAATAGGCGTGCATTTGTTGAACAATCAGAAAAATATATAGACTCCACAAACATGGAAGGAAAATCTACATTAAATGAAAATCCAGCAAATATATTTTGAGGTTTTTTTTCTCTCAGAAAGATACTTCGGTTTATGAAATAATTAGCAATATGAGGACTTTAGTTTTTTAGGATTTTATTTATTTGAGAGAGAAAGAGAGAGAGCACACACGAGCTAGTGGCATGGGCAGAGGGAGAAGGAGAAGTGGACTCCCACTGAGCAGGGATCCCAGGACCCCAGGATCATGACCTTAGCTGAAGACAGAAGACAGACTGACTGAGCCACCCAGGCACCGTGAATATGAGGACTTCAAGTAATGCTCTTTATTTGTGGATTTACTTGCCATATGCCTCACATATGTGCAAGGCATTCTCTCAGGTTCTAAGACAGCAAGGTGAGTCACAGTTACTGCCCCAAAGAGCTCACAGTTGGGCAGCGGTGAACCACAGATGGTGGTTGTTACAATGGAGAAATGGACAAAATCATGGAAGACAACAGAGTTGGAGACTATGAATTCTACAAGGGACCGAGTATGACGACGCTTCACGAAGAGGTGGGGCTTGAGGTCTGTCTTCAAAGGTTAAATAGGAATTGACCAGTAAAGGTGGGAAGTGGTGCATCAGGCCGAGGAAATGTCAAGGACAAGTTCATGGAGAGTGGGAAGCAGACGTGGAGTGAGGGTAGGGGGAAGGGCTGAGCCTGGGGCCACCATGGTCACAGCAGAGGGTGAAGAGCCAGGATGCTAGCTTGTTCGCCCACCGGGGGCGACAGGGCAGCAGGCAGACGTCCTGGTCGTGTCTGGACTCTGGCGACAGCTATACTCTGGCCGGAATGTGTTGGTAGGTTCCTGGGGCACCTAAGTGGCTCAGTCGGTCAAGCATCCGCCTTTGGCTTGGGTCATGATCTCCGGATTCTGGGATCCAGCCCCACATCAGGCTCCCTGCTCAGCAGGGAGTCTGCTTGTCCCTCTTCCCCTCCCCCTGCTTGTGCTCTCTCTCTCTCTCTCAAATAAACAAATAAAATCTCTCAAAAAAATAAAAAATAAATAAAACAGCGTTCCTCAGCCCCTCACTACTGAAGTTCTGGGTAGACCAAACTATTAGCCCCAGGGCCTTTGAATATACATCTCCGTCTTCACTCTCCTCCTACTCTCCCCATTGGTCACTCTCCCCATTGACCATCCAGGCTCGTCTTAAATCCCCAAAAGAGCATCCCTACTCCCCCAACCTAATACTGTTCTCCAATGTGCTCCCAAGATACCCTCCACTTGTCCCTTTAAACACTTACTATGAAAAGTAGTTTAAAAAAAAAAAAAAGGAAGGAAAAAAGAGAGGTAGTTATATGTATATGTGTGTGAGTATTTGCTTTTCACGTTCTCATTACTTCTCGAGACCATGAACTCCACGAGAGCAGGAGCCTTGTCAGCTCTGCTCACACAGAGCAGTGCCAAAATCAATAAGGAATTTCTAGATGAGGAAGCAAGTACTGCCAGTTAACCTGATTATGGCTCCTATTTGTATCAGTTTAGAGACTGATTGGTGAGCTGGTCTCTTTGGGCTAATTATCATTCCTTTCAAGTAAGAGATGTTTAAAAGCATCGCAAATAAATAACAAAAATATGAATTTCTCACAGATGCCGAGTTCCTAATAAAAGAATTATTCCAACACTTATCTTGAGAATGCATAATTAAGAAACAGCAATACGTAGGGGCTTGTTGGGTTTTTTTCTTCTACTCAAGATGTCTACTTAGGCCATTCTCTGTGTGGTTCTTTCTTTGATAATTAAAGCTCTCGTTTTGTCTTTTCATCATTAGGAAACCATCCCAGATAACAAAACTGTATTTCTTTTAAACCATAAAAGCATTGGAATATTATAGTCAGGCTAATTTCATCTACATAACATTACATGTAGAATTTCTACTTGAAATTCATTCTTAATAAAAAGCAAAAAGTTTACCAAGAAAGGGACCAAAGCCCCGTGAGAAAAAAGGAGATTATCAGGCACCGGAAGAGGGACAGAGTTGGCCAGCATCCTCTACCATATAAGAATATACTGTATATTCTGTTTGTTGTGGGGGTTTTTTATGTGGCAAAGTCCAAATAACTTTTTAAATGTCGGCTCTGGTTTTATCAGCTTCATTCCCAACCCTTCTATCCACCCAGAAACTGGAAATCAAGTCAACATATTTTCAGGTATAATACGTTGGGCCAAGCACGAGGGAATGCAACAGTAAATAAGATAAGGTCTACCCTCAAAAAGGTTTTGGTCTCTGGGAGGGCACATCTTGTAGATTGGTATAAAGTAGGAAAAAACAACTGCCCCCTCCCCAGAGTCCACAGCCCACGTGCCCCCAGCTACACGACGAGACCCATCATTTGTCTTTGGGATAAAGGACCAGTGAGCTGCATGCCCAGCACCGTGTCGCCGCTATGACAAGTGGTTCACATCTTATTGGCCCAGAAGCAGAGCACATCTTTTCTTTCTTCCCCTAAAGAAGGTCTAAACGGTAGCCATGTTTGTTTGCTCCTTGGGACCAATCTTTTTTTTTTCCCTTGAACTCATTCCTTTCACCCATTTATTCAAGAGATGTTTATCAAGAGCTTGCCACGTGTAGGCACTGTGGTGGGTGCTGGGGACAGAATGGGGAACAGGAGTGGAGGTCTCTGTGAGCATGAAGCCACCTCAGCAGGGACCGTGTGTGGCCCTCACGTAATGACAAGACCACCCTGCATGCTGTGGACATACTGGGCCCTCTTCCAAGGGCTTCAAGTGCCCCTGCCCCATGTTATCACGACAGCAATGCCATGTGGCAGGAAGGACCGTCTTCTTGAAGAAAGCGAGGCCAGGGAGCTAAAGCCCATGCCTGCTCCATTTGGGGTGCCTGAGCAGAGCCAGAAGTTGTGTCTGTGCACACCAGACAGCCTGTGGAACTCAGCTCCGAACACCTTACCTTCGACCAGGCCGCGAGTGGAGGGAGACCACACATGGTCCCACGGACGAACAAGCATCCCCTGCACAAGTTTTGGATGTGAGGTCGGTAAAGCGAGGAGGGCCCCATCCAATGGGAAAGGGACAGAAAGCGCCCCTCCGGGGAAGCCTGGGACCGAGAAGTTTGGGTGGAGTGTATGAAAGGAGGGGGCCAGGAGGTCCGCACTGAGCACAGAGGCAGAGAACTGGCCTCTGGCAACTATGACTCAAGACTCAGGAGCACCTGACGTGCAGGTGAGAATCGAGGGGTGTGGGGGTTACAGACAAGAATTCCCGCTGGGCTGTTGAGTTTCCAAATATCAGCACTTTGGTTGTGATCAAGCACCAAACGAATTCACACGTCCCCATTATTATCATAGATGCTCAGGTCCTAAGTCCCTTGTGATCATTGCCAAGGAAGAGAAGGGAGAAGAGAGCAGCAGGACACCTGTGTGCTGTTTAAAGCAGTGATGGCAAGATGAGTAGTGTTCGGGTGGATGAAGGCTCCGTCTCCAATTCCACTAGACAGCCCCTCTCCCCCAGGACAGAGCCCCCTGTGCCGGCGACCCAGTATGCACCACATTTTCCTGTTTCTAAACCACTCTGGCGATTGTGTTGTATCGGCTGGCTTGTGCCACCACGGAGTAGCTCGCAAGTCCTTTGCTGGTAGAATAACGGCTTGCGCTTCCCTGGACCCACAGCCAGACAGGTGATGTGGGTCCAGTGACAAGTGCTGGGGGGGGGGGGCTGCTGGAGGGCTGTGAGCCTCTGCCCTCACCGAGTACCTGGGACCTTCTCCGGGGCCATCCACCTGTCAGTGTTCAGTGAGAACGTCTCATTGAGTTCATGTTCATTTATCCTGCTGATTTCCAAGGTGGGGAGCCTGAGGCTCTCACAGCCGCAAGGAAGCACGACGCCCATTCCACGGCTGACTTCGAGCATGCTTCGTCCGAGTGGGTGTTCTCTCTGCGCTGACTGTAGCCTCAGAACTCTCCTCATCAGCTCACCCCAGCAGTGTTAATTAGAGGTGGTACAACGGACACTCTCTGCAAGTCCGTTTGGGGAGCCAGTGTCACCACAGCAAGGACAGCCGCCATGTCGACTTCTGTCACGTGTCATTACCTGGGCGTTCTGTAAAGAGCTGAAATCTATTATGTCTAGAATCAAAGGGCATCTTTAGAAACCAGTGCTATATGTAAAATCAAAATTTTAGGGGCACCTGGGTGGCTCAGTCGGTTAAGGGTCTGACTCTTGTTTTCCACTCAGTCATGATCTCAGGGTCATGAGATCTAACCTTTCATCAGGCTCTATGCTGGGCAGAGTTTGCTTAAGATTCTCTCTCCCTCTCCCTCTGCCCCTCCCCAGTCCCACCTTGCTCTCACTCTCTGGAAGGAAAGAAGGAAGGAAGGAAGGAAGGAAGGAAGGAAGGAAGGAAGGAAGGAAGGAAGGAAGGAAGGAAGGAAGGAATTTTAAGCAGTCATGGATTCAAATGAAAAACAGATGTGCAAATGTGCCAAGCATACCCCTTGCTCTTAAACTCATTCAGGGATTTTTTAGTACACACTTAAAAATTAAAATAAGTAAGGTATGTGTGGTTTAAATGATCTGCCTTTGTGGATTTGCATAATAATTTGTTACATCTTTAGTTGAAGTTCCAATCTGTGGCCATACAAAGAAGGTAAACTCAAATGTCTGAGCTTTCCTGGGAAAACTGTGCGAGTGTGGTACGATGACAGTTGTCTCCAGGCCAGGACACCTTCTGATGACTCGTCCCGTGGGAAGTGACTTCTTTGATGCAATGATGGCCCTCATGTGCACCACCAAGCATGCCCTCCCAGCCATCAGAAAGGAAAAGGCCCACAGATCAGATTAAAATGCTAGAACCAGGGGCTCCTGGGTGGCTCAGTCCATTAAGCATCTGCCTTCAGCTCAGGGCATGATCCCAGGGTCCTGGGATCGAGCCTGCATTGGGCTCCCTGCTCAGAGGGAAGCCTGCTTCTCCCTCTCCCACTCCCCCTGCTTGTGTTCCCTCTCTCACTGTGTCTCTCTGTCAAATAAATAAATAAAATCTTAAAAATAATATAAAATGCTAGAAGCACACAGTTTATTAAATGCATTTAACACAGTGCCAGCTGCAAGGGCGAGAGGCATGTGGGGTGGGGGGTAACCCACAGGGCAGCACACAGGGCAGACGGACACCTCTCTGTCCTGTGGTCCCTGTCTCCTGCACCAGCCCTTCCCACTGAGAGGGTGATGACAACAATCAGAGCTGGGGTGGGGCAGGGGTCCAACAGAGGGAGCCTAGAGCCAATAACACATGCTCGTTTTTTCTGGAGAAACACAGCGACTCGATCTCCAGAGAGACCACCACATGGTGCACCTGCAGCTGGCTACGAGCGGCCGCGGGGCCTTCATCATGTGCTGGACACATCTACAGGTGACAGAGCTGCCAGCCCAGGGGCCATGACCCTTCTCAACCATCAGTTCCCTCCAGCTGGTGCCAACGAGTCTCCCACTCACACACTCTTCCATGCGCCCGGCCGGTTGCTGACTCGCCATCCACATTTATTACACTTCTGGATTTTGCCCCTGGTGCGCGTGCCCCTTGCCTGCACATTGTCCAACCTAACACGTCCTCGAGATTCACCTGTATCCCCCGAGCTACGGGCCGGCTTACTCTCCCTGTTTCATATGCCTTACAAGTTCCCTCCTTCTATTTGTCTTCTGCTCTTTAAGGCAAAACTGGTTACGCGCAAGACAGCAAAGTTCCAATATGAATCTGGGGTTCATTTGGAGTAGGTACTAGGAACTCTCTACCATTCAACTATACCCAAGTTATTACTCAGGATCCAGGGAGCCAAAGTCTTGGATGAGCTTTAGATTTAAAATAATGGTAACTGTCAAATGACAACATGAAGGGATGTCCACCCCTCCTGTGGGGTGGAGAAGAAGAGGGCTTTACATAACAGCGTAGAAAGATTATCCCTAACCGTGGGAACAAAGGAATACATAAGGAATGTTTTAAGGCATTACAATAATGCAATTAGGGCCAATTTTTTTTCTCCATCCAAATTATAAAGGTGCCTTAATGTTCTAATAAAAAAATACAGTGAAAGCTGGCTGGACACTCCACCACCACCTGATCGAATACCTTCAATTTCTTACACAAGGACTTCCTTTGAAAAGTAGACTATTTCTATTAGGTTTAACTCTGTATTTTAATATCCGTCTTTTCTCTAAAGTGGTGACATCCCTGGGCCTCCGCAAACAAACGCAGCCCACGCGTCCTGGCCTCTGAAGGAACGTGTGTCAGCAGCCCAAAAATTTAAATTTTAGATGTGTTTGAGTTTCAGTGCCAGACTTACCCACTAAGTGACTGTCCCCAGAAGAATGTCTGGACACTGTGAGTAATACAAATGGGAAGGAAAAAGTAGTCGTGGATTTTCCAAAAAGCTACTATTGGGGCATTATATGAAAGACGTTATGCCTCAAAGAGTTTCTGGACTACATATTTAGGTGTTTTGTACTGGAGCCCCTCCCCCAGACGTTTCTAGAATGGTGAAGCATTGGGCCCTGGCCACTGGCCGGAGTTCAGTGGTGCCTCCAGGCAGGTCCCCCCCCGACCGCCTCCACAAGATACTCTTTCCTGAAATATCCAATGCCTTGGGATTGGAGCTCCCCAACTGCTGGCCCCACTGGGACCCCCCTGCCCCAGCTGTCAGACTCACCAGTCAGCAACTCCAGCAGGAGGTCCCTCTCCTGGGGTTGAAAACATTGACTGCCAGGAATATATTAATCCCCTGTTTGCTTTTTCTGTGACAATAAACAGAATTCTACCAACCCACCTTCAGTCAGAGGT
This sequence comes from Nasua narica, assembly GCA_028533885.1. Taxonomy (NCBI): domain Eukaryota; kingdom Metazoa; phylum Chordata; class Mammalia; order Carnivora; family Procyonidae; genus Nasua; species Nasua narica. The sequence continues at coordinate 75,739,835 of CM052811.1, read as the reverse complement.
GCTTTTATTTGTTTTTTGTTGATGTTTCTTTTTCTTTCTGTTGGCCAATTTATTTTAAGGCTGTAAGTGGACTAGAACTGGATTCTAGGACCCTCAATTAATTGCTCTAGGGACCAGCTTCTCAATGTGCGTACCTGTCTCTGCTTATCTCTGCAAGCCCCTTTTGTTCCCTTCTTGCCATTGACTTTTGTTGTCTTTCCAATATGCTCTAGTGAAGGTTCGAGACTGGAGACCATGAGTCTCATCACCTTAGCTAATGGACCAGCTCCCCTCCCATGTGGCTGGGGCATTGTGAGGTCAACAGTGTGAGCCCAGCTCTACCACAAAAGGCTCTTGTTCTGTAAACTGGGATTCTTATGGTACCTGCAGCCCAGAAATATTATGAGGACAGAACATGATGGTTTATATAAAGCGCCCCATGGGAAGCTTCACACATAGTAAGTACTCAATGCAGACTCACCCTAATTCCTTTGTCTCCATCTAGGAATTGGCCACCTTTGGGTCAGGTGCCCAATGGCCACTTTGACCAGCACCCCAGTGTTGGTTCCCTGAGCAGATTATTGTCTATACTCTCTGCCCCCATGCCTTCCCTTTGGGGGATTTCGCTTCTTCCCGGTTTGGTGACTCTGGTGTGCTGTCAAACACAGCCCATTCCCCTCACAGATGGGGCAGGACCATGACCCAAGCTAAGCCAAACAGGTTCGGAATGAGCAAAGAGAAAATTCTGTATTCCCTTTCCAACTGTTAAGCTTCTTTTTTTTTTTTTTTTTTTAATGAACTACTTTGAGCATCTCAACTTGCTCACCCTGCACCACTCCCCCAGGGCCAAGTTCAGATCCTTGTCAGTCAAGTGCGCAATGGGAAAAAGTAGGCGTGATAAATGGCAATGAGCAGTAGGAGATGGTTTTATGATCACAGAAGGGTTCTGGGTTTCATCCTGCTCCTTGAGGAAAGACGTTAGGGATCTGACTGTCTCTTAGTGTGGAGCAAGTACTGCTCAGGAGAATCTCAGTCCCATTTACAGGTCCCTGGTTCCCCGGGGATTTACCCTCTAAGGGCTCCCGGGCCCGTTGCACCATGGGTGATGATTTAATTAGCTGTTTTGCCAGTACACAGCGCCTGGGCTGACTTCCCACCTTAGAGAATGATTAAGAACCCCACAGTCCCCCTTCCCATCTTGGCCCAATATAAGTTCTAAATAACTCACATTTCTCTGGGAGTCTGTGGTTGACAGCTTATTATCTAGTGCCATTCTATACACTAGTTAGGACTCTGGCTCCCATAGAAAGGAATGTGTACAAAGGATACTATGTAGCTTAGGGAATTAGATAACTGGATTCAGGAAGATCAGGAGCCAGGGACCTCAGCTCCAACAACCTTCTAGAAGGACAGCCTGTCCTTCGGAATTCAAATCCCAGAGACAGAGTGTCTAAAAAGAGGTGTAGAAATGTGGTTTTTAAACATCCAGTATCGGAAAGATACTCGTGGAAGGGAATTTGGAGAGTGCTCAACCAAATAGCATAGAACATAATTGTGGATTAGGCTGAATATAAGCTACAGCTGCATTTACCAAAAAAGGGGTGCGCTCATTCCATCTACCCACACAAACTCACGCTCTGCTCTTAAAGGTCTCCTCTGGGGCCTTGAGGAAGACATTGATGCAGGAAGCACCAGAATATTTTAAAGGAGGAGGGCACCGACAATCGAGAGTCATGATGGCGCTAAAGAGAAGAGAAACAGGGACAGCCACAGTAATGATCGGAGGATAAGTAGATGGTGTAATCTAACAGTGACTTATGTAAAACTCCTATCCCATTCCCTAACGACATCTCAGGGGCCTGTGCCACCTCGGGGGCCCAGCCTACAGGACATCACACTTTGTCACCGACGTGAACAATATCATGATTAGGATCCTAAGGGCAGGAAATGACAGGTTCCCAGAAACCTTGTTTAGACACCCACATGTATTTAAAAATAAATACAATAAAAATAAGGCACCTGCCAGCTCAATTTCTGGTGTTGCAGAATTTGGGAGCCTGCTGGAATATCTCCTCCAAGGTAAAAGCAAGGGGTTTCATTTTGTTCCCCTACCTTCAGAAAGACACTCAACACTTAGAGCATCTCTTTGGATTTTGGGCTCTTATAAACTAAATTACTTTCTGGATGACCCAAGAGCCCCCCTGGTCTAAGCTATAGAGCAAATTCTGCTGCTAAAAACTTTGACATTAGGCGAAAACTCTCTGTTACTTGAAATGTGGGTTAAATTGGCTGAAATACCTCATTTTCAAGGTCTATGGAATTTCAGAACTCTCCTTCAGATTTCTGGGCTTGTGTCTACACAGTGTGTTTGAGTTCTGGAATCCTCTTCCACAATGGGATCACTTAGTTATAATACTACCGTGCACATCTCATGTGGTGGGGGGCGGTGGGGGATGGACCTCTAAGTGGTGTCTATGGTTCTCATGTGGGCAGCAACTTCACTGTATTCTTTATCTTCCTTCCCCATTCTCCACCCAAGACTTCTCCATCTTCTGCATAACCTGGACTTTCCATCTCAAAAGGTAAGAGTCCTTTGTGGTTCCACTTATGTGGTGTTGCTGCAGTTTTTTGTTAACTTTGATCAATGTGCTTTCTCCCCTAAGAGGCGCGCTGGCAATCCTTGAGTCCCAGAAACATCGCCCCCCGTCTGCATTGTGTAACAGCAACGATATATAGTCCCCTTGATGATCAGAATCCACCACCCCAGCCAACATGGTTATCCTTGTTCTGGCGAGCTCACCCGGTGGTATGGGACTAGGAGGGTAGTCTCAACTTCCTCTTTAATGGGATCATCGCTGTACCCCTGGTGTAGAAAACAACCATCTCCATTGAAGACTGAAGTTGTAGGAATGGGAAGCAAAATATGTACAAGTCTGTGGGTAGGTATGATGGCACCACTCCCGTGTCTATCTGTTGGCTCCCAGATGCTCGTTTTCTTGATGTGGAAAAACGCCACCATCTATTGGTCACCGAATAAAAGCACATACTGCAAACTGAGGCAAACCATTCCAATCTCTCAAGGTGTTGGCTCCCAACTGATACCATAACTTGAACTCCATTAGGTTATTTCATCATGCTAAAAGGTCCCCATTATATGGATGATGAAGCACCTTTTGAATATCAATGAATCCACTGAGCTTGGCAGAAGGAAGGAGGTTGTAGAATAATTTCCTTGGTCGGAGGAAGTGTTTTGTGGGACACCACTACCATGAATGAGGCATTTAGTAAGTTCCCTCTTAATGTCACAGAAGCATCATACCCAGTGTTAATGTCTATTTCAGGAAGCATGAGTCACTGACCCCTCCACAGTGGAAAAGTTCAAATTTAATCTAACTGCCTCTGAGTAGCTGGCTGGTTTTCCTCCACTCCAGGATTGGGGGCTGCATCAAGGCTTCCAATTGGTCTCATTCAGCTTTAGTAGAAGATGTTGGCCTCAATCAAGAGATGAGCCCCATCTTTCTCATCCTACCCCCACGGCCACTTGGTTCACCTTGTCCACCATTGCTCCACCAAAAACCACTGGGATGGCAGGGGAAAAGAGGCTGATTGGTATGAATAGGGCACATTAATTATCTGCTTGGTTATAAGAAGACTCCTTCCAAGGGAGCACCCCTCAGTGAAAAACCACATGGGTCGCAAACATTCTCACATTCACACAGGCCATTTTGAGAGGCTTACCCACATTCTCTTCCCTAGATCTTTTTGTCATTTTTCTTCTCTAGTCTCCTCCTTTCCAAATCTCTGTCCATATGGCCAGGAGTAAACCACAGCCCGTGAAATGGTACACATTCTGATCTCAGGCCATCTTTCTCTCCAAGAAAATAGACAACACGTACCACTTCAATTCTTTCTCATGAAAGAAATTCTCCTCTCTGCTGTCCTCCAAGGCCCTACCCAAATATGAATATGCAGCCACAACATTTCAGTTCACAACGGTGCAAACCTATCGGGGGCACCATCTGTAAACCAAGTTCAAAAATGTTCCCATTTGATCAAACTGGCCATAAGGAATTCCCATGGAGGCTTAGCAGTGGGTTGAGGTTTAAGACGGTACCTCAGGAGTAAGCATACTGACACTGTGAGCCACATGTTCTTCAATGTATTCACTTCTGTAGGACCTCATGCCACCTCCAAGTGATGAGGGAGGACTAATCATTTACTCAAAGTTATGGTCATATACTCCAAGGGATGGCTTTAGTGTTTAGATAATACCCCATCCACGAAGGAAAGTTCAGGTGAAATGGTTAACAGATGTGCAGTGGTTAGTCTCTACCAGGGCTCAAAAGCAAGCCAAGAGCTTTCCTTAAAAGGGAACAATTACATTCCAAAGGAGGGTATGGCTTTGCTCAAAACCCCATCACTGATACTTTGCAGTCTATATATCATCATAACACTGTCATTGTAGTAGACCAGCAAGACATACTATGAGATTGTGGGACAACGAAGTCCTTAAGCCATCCAGAATACAGAAAACTGCTTCTAGTGTTTCTTGCTTACTAGAATAGAAGGCGGGGGGTGGGGAGAGACAATTTTCGGGATAATAACTTCATACCAAGCCAGGAGCCAATGCTGATTTATTCTGGGAAAATGATCACCTTGGCTTACCCTGGAGTAGGATTAGGCGTGTGATAATCTACTATTACGCTCCAAGAACCATGTATCTTCTACACCGACAAAATTCCTTTTACTATTTCTGAGTCTTTCAACATTAGATGTTTGCACCCTTCCTGCCAATGAATGTGGCTATTTCCTTTGGTCTACAATTTCGGTGAGGAGTGGACACGTCAGTGAATTGTCTTGGACCCTTCTTAAAATTCTAGCCTTCACTCCACAGAGCCGATGTGGAAGTTTCCCTGATAGCTTAGTATGCATGCTCCATCCCTAGATTCAGAAAATAAATGAACACTAGGTTGAAGACACATTGTGACATGGCGAGATTCAGGTTAAATCTCTCCTTACCTCATGACCCTCATAAGGAGCCCTATAGGAGAAAGATTTACAGTATGTATTTGTCTTCTTTTTTTTCCCAAATACTTTTATTTTATTTTTTCAGTGTTACAAGATTAATTGTTCATGCACCAAACCCAGGGCTCCATGCAATACGTGCCCTTCTCAATACCCACCACCAGGCTCACCCAACCCTCCACCCTTTCCCCTCCAAAACCCTCAGTTTGTTGTACTTGTCTTCTTACCAGAAAGCTCTTCTTCAAGGATCTCCTGATTCCCTCATTTATTCAAGGAACTTTGGTCATTGAACTGAGACAAGTCTGAGAAGTTCATGACTTCTGCCCACGATGACCCAAGTCAAATCTTGTTTTGTCGAGCTTAGTGCTTTTTGGTTATACAGAGTAAGTGTAAACTTAGTGGACTGCCCAAAGATTTCACCACCAAAGATCTCTGTGGTTCAAAACATGCTAGTTACAACCCAACCACCCTCATCCCTGCAGCCTGTTACAGCAGTGGGACCTGCCTTGCTGTCAGTGATGGGTGTCGCCATTTGATTTCAGCCCCCTAGAAGCTCATAATCTCTGTTGTAATCAGGAGCCCATTTCAAGGGCAGCAACTCTCAACTCCATCTCTGGCCTATGGAGGATGGGCATTAGATAGCTTTTTTTTTGAAGAGGCTAGTGTTACTCTGAGAAATATATTCCTCCATGCATCAAGGTTTCCAACTTACAGGCAACAGTCAAGCAAACAAACCTGTTCCCGGTACACGTGGTAGCTCATTAAATGCAGAATCTTTGATAAGCTGATGATATAGATAAATCAGCAGGACCAAAAATCATGTTTAGCACCCTTGGAATCTGTCCCACACATATTTGTCTGGGATGTGCTACTATAAATTTTTAAATCTTATAAATCTTTTAGTACATTAGACTTCTGCTCCCAGATGTGATTGTGTACTTAGCCCCTGAGGCATGTTGGGATCTGACTCTTATTATAGGTCAATTATGGTGGGAGAGTTAACATCCCTAAAGAGACTACTTGGGGTCACTACTGCCTGGTCTTCTAGCAAGGCCTCATTAGACCGCAGTGGTTTTACTTCTCCTGGCATTGACAGTTCAGTGAAGTTGGGAGAACCAGGATAAGATGATTCGCTTGAGTCTTATCAAATGTCATCATTCAAATTCTCTGGATCTCAGCCGTTAATAACAAGTACCCTCACTTTCACTTAAAAACTGAGCAAAGCTATGAATTCAACTACATTATAAATCAGGAATCCATGGAACCAGTCTCTGTGTCTTATTTTATGCTCTTTCCAAGCCTGATCTGCAATTTATTGTAAGTTTATTGAAATGTACCAGATTCGGCTGGTGATCTACCCCAACTTCCTCGGCGCTTGCCATTTGGTGCATACCAACCAGTTTCCACAAGCCATCATCAACGGTTCCGTGCCTGAGACCTCCTGGGACAGGTGCATCCCATTTTACCCACGCACAGGGAAAGCTGGAAATGCCACGGAGTGACTGCATCGCCCTGGGAGCAGCCTGTATCCATCCATGTTTGACAAGACCTTCCTTGTCTCAAGGGTGAGAGAGCCAAGGCACATTTTAGACTACTATCCAGAGTTCTCTAGTAAGAAAGACCTCCACTTGCCTGTATAGATAGCTTGCCTGATAACGCACCTTTTGTTGGCTACTATCTCTTTCCAGACTCACCTTTTTACTGCTCTTTTTGGCATTTCATCCCAAGGAAACGACTTACATTTGACTTAGCTTCTGGAGAAATCCAAACGGACACAGGCAGTAATAGAAATTGCATGTCTTAAATAAAGATGTTGAATTGCTGAGTTCGTTTAATTATTAAAGCTCCCTGGACCAATTAGTAGAAGACAGCCCATCTAAAACTTCTTTTATTTCTTATCCCTTCCAAGGTGGATTATCATAGCAGACACTGGCTCTGCCTAAATCTTGTTTTCAATGGGCCCTCAACTGCAGGGGAGCACAGGTGACCATTTAAGTCTTACAACAGGATGACGAGGACAGCAGGGCTCCAGCTGCTAATGGGAACCCGTACCTCTGTATTCTCAAACCTGCCCGCGCCAGAGAGCTCCTCGCAGATTTCCATTTCCTTGAGAGTCTTTCCTGCCACCACTTCTGTTACCAATTACTCTATTAATCAGTTTTCTTAAGTGCAGGCAACAGAATCTTCTCTAGCGAGTTTAAGTAGAATCACATTTGTAAGTTACTCATAGGCTCACAGGAAATTGTAAACTGAACTTCAAGGACACTTAGAAACACACAAAAGCAGACTACCAAGAGAACTGCTACCTCTCCCACCATCAAGAAGCTGCAGAACACAGAAGGGGTCTCTCCACTTGCCAGCTCCCAGATCAGGGTCAGAAAGCCACCATATCAGGAAGCTGTTTATAAGAAACAGAAAATGATGGGTGCCTGGGCGGCTCAGATGGTCAAGCGTCTGCCTTCAGCTCGGGTCATGATCCCAGGGTCCTGGGGTTGAGCCCGGCATCAGGCTGTCTGCCTAGTGCAGGGCCTGCAGATTCTCCCTCTCGCTCTGCCATTCCCTCTGCTTGTGCTCTCTGGCACATAAATAAATAAAATTTTAAAAAGGAAGGAAGGGGAAAGAAACAGAAAATGAGGGGCACCTGGGTGGCACAGGCAGTTAAGTGATTAACTCTTGATATCTGCTGCTCGGGTCATGATCTCAGGGTGTGAGGTTGAGCCCCAGCGCTGGGCTTCATGGTGGACGTGGAGCCTGCTTAAGATTCTCTCTCCCTCTCCCTCTTCCCCTTCCCACCATTCATGCATGTGCACACACACACTCTCTCTCATAAATAGATAGATAGATAGATAGATAGATAGATAGATAGATAGATAGATATTAAAAAACAAAAAACAGGAATTGATACTTTCAGCTCTGGGATCCATAATGATACTGTTTCCACCACAACCTGCCCTGAGGTTCTTCCCCCTTGGTTCATTTCTGAACCAAAGTTTGATGCAAATGCATCTGATTGGTAGAGCCTAAATGACTTGGAAACATTATCTTCCCAGGTCTTCCAACATCCTGAATGCTAGAAGGGAGTTGGAATGAGTTGTAACTAATAAACCCAGAGTGCCTACCACATAGTTAATTGATACAAAGTAAACATTCATCAGCAGTTAAAGAAAATAAAAATATAAAGAATTTAATTATTTATTAATTATACTTCTTCATTATATCATCCTTATTATCCTTAAGTCTCACCCCAGAGTTTCATTGAACAGACTGCTAGCTTCTCTTTTGAGCTCATCAAATATGTATAATCTTCTCCTGCTTCCTGCAAAGGGAAATACACATTTCTTTTCAACAAATGGTGCTGGGACAACTAGATAGCCCCATACAAGAGGATTAAATTGCTACACTTCCTTACACCATATGCAAAAATTAACTGCAAATGGAAATTAACCTAAATGTAAGAGCTACATTTTTTTTAAATCTTAGAAGAAAACATAAGAGTAGATTTTCATAACTTTGGTGTAGGCAAACACTTCTCAGATATGACAGTAAGAGCACAAACACAGGAGAGAGAAGGAAGGAAGGAAGGAAGGAAGGAAGGAAGGAAGGAAGGAAGGAAGGAAAGAAGGAAGGAAAAGAAAAGAAAGAGAGAGGGAAAGAGGGAGAGAGGGAAGGAGGGAGGAAGGAACGAAGGAAGGAAGGAAGGAAGGAAAATAAAGAAAGAGAGGAAGGAAAGAAGAAAATAGGTTTCATCAATTAAATTATTTTGTGCTTCAAAGGATACCATCAAGAAAATGAAAAGACAACCCACAGAACAGAAAAAAAATAGTAGCAAGTCACATGTATGCTAAAAGATTATATCCAATATATATTGGATTGTATCCACATCCATATACATAACTGGATTGTATCCAGATTTATATATACATAAACTTAAAAGTCAACAACAATAAAAAGACAAACCAATTTTAAAAAGGATCAAAAGATCTGAGTAGACATTTCTCCACAGGAAATATACAAATGGCCGATAAGCACATGAAAATATGTTCAGAATCTTTAGCCATTAGGAAATTCAAACCCAAACCACAGAGACATGGCTTCATACTCACTAGAGTGACTACGATCAAACACACAGATAAGAAGGTGGGTTTGGCAAGGATGTGTGAAAACTGGAAGCCTCATGTGTTGCTCATGAGCATGGAAAATGGTGTAGCCACCTGGGAAAACAGATCGGCCGCCCCTCAAAGTGTTAAACATAGAGTTGCCTCTCCCCCTGCAGTCCCACTGCTAGGTGTATATCTTTAAGAGCGGTGAAAACTCTTGTTTATAGTAGCATTATTCATAATAATGCAGAAGTAGAAACAATGCAAGTGTCCATCCATTGATGAATGGGTAAATAAAATATGGCATATCCATACAATGGAATATTTTTTGGCAATAGAAAGGAGTTAAATACTGAGAGATGCTACAATGTGGATGAAGCTCGAGAAGGGAAAGCGGCCAATCCCAAAGACCACGTACTGTAAACTTCAATGTATATGAAATGTCTAGAATATGCAAATATAGAGAGATAGAATGTAGACTAGTGGTTTTCTGGGAATGGGGGGGGAGAAGGGATAGGGACATTGGGAGTAAACAGTGGTAAAGAGCATCCACACATACCCATAGGCAGAAGGAAAATGATCCCAGAGGAAAGTAAAGATGAGCAAAAAAAGTAGGAAATGTGTTGGGAAACTCAAAAGAAAGCGGGTTGTAAATTTTAAGGATCATATCTTAGGGGGTCTACAAATATTCATTAAATGCCACAGTAATAAAGAAATCAGGAGGCAGGTGGATGGAATGTATGTGCTCTAAAGTAAACATATTAACTTCAGATTTGTTAAGTTAAGGATGAATATTACAGCTAATCTCCAAAGGAATAGAAGAATATATAAGTTTCATGCTATGTGATTGTAGGGTGAAGAATCAAAGGCCAAAATACATACATTCAAAAGGAGGCAGCAAAAGAGAGAAAAGTAAAGAAAGAACAACTAGACAAATAGAAAGCACAAAATAAGGAGATATGTTCAAACTTAATCATTAGCAATTGCAGTAAATGGGAGGCAATTTTAAAATTCCCTTAAAATACTAAAAGATTGTGCGGTTTTTTTCTTTTAGAAAGATAGCACGCACATGTTGGGGGCAGGGGCAAAGGGAGAGAGAGAGAGAATCTTAGGCAGACTCCACCCTCAACACAGAGCCTGATGTGGGGCTCGATCTCACCACCCTGAGATCATGAGCTGAAATCAAGAGTCAGATGCTTAACCAACTGAGCTACCCAGGTGCCCCTGAGGATTTTGGTTTGGATTTTTTTTCCCCAAAAAAATCCAGCTACATGCTCATATTTAAAACACAATCGAAAGTAGAAGTTTGAAAGTGAAAGGATGAAAAATAATACACTTGGTGCTTTCAGCCATTCCCAGGGACAGCGATCATTGTAGATGGGACACAGTAGGCAATGAAAAGACAGTGCCATCAGCAATGCTGAGCTGGAGCCCTACAAGGCTGAGCTTCCACTAGACGTCTTACCTCCTGCATAGAACCTGCCAGTAGAATTAAATTAAACCCAGCAGAGGTGAGTGGGCATGATGAGCAACTGAGATCCAGAGCCCTTGGATATAGTTTGAGCCCCTCCACCTGATGCTGGAAGTTGCATGGACCCAAAAACTTCCTTTCTTGCTTAAATTAGTTTGGGTTGGGTTTTTGTCATCTGTGGTGGAAGTTCTATCCTAATAGAGGTCAATCATCTCTGTCTACTACCAAAATCCAGTGTTGGAGGCTGCCAGCCAGAAAGATTCCCCTGGGCCAACCTAGTGTAATGCCCTCCCATGAGGCCTCTTGTCAATTAGGAAGCTGTCCTCCTTGCTCATGACAAAGTATCTTTTTCTATTCAGAGCCTGAACAGGGTCATTTCCAGGGAGACAAGCCTTGTGACAAGGGATACCAGGAAAATTCTGAGCAGGAACTGGAGGAGACTGTGTTAGAAAGAAATGAAGCAAAGCAGACAAGCCTTCCCAGTTTGGAGTTCTGGCTCAGGCCGGTCCTACCCACATACACGGTGACATCAAAAGGGGCACATTTACAGCAAGTAGAGTGAAAAAAACCGAAGGATGAAATGTCACTGAAATATGTTCTTTTACATTTTATCCACTTGACAAATAATATCATACTGGAAAGTAAGTTTTACAAGAACCAAAAATTAATATCAAAAAGGCATGTCAGTTGCAAATAATAATCATCATCATATTGTAGCAAAAAAGCTACTCACCATTTTGAATGTGACCGAGGCTAAGTACTTGGCAGGTGTGATGTCTAACATATGGGAGGGCTGTTTTTGTAATCTCAAATCCTATTCTCAGCTCCCAACTCCTGTGCAGTAAAGGACGATTGGTTCATCTGTTTGGATCACCATCACCAAGCATCGCTGTGGGCAGCATGACTCGATTGACTTGACACTAGAGCCTGAATTGGAACGAATGTTCTCCCTGCGTTGGTTTCTGGTCTTCCCCAATCATCAGTCTGCTGGGGAACCTCACTCCACCCCTTCTCATTCACAGATACCTAGTCCTGCCCAAGGCTGATCCCCCACCTGGAGCCCAGGAAGCCCAGTGGCGAGGAGGGTAGGTCCTACTTGGCTTCCTGAGAAGATACGACACTGTACTTTCACTTTCTGAACCACTTCCCCACCTCCCTCCCCAGATGCAGCAAATGTCCTATTGAAGTCTTAATAAACAGGATTTTTAACACGTCAGCCTGCGTGCCTTTCCCTTTATTCGCCATATGTTCATTCTCACTCATCCTTCAGATCCAGAGCCTTCCCACCCCCACGTCCAAATTTTTATATGACTTATCACATACAGTAATTGTAGACTTACTGTTCTGATTATTTTTTCAAATGCATTTCTCCCTCTGAGCAGGAGAGCACCCTTCTAAACAAACCCCAATTTGTTGAGTGATCTGCTCTTTCCTAAAGGCACTGGGTCACAAATCCCTCCTCAAGGATCAAATATGGACACCAATTAGACAAACTAACACCGAGCCAAGATTCAATTTTTAAAAAATAGATCATCTTTCTGCATTCAAGCCTCTTAGCGCAAGAGGGTTGCAAATCTTCTTGGCTGCGTCTTACTGTATTTTTGATCATGTTTCTAGTCCAGACCTTTCTACAGAAGCCAAGTCCTGTGTTTACTACAGAACACTAAGGCTAGGACGCCAAACTGATGTTGTGAATGCCAGGTCCAGGGGAGCAGTGTAGATAGGCTGCCCAGACTTCCTTCCTTTCTGTGTTGCCTTGAATTATATTCAGATCCAAGGAAGGGTCCGGAAGGTTCTGGGGCCCATGGCCTTTAAGGGCTGCCCTCCAATGGGGCCTCAAGTGGTATCTGAATTTGTAGACAGGGTGCACCTGGTGTAAGGGGGGGGGAGATCCCAAACAGATCAGGATAAGCCACCTGCTAGTAATAAAATCCAAAGACAGAGAGAAACCAGTGGTGGTGAAATAAGAAAAGAATTTATTTTGGTGAGGCTGGCACTGAGAGGAAAGCAGATTAGTGTCTCAAAGACCCTCTCCAAAGTGCTGAAAATACTTCTAGGTTTATATAAGAAGAACGTGGGACAAAGAATGTGGGACAAAGGCCACCGACAAAGGCCGGTGGGTACCTGCAGGTGAGCAGTAACAATCAGGTCAATCATTATCTTGGGGTCTGTCACACAGGGCTTTGGGGTTCAAAGCAATCATTACCACCTGGGTTGTTTCACATCCCATCAGGGGATGCTTAGCCTGCAGGGTCTTTTGCCTGAGTTGAGATAACCTGGAAAGGGAACTCAATCAATCAGAAAGTTTGAGGTCAAAATGGAGGGAGTTGAAGTCCTCTTGTTAGATCATTTGTGACCTTGACTCTTAGATCACAGAAGCCAAATTGTGGCATCACCCAGTGAAATGTTTAGGCTTTATTGACACACAAATAAAAAGTAATAAGACCTCTTATTGTGCAGAGAACATGCCATCTTCCACATCAATGAAATTAACACAAACTCAAAGACCAGGGAAGTGATTTGAAACCCCTGGACTTGAAAACTGGTGAGCCCAGAATGGGTAAACCTATAGAGACAGAAAGAAGATTGATGGTTGCCAGAAACTAGGGAAGGGCAACGGGGAGGACAACTTAATGGGCAGTCCTTTGGACTTCCTTTGGAAGCGATAGAAATATCTGGAAATATATAGTGGCAATGGTTGTACAATATTGTGAATGTGCCACATGCCCTTGAATTGTATCCTTTAAAGCAGCTAACACAGTGACTTCTATGTCATATAGGTTTTGCCACAATAAAAAAGCAAAAGGTCACACGCACGATGTTTCAGTAACTCGGTTAAGATAGGTATTGCCTATACTGTAGGAATTGGCTGAGGGTAAGTCTTGGGTCCAACATAATTCAACCAAAGAAGGGGAGAAGCAGGGCTCCATGGATCTAGAATGTGTCAGCATCCATGTCGATCAAATAACACAGTTTGAAAACTACATCAGTAAATGAGGGATAGCTTCACCCTAGTCCTTGAGCATCAAGAATGAGAAACAGCAGAGGCACCTGGGGGGTTCAGTTGTTCATCATCCGACTCTGGATTTCAGCTCAGATCACGATCTTGGGTGGGTGAGATCTTACCCCATGTCCAGCTCTGCACTGAGTGTGGAGCCTGCTGGCCCCTCTCCCCCTGCTCATACTCTTTCTCTCAAATAAATAAATAAAACCTTTTTTAAAAAAAGAAATGAGAGACAACATACACAAATCAACAATGGCCAGACTATATATAAAAATAGAACTCTGGCCTGCAACCTGGAGCAAGTTAGTTGTCCAGAAGGCTAACCCTTTACCTCTAATAAACAACCCAGGAAGCCAGCCTGAAGGGGAAGCCAAGTAATAATTCCTGCAACAATTAGCTGCAAATGCCCAGGACATGATCAATAACTGGTGGTCTTTTTCATTTTTGTGGCTGCTTCCAACTTAGGATTAACTAGACAAAGTCAAAATGCATCCCTAACCAATTACACAAGACACTGGGCTTCTGGCTAGGCATCTCCGGCTTCCCCAAGCCATCAGCCTCCAATCTGGGCACACCTGGAGCCTATCCCCCTCCCTTATTTTTTTTAACTAGAAAGCCCTCCCCTCTTCTGCCTGCCTTTGAGTGTCTGCCAAAACCAAGTGATAGTTGCTGACTCTTTTATTTATGCCCAAAATCAACAGTCTCTGTCTTTCTCATTTGATTGGTCTTCATTTCCACTGAAACTTGGACCTTAAAAGGGAAATAAATATGAGAGTAAGGAAACCTACCTAAGATAGACCCAGGTGACCCTTGGATAGACTCCTGCAAATTCCTCTGCTTTGCAAGACAGGAGCAATGTCTCAAACTTCCCTTTTTCTCTCAGAGAACACGGGATTTATGCAGCGGGCTTTTTCTCCCTCATGGGGTCAGCGGAGCACCATACTTAAGCTCACTGTGGAAGATCTCTCCCAGTTGAGTCTGACTTCAAAGATGGCAGCAGAACAGACTGCATCATCTGTGTGGCTCAGTGCAAAATAAAATTCAGGCCCTTTGTTTAAAAATCATTAAGAATGGGGCGCCTGGGTGGCTCAGTTGGTTGGGCGACTGCCTTCGGCTCAGGTCATGATCCCGGAGTCCCGGGATCGAGTCCCATATCGGACTCCTGGCTCTGCGGGAAGTCTGCTTCTCCCTCTGACCTTCTCTCCTCTCATTCTCAGTCTCTCTCTCTAATTAAAAAAAAAAAAAAAAAAAAGATTCTCTGTCTCTCTTAAAAAAAAAAAAAAAAAAAAAAAAACATTAAGAATGTAAAATGAGAAATAACCGAGCTTGAAGACATATGTGTATCTTTAAGTTCCTAACAAGCTGGGGTTTGCATGCCCCAGACAATGGACTCCACGCACCTGTTGTAGATTGCTTGGGATCCAGTGGGGCTGGAGCAAGATGCCCCTCTCACTCATGTCACTCCATCTCTGCCCTGGTCTTTGCAAACCTAAGTCCATAATTTTACCTGAATTAACTGCATAGGGAATATGCTGTGCACTAAATGTTTGTGTCCTCCCAAAATTCATATGTTGAAATCCTAAACCCCAGGGTGATGACATTTGGAGGTGGGACCAGTGAGAAGTGGTTAGGTCATGGGAGAGCGGCCCTCATGAAAGGGATCAGCATCCCTGATCATAAAAGAGATTCCCCCCATGAACTCCCTGCCCCCCCATCATGTGAGGACATAGCAAGAAGTCAGTTTGCAACCAGGAAGAGGGTTCTTCCCAGAGCCTGGCCGTGCTGGCATGTTCACCTCAGAATTCCCGCTTCCACAACTCTGAGAGATAAATGCTTGTTGTTTAGAAGCTACTCAACCTTGATGTTCTGGTAGAGCATCAGGTAGCCCACACAGGCTAAGAAAGGATGGGAACTGGTTCATTTTATAAGGGGAGATTTTGATCAAGCCCAGTGCTGTAGTATGTGGGTCCCAGGGGCTTCTGGGCCCCTTCAAGAGTGAAGACATCAGAGCGCTAGGATTGAACTAACTCAGTTTGAAGAACCCGAAGGAAGCCTTGAGAAGCAGGTCAGGCAGCCGCTGCCAACAGGAGCCTGGACCCAGCTCCGGCAGGATCAAGACCCCTTCTCGAAGATGGAACAGAATAAGAAATTAAGAATGGCGCCTTTTCACTGTGATGCCTTTGGACTTTGAACTCACAAGGGAAAAAGAACTTCATTTTGAACTTTGTTCAAAATTTGCAAGGTGATTTAAATGGTGATTCCTGCTCCCTGGGAATTTGTGCTCTTATGTTTGACTGACAGACGCGGTTTATGCTTCTGCCGTTTTATTATTGGAATCTCTTTGAGTATGTATCGAGCGAAAATCACTGTTGTTATTTTATCATATTTCTAGAAATTCTGATGTCATGATCTGGGACAGTAAATCCAATCAAGACTGAATTACTAATCCTAAATACAAGATAGCAATGCATTTAATTACTTAACCGCTGGGACTTTTAGAGCCTTCTAAGGGGCAAAATCACAGATGCAAGAGGAGAAACAATGAGCAAGAGTTGGGGATCAACTTCCCTGAAGACGGGAGCACCCCCCTGAAGAGCTGCTGCTGGTGTCCCCAGATGGGGATAGCGGAGGCTGGCTCAGTCAGTGGAGCGTGCGACTCTTGATCTTGGGGTCCTGATTTCAAGCCCCACTTTGGGCATAAACCTTACTTCAAGTCATAATAATAATAATAACAACAACAACAATAATAATAAAGATAGAGGATGGATTACAGTTTCCTTTGGATAGATTACAGCAGTGTCTTCAGCCTCTGCCCCAGGCCAGAGGCAGCAGTGCCCCCTGGGAGCTTGCTAGAAATGCAGACCCCAGGCCCCATGGGGGACCCATGCAATCAGATGTTGGGGTGTGTGTGTGTGTGTGTATGTGTGTGTGCTCCCAACCAGCAGTATTTCACACTACATTGTCCTGTTGTGATTTAGTTGTCCTGTTGGGGGTGCAGGATAAAACTATATCCCAGTGGGTTATGGGGTCTTCTTGAGAAAGTGACTATCCCCTCTGTCAACATCCTAATACATTACACAGCCATAAAAAAATGATGAGATCGTGTATCTGAGATAGCACGGATGGACCTAGAGGGAGTTCTGCTAAGTGAAATAAGTCAGACTGAGAAAGACAAATGCTGTATGATTTCACTCATATGTGGAATCTAAAAAAAACAAATGAATAAACAAACAAAAAGCAGAATCAGACCTATGAATACAGAGAGCAAAGTGATGGTGGCCAGAGGGAAGGGGGGTGTGAGAAAGAGCAAAATGGGTGAAGAGGAATGGGAGATACAGGCTTCCAGTTATGGAATTAATAAGTCACAGGGATGAAAGGCACAACATCGGGAATCCAGTCAATGGTATAGTTAATAACCTACTATGGGATAGACAGTAACTACATTTGAGGTAAGCATAGCATAATGTATACACTTGTTGAATTACTAAGCTTTACCCCTGAAACTAATGTAATATACTTGAATTAAAAATTTTGTTTAAAAATCCTAATAAGTCAACTATGAATCAGAAAATAACGATATAGGGGCACCTGAGTGGCTCAGTCGTTAAGCGTCTGCCTTCAGCTCAGGTCATGATCCCAGGGTTCTGGGATCGAGCCCCGCATCAGGCTCCCTACTCAGTGGGAAGCCTGCTTCTCTCTCCCACTCGCCCTGCTTGTGTTCCCTCTCTCGATGTGTCTCTCTCTGTCAAATAAATAAATAAAATCTTAAAAAAGAAAAAAAAAAGAAGAGAAAAGAATGATATAAAAATATGCTTTAGACCAAGGCAGGAAGAGTAGGGGATGGAAGGAGAAAAGGAAGGAGGGAGGGAAGGAGAAATGGAAGGAGGGAAAGGGAAGGGAAAGAAGGGTGCTATAGATGGAATGTTTCTGTGTCCTCCCTCCCCCAAATTCATGTGTTGAAATCTAACCTCCAATATGATGGTATTTGCAGGGCCTTGGGAGGCGATCAGGTCATGAAAACAGAGCCCTCATGAATGGGATTAGTGCCCTTACAAAAGAGAGCCTGGAAAGCTCCCTGTCCCTTGCACCATGTGAGGACACAGCAAGAAGATGGCCATCTGTGCACAGGGAAGAAGACCTCACCAGGCGCCATGTTGGCACCTTGATCTGGACTTCCCGCCTCAGAACTGAGAAACATTCATCTGTTGTATATAAGACACAGCCTCATGAACAGAGCAGGGTAGATAGAGGGATGGCTAGATGGAGAAAGAGATGAATTAATCAGTCTTACCTTTTCCACTTTTCTAAAGCATAATCTCGGTACTGGTATTATAATTTATACTCCCTGATATTCTTCTAAAACATCAACACACTGGTTTACAGGTTGTAATCTCTCAATAAATGTGTGAGTGAATACTTAAAGAAAGAGAATACCTTCTCCTTGCTCAGAAACTATTACTCATTCATCTAATCAGAAACTTTGCTCCGAAATGAGTATCATTGTTGAGGCTACTGCTTCTTCATTTGTGGTATTTTCAGCTTGTTCTCCACATTTCTGTTCTGCCTGCAGCGCGATTCTCAATGGTCCCGTGGCATTGTTATTCCAAACAAAGCTCCAATCAAGGCTACCATAAATCAGCATGTTCTCTTTCCGCTGAGAAGATACAAAAGATTATTTTCACTTCCTAAAGAAAATCAAGTCAAGGAATTCTCATACTGTCTAGAAATTCAGATGTTTCCTACGGACCTACTACATAAAAGATACTATGCAAGTCTGTGTGTGAAATAGCAGGACGAATAAATTGCCATCTCTACAGCCCAGAGATTTTTAAAAACTCGGTACTTGAGGTAATGTTGGAAACTCTTACAAGAGATGAGCAAGGGTAACTGGGTTGCTCAGTCGGTTAAGCGTCTGCCTTTGGCTCAGGTCATGGTCCCTGGGTCCTGGGATTGACTCCACATCAGGCTTCTTGCTCAGCGGGAGTCTACCTCTCCCTCTGCCCGCTGCTCTCCCTGTTGTGCTCTCTCTCTCTCTCTTTCTCTCAAATAAATAAATAAA
Source organism: Nasua narica (assembly GCA_028533885.1). NCBI lineage: Eukaryota > Metazoa > Chordata > Mammalia > Carnivora > Procyonidae > Nasua > Nasua narica. The sequence goes on along the minus strand of CM052811.1, from coordinate 75,721,200 downwards.
ATCTTTAAAGAAAAAAAAGAGATGAGCAAAGCGTGCTATTACTAAAGAAAATAGTAACAGGCGTGGGGGCATGCTTAGCTATGTGGGAGCCTCCTGTTGGAGTGGCCTCAAGAACGTGGGACAGATAACTGCACAGAGGGCTGACAGTGGGGTGCTCAGCTCAGCTCAGTGCTATCTGGATTTAATGTTGGAATGCCTCCCCATCTGTATTCACAGGCAGGTGAAGCCTGGGACAGTGAGGCACCACGGGCAACCAGAAAGTCAACATGGCAATGACCCGATCTGTTTGCTTTTTAATAAGCGTAACTCTGTCAGCTGAGCCTAAGCACAAAGAAGAAAGAAATCAAGGCCAATCGAGGGATTGAGAAAAATCTAAAGCCTTTAGTCCGTAATTTGAAATGGGATCCTCGAGTAGAGAGTGTGTCAAAGGTTTCTAGGCTGAGGAAGTCAGCATGAGCAAAGGGATAGGATGTGGGAAAATTGGAATATTCTCTAGAAACAGCAGTAGCTTGGAATGACAGGAGCAAACCATGTGGGAGCATGGGGAGCAAGAAATACAAGCCAAAAGAAACAAAAAACAAAAAACCTGATGGAAACCTAGAGATGAAACACTCTGAATAATGAATTTTGAAAAGGCCTGGCAGAGAAGCATCAGGCGGAATTGAAACTTTTTAAGGTTCAAGTTAATCATTTTTTAAAATTTCACATGATTTTAAATATGTATGCATGTTATACGTTTAAGCTCACGGCTACGGCAAATAAATACTCCAAAAAAAACCAGTGCCCAAAGGCCTAAACAAAGCAAAGAGCTACAAAAGAGCTCTGAATGTCATTAATGCATCCCAGGAGGCAGGAAAATAATGGTGTTGGAGAACAGCATTGCCGTATACAGCCCATCCGGAAAGCAACATTTATCCATTTTATCTTTTTGTTTATTTATTTAACAGCATCATTCAGAGTAAGGGCCTTGAGGTAAAAACATAACATTAAAAATCTTCAAGACACAACCAGCTCCCAAACCTGCCAGTGATACTATCAAATTGGGACTTAGTGTTTCCAGAAATTCTAGGGACTTCAGGAAAGAAAATATCGAGTCAGATTGGGCAGAGCATGGCGTCACCTCCGAAGCATGGAAGAGACACAGTTCCTTCTTACTCCCTCTCCGAAGTGACTGATAGGCCTTCCTTGGCTTCAGGATCTACTGGAACCTTTGGTGGATGAATGCAAAGAGCAGCTGCACCCCTGGGGGTCGCTGCCAGGCGTGAGCAAACACAAAGGAGAGGCTATCGGGAGCAGGAGGGGCACCTGTCACACACCATCAGACCTGGAAAGTAGGTGAAGATCTCTGAGCTTCTGGCAAGAGATGGGAAATGGACCTCCATCCTGCCAACCTCCCTCTACACCCAGTGGTAGAGAGAAGTTCCTGAGTGTCTGAGTCAGCTTGGGCTCTGCTTTAACAAAATACCACTGACCGGCAGTTAGAGAACAGATATTTGTGTCTCGTGGCTCTGGAGGCTGGAGGTCCAAGATGAAGATGCTGGCAGATCCCCTATCTGGTGAGACCTCACTTCCGGGCTAGCGGACGTGTGTGTACTCACATGGCTGAGAACAGAGAGAGGTTTCTAGTCCCCTCCTCTACATGTAAGGGCGCGAATCCCATCCCGGGGCCCCACCCTCATGACCTCCCCTAAAACCTAATCTCCTCTCAACACCATCGCATGGGGGATTATTAGGGCATCAACATAGGAATGTTGGGGGACATGACACAAAGGGACAAGCTTCTCAGAAGGGGGGGTACCTAGGAAATGGTCTCGTCTATGTAGTCTAATCTTAGTCTAGTGTCAGCGTGGCAGTTACAAACTCAGGTATGTAGGACAGCTCTGCCTCAGAGCAATCCTGGGCTTTCTGCGTTTTTTGGGGGGAGTTGTGGGGTTTTTTAAGTTTTTTATTTTAATTGCAGTAGGGTTAACAGTGTTATATTGGTTTCAGGTGTACAATATAGTGATTCAAAAATTCTGTACATTATTCAGGGCTCATCACAGTCAGTGTACTCTTTAATCCCCATCACCGGTTTAACCCATCCCGCCGCCCATCCCCCCTCTGATAACCATCCGTTTGTCCTCTCTAGTTAAGAGTCTGCTTCTTAGAGTCCCTGGGTGGCTCAGTCTTTTCAGCGGCCGCCTCTTGATTTTGGCTCAGGTCACGATCTCAGGGTCGCGAGATCGAGCCTCATGTCTAGCTCCATGCTGAGTGTGGACCCTGCTCAGTATACTCTCTCTCCCCCTGCCTCTCCCCCACCCCCTCAAATAAGAGTCTGCTCCTTGGTTTGTCTGTCTCCCTCTTTTTTTTTTTCCTTTAGAACAATCCTGTTGTATCTGCACCATCTTGGATTCTGGCTGGTAGAAAGCAGAGGTTCCCACAAAGGACATTTGGGCTCACTCCCCAAATGCAGGAAAACATTACAGCATGAAGTTTTCAATCAGGAAATGGCTCTTGAAACCCACGAACATGAAACTAGAAATCACCAGAGTTGGAGTTAAAAGTATTAGCTCCTTTTTTTTTTTAAGATTTATTTATTTGAGAGAGAAAGAATACACTCGGGGGGGGGAGGGGCAGTGGAAAGGGGAGAGAGAGAATCTCAAGCAGACTCTGAACTAAGCATAGAGCCTGACATGGGGCTTGATTTCACAACCCTGAAATCATAAACTGAGCTAAACCAAGGGTCGGAAGCTTAACCGACTGAGTTAAACCAAGAGTCAGACTCATCCAGGTGCCCCAAGGGTACCAGCTTCTTGAATGATTTATCAAAATTAGCAATAACACTGTCTCTCTACTCTTTGCATGTGTTGAAGTAGTACATTTCAAGTGGATCAAAGCTTTTCGGGGGCATTCAGACTCAGAGTAAATTATCATGCATGCATATTTTGCCACTGAGGGAAGCTGTGTTTTAGGTTTATGATAATTAATGGATCATATTCATTTAACATAAACATCCTATTCTAAAATAGGCTGATTTTTCCAAAAGGCCTCATGCATATCTTTAGTCGTGGGCATCCTTTACAAGGGACAGCCCGGAGAGATGATTAGGAACAGCCTCCGTCTCCTGCCTCTGGCACAAGAGGTGGGAAGGTGGAGGTCCCAGCACCCCCTCACTTGCACAGCCAGCCCCTTCCCTTCCATCTGTAACATCAGCCCTGTCTCAGCGTCTGTCGGAGGGAACTGAAGAAACCCAGCTTAGCAACACAGTAATTCAGGTTTCTCTTGGTTTCAACAGCCTGAGGCATAAATCTAAGCTATTTAGATTACATTCCCACCATAGTTCTTTGCCCATAGCATCCCCCAAGCAGGAAAAATGTCTGCCTCGGGGTTATCCATATCCCCAGAGTATTTCCCCATCTCCCCTACAGTCCCTCTCTGCTGGAATCCACCCGTCTCCTTCATCAAGTGACAGCGATGGACTCCCGGCCATCCCTTCCAGCACCCACGGAGCCCCTGCTGCCCCTGACACCAGAGAACAAAGGCTAGGGCTCTGTATCATGATCCCCCCGGGAGCACTCGCTGCCATCTCCAGCTCAAACCAGAGTCTCCATCCCTGAGCCATCTCCCCTCAAGACCCCTGGGGCTCCAGGAGGAAGGCTTGATAATCTGGCTGGAGAAATGGGAGAGGTGACCAAGCTCCTTCCTTTTCCATCCCTGCTTCCTTCGTCAGCCTCCCTGCAGCCAGTCGGTCCCTGACCTTGTCCTGCCTCCTCCTGCTGATGGTCGACGGCAGCCACAGTGAGTAATAGTGTGCCAATAACCACCAGCCTTCACATGTGAGCACGCACATGCCTCAGCCCTTTCCATCCTCACCAAATCCTCAGACCTCTCCCTTTACAGCTGAGAAGACAGAAGCACAGAGAGGCTAAGGCACACAGCTAGAAAGGGCCAAGCAAGGATCAGAACTCGGGGATTCGGCCTCACCCTACATGACCTCCCCAATCCCAGTCCTGCCAGCCAGTGGGAGACCCAATGCACTCTGTGCCTTGGGTGTGCAAGTTTAACCTGATAGGGTCCCAACCCCTGCGGTAAGTAAGCACGACTCCTGCCCACAGGAGAGAGCTAAAGGGCTCCTCAGCCTGCAAGTGTGTGCCTACGAGCACACATCCCCCTCTGGCCATGTCGCCTTGTTCTTTGGGAGTCCCCATGGAGATCTACAGCTCACTGCTGCCTGTCCTCCCCGCGCCTAAAGGAGGCAGGAGAATTCCTCATTCATCCCTTGACCTTTGAAGCATTGCTAACTCCTTCACGCCTTCAAACATGGGTTCCTCTACCATTCCGTCACTACTATGGGCTCCGTGGTCACTAAGAATAGCAAAAACCAGTAGGAGATACGGCCTCCCATCTCCCAGGAAAGAGTCCTGTGCCTGAGGAGACCGGTCTCAGGGCATTGGGTCATAAGGTGGCTCCATTGTCACTTGGCGCCCAGGGAGCAGTTTCTCTGCCTCCGCTTTGGGCCCCTCGGAAGAGTGTCCCAAAGCCAACCCCATTTCCTGCTGTGCACCTGCTGGCAGGCTGGGTCTGGGAAGACCCACACTGGGGATGAAGGCTGTGTCTCCCTCTGCTGGTGTCTGTTCCTGGTGGACTCCACGGTCCAGCCTGCGCCCCAGGCAGCCAAGGAAAGTGTGCTCAGTTTTACTTGGATGGCCTCTTCCTTCAGCTCCCCTCCATCCTGCAGCATCCTGGCCAGATAGGGACTCGCAAGGACAGCAAGTGCCAGGCTGTGCTCAGAGAGCGGCCCTCTTCCTCCCTTTGCACAAACTCGCATCTCGGCACAGTGCCTGGACCAGCCGTGCCCCGAGTCTCCCTGCTATTAGCCGAGTTCTTCCCCCGGACTCCTCTGTCCTTATGAAGATCGATTTCTGGTGGTTCCACTTCACCAGAAGGAAGGAATAGATCACGTTTTGGTTCAAGCTGGGGCCGCCCCCCCCCCACCCAAATCTTCCAATAGCATCCATGGGTAAGCAGCATGATCCATGGTGTGCAAAGGGCTTTCGGGACCAGTTGGGAATGTTCTGGAGTTAGACAGTAGTGATGATAGCACCACATTGTGAAACAGGAGTCACTGAATCACACACTCACAGTTAAGCAGTTAAAATGGTGAATTCTGTATTTTACCTCATTAAAAAACAAAGACAATTAATTGGACTGAGTCATTAAGAAGAAACATTGATTGACCTCAATTCCACCCAAGTCCACCAGAAAGTGAGTCACGGTCAAAAGGAAATCGACTGTACCTTCAGACTAGGTTAACTCAAGATGGTGTAAAGTCAGATTACAGTACAGATTCTTCAAACACGGACGCTGATTTTGAAAAAGTCAAGGCCTTCATCCGTAACGGTCCTGGCCATGTGGTGTTTGTTTGTGAGAAAAGCACTTGGTTTACACCCAGGTCTAGAGAAGCAATAAAGCCTTCTGTTTGGGCTGCATTGTGTCATCAAATTCTCAAAGGCCCTGGAAACACATTCTGCCCCCCACCCCACCCCCAGCAGGGCCATCTGTTGGCTATACGCGTTCCAGACTGGAAATAGAAATGCCAGCCTTGGGGAGAAGTACATTTACCGTGATTTGGGCGGAAAAGAGGACAGTGGGGTGAGCTAACTCCCTCTGGGGGATTGCTGAAAGGTTAAGGGGAAAGCCCCATGAGCTCGCTTGGCAAAGGAAAGATATCTCATAGACACAAAGGGCTACTTTTTCTAGACCCAAACTTTACCCCAAATATAAGCAAATGGTGTGTTGGGATGAGCTTGGCCACCCTAAGGTCAACCCAAAAGAGTAAGCTCAAAAGGGCTGAATCCAGACATCAGTGCATCTCTCCACCTGAAAAAGTTTGAGCTTTGCAAAAGGTGCCCATCATTTGGGTGGCATTCATGCACACTTATCAGAGCTCAGCTCCAGGAAAGGGTCATGAGGGTGACCCGGGGCCACACCACCTGCACTTTCTGGTTTTATGACCGCACCGAGAGGGAAAGTAGAGCTGAAGGGGCCTCTCTGAAAGCTGACCCAGAGCAAGCAGCTGGAAACAGCTGGCCCAGGCCTGGGCAGGTGCAAATCACTCTTGCTTTTCTCTGGTCCCATTCTCCCGATCATGAGCTCAGGTCTTCCACTCATCTTTTCTTGCTCCCGTGCTGCTTACATGTATATCCAGGTATGGGTTCAGTGAAATGTATGAATTTTCATCACGCTGTTGTCAACGAGGGTCTGAGCATTTGGGACACGCGTCAGGAAGGTTCCTGGTGGACAGAAATTCCAGGTTAGGGAAGGTGCAGGCACACTTTCTGGCTTTCTAGGCCTTTACCAAGCAACCCTGAGGGCTTCATGTTGTTCCTGCCAGAACTCCGGCCAATCCTCAAGGAGCCTAGGATTTAGGGGATAGGAACTGAAGTCTGTCCTCCACGGAAACTTAGCTCTTCCCAGATCATTTCCATCTGTGGTCTAATTTCTTCCTTTGTGTGAATGTGTAAACATTTTCCATTCATAATTTCCATTCACACAAAGATCAAATACATTTCTGCTCTTTACATGTATTTAATTAATCTCTGCTAGCAAATTTCACTAATGTTTGTTTTGATTTTTTTGCTTCGATTCTAGAAGCAAACCCTCTGCTTCGGCTTGCTTCTCTTCCTTCATTTCTTGAAACAATGTTCAGTGTCTTTGCTCACCCCTTTTGTATTTCTCAAATGTGGATATAGAGTTTGGATGCCTGATGCAATATTTTGAAAGGACAGATGAACTCGAATCTAATTGCCTTCATCTACTTAGTCTACAACAGCATTACCATTAAATCATTTTTCTTCTGCATTTTTTGAGGTAAAGATTAAATGTCACTTGAAGACACACAAACATGGGACAGCAAATAATATTATCCACTTAAAAATATCTTCTGTAATTCTTTTCAAAACTCCTATTATCACACTATCATTTAATTACCCTGTGAAATGGAGAGGACTGTTGATGTCATTACTTTGTTTTTTTGTTGTTGTTGTTTTTGTTTTTAAAGACTTTTTATTCATTTATTTGACAGAAAGAGACACAGCGAGAGAGGAAACAGAAGCAGGGAGAGTGGGAGAAGGAGAAGCAGGCTTCCCGCGGAGCAGAGAGCCTCGTGTGGGGCTCAATCCCAGGACCCTGGAATCATGACCTGAGCCTAAGGCAGACACTTAATGACTGAGCCACCCAGGCACCCTGATGTCATTACTTTGAATACAAGACAACTGAAGTCATAGGGAAGGAAATTGCTCACCTCAAAGTTATATGATTTTATAATGGCAGTGTTATATTTCCAAACTTTTCTGGCTTCTGTCTCCCAGCATAAGGCTCATTTCACTTGATGCCCAGAGAACCAGAATTGCAAATGGTCCTCAAATCTACATGGTCACCATGAATTATTCAGCACAGATGACTACTGCCCATTAAATTTACCACTAGTTTTCAAATATATCTGAATGTTATAGTTACTGAAATAAAAAATGCATTTTAAAATACTATTGAGGGCGCCTGGGTGGCTCAGTTGGCTAGGTGACTGCCGTCAGCTCAGGTCATGATCCCAGAGTCCTGAGATCAAGTCCTGTATCAAGCTCCCACGGGGAGACTCCACGAGAAGTCTGCTTCTCCCTCTGACCTTCTCCCTTCTCGTGCTCTCTCTCACTCTCTCTATCTCAAAGAAGTAAATGAAATCTTTAAAATAAAATAAAATAATAAAATAAGATAAAATACGGTTGAATTCACTGTAGTTTTTAGACATGTATATTCTTAGTCAGTGGATACTGAAATAAAAAGAAGCCCTGATTCTTGAAAGGGGTCTCCAGGGACCACCGCCATTAACCATTAACCATTAACCATTAACCATTAACCATTAGTTAGGATGTGCTAGACCAGGCTACGGTAACAAACAATCCCAAAATCTCAGTGATATAAACCAGTGAGATTTGATTGTCACTCCTGCTGATTATTCATGCTACGATATTCATGATGATTATCTGGGACTCTATTCCTTGCCTTCATCCTGAACAGACACTGGCCACTATCTGGACCATTTCCATTTGCCATGGCAGAGAGAAAGAGAGAAAGGGTGAATGAATTGTGCCCTGGTTCTTAAATGCTCTACAAGCAATTGGCATATGCCACTTCCACTCACATTTTAGCATTGGCCAAAGAAAGCCACACAGTCACCACTAACACCAAAGGGACAGGGAGACATGCTCCCACTTGTGTCAGAAAGGCAGGATTATTTCAGTGAATACGTTAGTGATGAAGCAATGCTATATTAATGTTTTTCCGTGGGAACAGCTTATGAGAGCCTGGGATTTGCCCCAGACAGATTGCCAAATAATCAGGGAAGAGTTTTAGGAGTAAGACTTCAGTATAATCTAGTCGTTCTTGAACATTTTCATCTTAATGACCTACTTTTCTCCACCACAAAAAGAAAGGTGAGGGAGGAGAAAAGAGTTCTTTTTCATCTGCAGTTCATCTCATAACTCAGAGGCTAGACTTTCAAAATTGGAAGCAAAGTGAAATGAGAAGAGCTTACCTTTTGCATTCACAGTCTGGGAAGACAGTTCTGAAGTTCTATCCCTCCGACTTGTCTTGTTATTTACCCAAACCCTTGATTCAAAGAACATGGATGTGACATAGAATTCACTCCACATTCTGATTTCAACTTCACTGTGCTAAATGTTTTCCTTAACCACACTGTTTCATACCTTTTTCAAATCAAGCTTGAGAAAATCTCCATCCATTTTTATTTGAGAAGTCCTTTTTTCATCAGACAGTATCTACATGTGGCTGCTAATGCAGATGAAATGAGCTTACCCCAAAGAGCCACAATGTAAAATTTTTAATTGCTCAGGATCACTATTTCATGTCCTCCATGGCTAACTGCCCTCCCCCCACCACACCACATACATGGTAAACGAAGATGTCCTGGGATAGTCTTTCTCAAAGTGATTCCAGACCACTTACCGGCCAGTCTCCTGGAATGCTGGGAAAAATGCAGACCCCTGGGCTCACCCCAACTCCCACATGTTTATGGATTAAGACCCAGAGATCTGCATATTTCATTAGCCTTCCAAGGGACTCGTCTGAACAGTCAAGTTTGAGAAGCTCTTCCACAGTGTGATCTAGTCAACAAAGTCCTACCTTCTATTATGAGAAACATGGGTAAAAGCTTGCAAAGAACAAGAGGTATGCATTTTTTAAACTTTGGAGCCTCCATATTCAGGTAAGGGGTGATCATGCTGCAAGGCGGTGAGTCAGCACACAGAGGACAAAGGGCTCTCAGAAAAGCTGGTATAACTTTTGTCTGGCAACTGAGTGCCCATTCATTTTGGTAAATGAAGCAGGAATTGGAAGATGGCAAAAGTCACCCAGGATTATTTATATTATAAAAGCTATTAAGCTTATTCCTGGAGTTTTAATAAAAATTAGATTCTGCATATTATCAATGAACAAGTGTCATTAAACTGAAGGATGCTTCCTCAACTTGTTTTCTGTTTAGTTTGAAACAGATGCTCTTGCTCAATTTTAAAATAATACCAGCTAGAACTGTTTCTATAAAAGTGGCTATTAAGATTAAGTCCTTAAGCAGAATTCGTTGGAGAAAGGGCCAAACGCAGACCTGGAACAGAGGAAGTACAAGATGATCATGGAATATTCTATACCAGAAAATTAGATAGTATTCCAGAATGATGAGGACATGGCCTAAGACACAGGAACCAAGTTGAAGAGATTCCCACTGGCCAGACCAGGGACAAGGTGAATGTTGAAATGAATAGTAAGTATAATAGATTATATGTCTCTGAACAAAATCAGAATCTATGCGTATACATCAGTAGATGTGTGTGTATATATGTATGTGTGTGTGTGTATATATATATATAGAGAGAGAGAGAAAGAGAGAGATGAAGAGACAGACGAGAGAGGAAGAGACAGAGAGATGAGAGAGAGAGATCTTGTCCTTACAACTGAAAGCAAACTAGTAAATAAAGAAGAAATAATAAGATTAGGAAATTATCAATAGATCCTAAAACTAGCAGATAAAAGTTTAACGAGAAGCCCCATATTGACATAGTCTCAAAGTATCTCCCCAGAAATCACTTATGAATTCCAAAGTGAAAAATAAGAACTGGTGAAGTGGTGAAAGAAGTGGTGAAAAACTGGCAGATGCCATGTTCACCATGCAATCAAATCTAGCGTCTCTAGTAATAGGACAAGCTGGGGTCGGATGCTGCCTGGTAAGATGCTCTGAGAAGGTCACAGCATTGCTTCTGGAGTATTCTTGCCCAAAAAAATGCATAACCTAAATCAAATGATATGAATGGATCACACAAACCCAAATTGTGGGTATGCCACCGCAGAACTGTCCTGTATGCTAAAGTGATGTCAAGGTCAAAAAACAGAAAGAAAGGCTACTCCAGATTAAAGACTAAAGCATCTTCTGAATGCATAATCGTGGATGGGACTCTGACGGGGAAAAGTACTGTCTGTAAAGGACCTTATTGGCAATTGACAGAATCCGAATGTGGGCTGTGGATTAAGTTATAGCATTGTATGACGTTAAAATTTGTGATTTTGATTTTGATCACTGTACTATGGTTATTTAAGATAAAGCCCTTATTCTTTGGAAATATACTCAAGTATTTAAAGGTAAAAAAGATAATTTACTTTCAAATGGTTCCGGAAAATAGAACAAACACAAAGAATGATAATGCAAATGGAGCAAAATATTTCACATTATGAATCTAGATGAAAGGGACCAGGTCCTCTTTGTACTATTCTTGTAACTTTCCTCTGTCTGAAAATATTTCAAAATGTTACAAAAAAGAGAAAGATACTTTCAGAAAAATGTCAACCAAATTCGGTGTGTACATCTTGTTTTTATCCTAAGTGAAACAAACTTCCTCTAAGAGAATACTTTTGATGCAATCAGGACAGGGTGAACATGAGACTGGGTATTCTAGAAGAAGCATATGTCAAGGAATTACTGTGATTTTGTTGGGTGTATTGTAACTATGGGAAGAAAAAAGTCCACGTGCATTAGAGATACATTCGGAAATATTTACAGGTGAAATGCTATAATATCTGGGACTTGCTTCAAAATGTTACAGGTTAAAAAAAAATCAGCAAACTATCAGCTGTTATTGAGCCAAGGTGTATAGGGGTTCATTAGATTCTTTCCTCCTCTTTTGTGTATGTTCCCACATTTCCACAATATCTTCTTTAAACTTTACAATGACAAGGAAAATCTTTCCAAGGAAATATTTCTTTGTCAGATGACCTTATGAATAATGATTAGTCATTAGTAATTTGGTTTCTGTCATTTTCTCTTGAACCTTTTGATACTGGAATGTAGGTTGAACTGACACATTTTAAAGAAAGCAATATTATAGCTTATATTTTATGAAATATGTATCATATATATATGATATAGCATATATGCATATGAATAACATATATATGCTATTCATCTGCTCCCATATTTCTAGAGAGATTTAATGATGAGGACAAGTATTGAAAACACTTGTCTGCATGCCCTCTGTTCTTTTAATAATAAATCCCCTTACACATTGTGGTTCAGATGACTCTGCTTATCTCCCACTGAGCAACCCCCGCATGACAGATGCTGTCATAGTCCCCAGATCCTGCTGCAAGTGGAACACACCCAGGCCAGCAGGTGCAGCAAAGGACTTTATGCAGCAGATAGCAGGGCAGCCGTACAGGGGCGGGGGCGGGGGTGGTTTGAGGATGCGGGGGAGCGGTCTTCTGCAGAGCCAAGTCTAAGGGCAGAGTTGACAGTTGGAGGGCTGAGGAGTAAAGCTGGAGATGAGTTTTAAAGATCAGTAGAAAGGCACTTGGCAAGCCCTATAATGAAAGTCAGTCATTCTTTGAAGAAAAAAAAAATGCAAGCATAATCAAGGACCCCAGAGCAAGAAACAGCCTGAGAGCAGCCAGGAAACCGGAAGTGGGAGGCAAGGAGCAGAGAGGACACACCCAATCGCAGAGGGCTGGCCTGGCACACCCCTGCCAGTGGGCTTGACAGGTTGTAAAAAATAGGTGCTAGATGGGACACAGTCGGTGGCAAAGGGGTAAATGCAGTGGCCCAGGGGAGAGGTGAGAGAGGAGTTGGGGACACTCCAGAATCTGACCCAAGCGACGGCTGGTATGGCGGTGTCCTTGCCTGAGCTAAGTCACGCAAGAGAAGGGAAAATGTGGAGGGAACTAGACCCCATTGAGTCTGGGATATGTGGAGCATGAAGGGCCAGTCAGGGAAGCCAGCAGGGGTTTCCGGAGACATCAGGACAGGACTGGCCATGGGGATGGATAAGATCGTCTTAAACAGGATGTGAAGACAGAGAAAAATATAATGTAGGGGGAAGAAAGGCAGGACACATAGGGAAAGAAGAGAGAGGACCAGAAAGAAGAAAAGATGCCCTTCAGCCTGCAATTACCACCGGTTTACAGCTGTTGAGATGGTTCCCAATATTTGGAAGGAAGTCTGTACCCTAAGCTTGCTAGTAGCATCCAACCTACCCAGACATTCAACTTGCCTGTGGTTCCACGAAGGCAGCACTAACACATGGAGAGCCCCTTCTTATTCTCTGTGTCTCATGAAGTTAAAAGAATGTGGCATGAAGTCTGTGCAATGATGCCTGCAATGGTTTCCAGCAAACTTTGGATCAATTCTTCTAGAACATTTGGCTATATGACGTCCGTTGCTGAGGTCATTGTCATGAATGCATAAATCATTTAATATTAAAATTCATCCCTCTGTCAAGCCTCACTCCCTTCCTGCCTACTGACTGAGGGAAACATAGCTTTCCTAAGTGCATTATTACAACAAGACTCTTATTGGAAATGAGAAAGTCTTAAGTTTCAAAACCAATTGCTACTCTGATATTTGATTGCTTCTACTATGAGGGAGCTTTCCTCACTGCAGTGAAGGAACAAAGTGGCCTTAGATCTCATTCTTTCAGGAAAAGGGAAAGGGGTTGCTGCTCTTAGAATCAGGGGCTGACATCTGAGCCATGGGGCTCAGTTGGAGAACCTGGGATCTGGCTATGTTTCCTTCACTTCCCAGAGCTCAGTTTCCTCCCCGTGTTTTTATTAGCGTCCTGAGCTCAGTGACAAATTATTGCATGCTTAGTGGCTTAAAACAACACAATCACTTTGGTTAGGTTTATTCCCAGGTATCTTATGGTTCTCGGTGCTACAGTAAATGGAATCGATTCTCTAATTTCCCTTTCCATATTTTCATTGTTAGTGTATAGGAAAGCAATTGATTTTTGTGCATTGATTTTGTATCCTGACACATTACTGAATTGCTGTATGAGTTCCAGTAGTTTGGGGGTGGAGTCTTTTGGGTT
>CM052811.1:75635231-75707300 GCA_028533885.1 Nasua narica | reverse complement strand
TAGCCTGGTGGTGGGTATCGAGAGGGGCACGTACTGCATGGAGCACTGGGTGTGGTGCATGAACAATCAATCTTGTAACACTGAAAAATTAAAATAAATTTGGGGAAAAAAAAAAAAAAAAGAAAGGGCCTCAGGTGGCCTCATCCAGACGTGCTTCTCCGGGGTCCTTTCTGACTAATCTTAACTCACTGAAGGAAGTATCCCCGCGCCTGTGCTGAATGGATCCGAATGAATGTTCCTGACTCTTCAACCGCCGAAATGATTCCCGTCAGCTTGACAAAGCTTTGGGGGAATTGAACTTAAAAAATCTTACCCTTCCAAATAGATAAATAAATAAATAAATAAATAAATAAATAAATAAATAAATAAAAATAAAATAAAAGCTTTCCCTTACTTCTTTCCTTTCCTCATTAGCACAACCTGCTGACAGTCCTTGACTGTGAAGGGCACGATGTCTGACCTTCTGCTTGAGAAATAAAGTGTGTGTGACTATGAGGCTGATGCTATTTGCGTCCCCCCCAGAAAAGGAGGGTGTGTAAGATGGGAATGTCGCAGAGCTGAGGGACATGACAGACCCAGAAGAAGCCAGTCCGGGCCACAGCAACCGAAGAAGGAACCCAAAGCATCGCCACACCTCACACGTGGCTCGGCTGGCTGGGACCAAGCAGAATTAAGGCTCTTGACGAAAGATGGGGAACTTTATTGAATCTGAGAGCAAAGCAAGCATTTTATTTCCTTGTGGGATTCTGTTTTCAGAACCCGTATTTCATGAACCGTTTTATATGGCTAGCTTGCTCTCTGGACTATATTTTTTGGTAAAATTGTTTAAGTCACATGGTTAAGCATAGTTTGGAGTGAAAAGGGGTGTGACTTCTGGCCTAATGTATCTGGAGGCCCTGGGTTAAATTTGAATGGCCCATCATGGCTGATGTCAGAAACTTTATTGACCAATATAAGTAAAGTTCTCACAAAGATTAAAAGAGTTATTTCACTCATTATGCTGAGTGAAATAAGTCGAGCAGAGAAAGTCAATTATCGTATGGTTTCACTTATGGAGCATAAAGAATAGCATGGAGGACATTAGGAGAGGAAAGGAAAAGTGAATTGGGGGAAATCAGAAGGGGAGACGAACCATAAGAGACTGTGGACTCTGAGAAAGTGAGGGTTTTGGAAGGGAGGTGGGTGGGGGGTGGGCAAGCCTGGTAGTGGGTATTGAGGAGGGCATGGATTGCATGGAGCACTGGGTGTGGTGCATGAACAATGAATCTTGGAACACTATATCAAAAACTAATGATGTATTTTATGGTGACTAACATAACACAATAAAAGAAAAAAAAAAGACTAAAGGAGGATGAATGGGGACATCACAGAGAAGCAGCAGGAAATATCTGAGAATAAGGCCCACAAAGTCAGAGCAGGATTTGCTGATCCTCCTGAAGGGTGAGAAGCATTTCCTAATTTGGGATTGGGTTTCCAGTGATCACAACCAGATCCCATTACTGAAGCTTAGGATAGGCTTCCCTGACAAACAGGTCTGGGACTTTAGCCCCCACCTGCAAATCTGGGGTGGAAGGGCCTTAGGTAGACAGTTTACATGTACACTAACCTCTGGGTTGGAGCGCTTCTTAGGAGTCTTGCTTCCTGCTTTTCTGTGAGCAGGTACTATGCCAACCCCCCCACCCCACTCCGCCATCATGACGGTGAGGCATAAGATCTAGATTTGGGCATGGAACCAAGGACCTTCTGGTTCATGTGAGTGCTACACAGAAGTCAGGGCCAACGTCTCAGCCAATGGCTGTGTTCTTCTTCATTCATATGCCCCCATTAGCATCCCCATAGGTTGGAGTATTCCTGGCTAGAGCAGGACTGGAGTCATTCTTGGTCTTTGGAAAACGTCATCACAGTAAACATTAATCACATCCCACTTTTTCCCAGCATATAACAATCCTTCTAGAAAGCAATTTAGTTGTATATACCCAGGATGCTCTCAAAGTTCTTATTTGACACGATAATCCCAAATGCCAAAATTGCAAAATGAGGAAACAGGGTAAAACACAAAATTCCAGGAACATATTTGTTCACAAACTTTATTTTGAAGGAAAAAATCAGAATATTCAAGTATCTAACAATAAGAAGAGTTACTAGAAACTGGATTAACTTCCTAGACTAATACATTGTCATTAAACTTACAGGAAATCTGGTCAAAGACAACAGAATAAAGTTTTTTGTTCTAGGGGCACCTGGGTGGCTCAGCGGGTTAGGCCTCTGCCTTTGGCTCAGGTCATGATCTCAGGGTCCTGGGATCAAGCCCTGCATTAGGCTCTCTGCTCAGCAGGGAGCCTGCTTCCCCCTCTCTCTCTGACTACTTGTAAGCTCTCTATCTCTGTTAAATAAATAAAATCTTTTTAAAAAAAGTTTTTTATTCTAATACTTAAGTAAATGTATACCTATGCAAACCTCATAATGGAGAAGAGATTCTCTAAAAAGTGAAAGACGCTGTTCTGAAAACCTAATCAATTGGTCCTTCTGGACAGGGTGGGGTCAGAGGGCAAGGGTTGGCTGCAGAAGCAAAGAGAACATTCCTCTCAGATTTGAGCTCTACAGGAGAGACGGGCAGAGTAAGCAAAGCTAAAAGAGGGCCTGTTCAGTTAGGCCATCCTTCTTTTCTTCGGTCATCTAACACACAGAAGGAGCTACACCGGTGAGGTAAAAGAAAAAGGGCAGGGCCCCTGGGTGGCGCAGTTGGTTGAGCGACTGCCTTCGGCTCAGGTCATGGTCCTGGGATCAAGTCCCACATCGGGCTCCCAGCTCCATGGGGAGTCCGCTTCTCACTCTGACCTGCTCTCTCTCACTCTCTCTCTTTCCTAATAAATAAATAAATAAAATCTTTAAAAAAAAAAAAAAGAAAAAAAAGAAAAAGGGCAAATCCTGTTATCGATTTTGGCAAAACTTCCTCCTCCCAGCAGACCTTTTCCTAGCTGTGTGGTTTTGCAGGATTGTCCCTCACATGGCCTCCCTCATCCCTGGCGGCAGGGGCAGGCCCTGGTGAGGTGCCCCACCCTGTGCCCTGGCTGGGGCAGGATGGGAGATGCGACTGGAACCCTCTCACCACGGGTACGGTGGGGCCAGTCATCCGGGGGCAATAGTGAGATTCTTGGAGCAATCCTGGCACAGCCGGGGCCAAGAAAATAGATCACAAGTCCTGGAAGCCACAGAAGTTCATCAGCGGACCAAAATAGACAAAAACCCACACCCAAAGTCTACAAAATAAAACTCACCTCAACCAATGGTCACGGGAGCCAACAGAAAATAACCAGGCAGCTCCCACTCACATGCTGATTTAACTGAGGCTTCCAGAAGCCTAGACATCACCCAAAGAGAAGACGGAAGGTCTCCAGATAAATTCAACATTTCCTTTCTGTTTCCTTTCTACTTCTCTTCCCCCTCTCCCTTTTCCTTTCCCCTACCAAATGAGATTGCCAGATGAAATGCAGGATGCAGAGTTAAATTTAAATTTCAGATAAAAAGATTTTTTTTTTTTAGAGCATAAGTATGTACCATTCCATTGTCTTGTGTTTGATATGCTAAATCTGGTAACCATACCCCGCAGAGAGTTTTAATTGGATTCGCCTAAGGCGACTGGAACATTCTTTGGGGGAAAAAACAGGGTTGGAATATTGGAAGTTCAATTTCATTAGTATTGTTTGTGGCTGCTTCATTTTAGCATTCCCTTTTATCACTGAATGGGAATAGACACTCCAGAGTAAAATCAGCTCAGTTATTTAAAATGAAGTTACATCTTCTATATGTTTGAGTAGGACATTTTTACCCCACCGCAACAAATGTGGAGAGGTGCAACAGAATATGTGAGGAAGTATAGGAAAAAAGTTTTCACATTTTTCATCAGGAAGAATCATAAAGATATTGTCGAAATCTGGTGAGTCCAGAAACAGAGATCTTAATATATTTAAAATCACAAAGGTAATAACAGAACTAAAAACACATCAAACCTTTAACTCACAGGCACACACAAAAAAACCACAACACAAACCCTATAGTAAAAGTTACCTTACTTAAGAATGACCTTCAGGATGACCTTAACTTAAAATTTTATTTTCTACTGTTTTAGCCTAAGAGCTACCCTAACTACCACATCGTTCCCTAAAGTTGATCCATTGGTTCCTTCTCATCCACCACCCCCCACAAACACATGATTGGCTCCTCTTCCCCCACTCTCGCCCCCTTGTTGATTGGTTCTTCTTCCTCCCCCTTACGCATGGTTGGGTCTTTCTCTTCACCCCCCTCCACTCTGACAATGGAAGGAAATGGAGGAGAAGGGAAGAGAGCAACCAGCTTTGGGGGGTTATAAAGTCTAAGATAAAATATAAACATGCCGTCGTGTTTTTGAAGGCTTTAATACAAAGTCAAACTGTATTGTCCAAGGAATCTTTCATGTTTGGAGAGTTGAAAAGGAAAACCTTTGGATGAGAGTTAGAGACCTAGAAAAAGCATCTTGTCTGTGGGACATGGGTCAGCTTGGCCAGAGCATCTCAGAGAGGTAAACTCCATTGAAAGAACTGGGGCTTCCGGTTGTGTTTAGGGGAGCCGATGAAGGCCACGTTGGGCCAAGCATAGCCGAGAGGGAATGGAGATGCTCACAGAGAAGCTGTTTTGGGGACCCTGGCAGCCCTGGGCAGCAATGGCCCAGACTGGGAGCAGCCCGGTGGCTAAGGCGCCCCATTCAGCTAGCAGGGGAAGATGGATTGACTCCTTTTGCTCAGGCAGGGCAAGAGCGTAAGGATTGTTAAGGGTGAGAAGGTAGATTTTCTGCCAGTCTGGCTGGGGAACACAAGAGGGTTGTGATATCATTATCAGACAAAGAGGAATTCAAGCCAAGAAGCATTAAATGAATCAGAGTGGTACTTCATGTAAAGAACTCCACAGGGATGGACAGACCGCCATGAGTCTCTGATCCCTTTTCCACTGTGCTGTTTGGCGCTGGCGATTTAAAAGTCTTAAATGTAATTCACCAGTATCAGATGTCAAAGAAGATATGATTATCTTCTGAGATACTTTCATTTGACCAATTTCAACACCTTTTTATGATTCAAGAATGTGGAAATAGTAATATGTGAACTCCCCACATGATTAATATATGACAAAGCAAAATCTAGCATTGTTCTTCCTGATAAACATTACCAGTATTAATGCAAGACGTAGATGTCCAATTTATCCATTATTATTTAACACTGATCTGGAGTCAGTCTAATGTCATGTAGTGTTATTGTGAATCAATGCACTTTGGAAGGCAACAAGTTAAGGATAAGTATGGGAACAAAAGAGGCAAAAGTAATATTATTTGGAGATAAGATTATATGACTAGAAAACAAGAAATTTCATTACAAATGATTAGAAACAATCTGAATTAGGTTAGGTAGCTACTTACAAATTTAATATAGAAAAAAATGAATAGCTTTCCAATATATAATCAACATTCAGAAGCTAGGAAGGAATGAATACAAGATCCCTTTTATAATAAAAATGAAACATGCGTGGATATCAGACAGGATTGAGGACAATAGAATCCATGCTATCTACTTTAAACAAAAACAAGTTTACTACAAGAAATTAGGAAGTTTATGGTATTTGGGGGATACATTTCAGGGAGCCAAACTTGGATGCCACAAAATGAGGAATAACTCTACCTGCCCCAATACCCAGTCACATTGAAGGAAGGTTCTAGAGGAAACCCCAATGCCGCTGAACATCTTTGCCATGAGATTTGTTCTTCCAAATGGTTCTCCTCTTGGTTTTCAGGGCTGTCTTCCTAAATTGTACCCTAGTGTGTCAGCTCCATAGAACTCGAATCACATGCAGAACCCCAGACCACACAGTCAGGAAATGTGGTTTTTAGCCAGTCTTTACAGGAAACATGATAAAAGGGAGTCGGACCCGGTTGTTAAATGACACAACTTATAGTGCCTGCCATAGCCCATGAACAAACTTAATAAGAAATGTGTAGGAAAGGGGTGTCTGGGTGGCTCAGTCATTAGGTGCCTGCCTTTGGCTCAGGTCATGATCCCAGGGTCCTGGGATCAAACTCCACATCAGGCTCCCTGCTCTACAGGAAGGCCTGCTTCTCTCTCTCCCACTCCCCCTGCTTGTGTCCCTCTCTTGCTGTGTCTCTTTTTGTCAAATATATAAATAAAATCTTTAAAAAAAAATAAAGAAACATGTAGGATGTATAATATGTGCAGAACATTGTAAAATTCAGTTGAAGGACATTGAGAGCTTGAAAAAAATGGAAATACACGCCTAGTTCTTCAGTAGAAATAATTAGTAACACAAAGATGTCAGCTGTCTTTAAATTGAGGCCAATGAAAATCCAAAACAGGATTTTTTGAGGTAAAACATGATACACATTTTAATCTGAAAGACAAACCTATGGAACTGTCGAGAAAGTTCTGGAAGAGCAGAAAAGATTTAAAAGCTTTTGTAATGTTGAAAGTTTGGCCCTCGTACAGGAACATAGGAAGTCTGAAAACAGAACCAAATATATATAAAAATTTAGTATACAGTAAATGTGCTCTTTCAAACCAGTGATGAGCTAGATAAATTAATCTTTGAGTGGTGCTTTTAAAAACTGGTTCAATATTTTAAAATAAATAAAACTTTATGCTATTTCCTTTGCTTTCTCCCCAATAAAAAATGCAGGTGGGGGTAGAAATTTTTACAAAGTACAAAAGGTATAAATACATTTATTTTATTAAAAGATTCAAGCATCTAAAAGAAATAAACATCTCCAGAAAAACAGAAAAGCATTTAAAGCAGAACTGACAAGCCACAGCCCTAGAACCAAATCCAACCCACTGTCCATTCTGATCAATAAAGTTTTATTGGAACACAACCCCCCAAGTCATTTACATATTGTTTGTGGCTGCTTTCCTGCTATGGCATCAGAATTGAGTAGTTGTTACCGAAACCGTGTCCCACAAAACCTAAAATATTTACTGTGTGGTCATTTATACGTTAAATCTGCTAATCTAATCTAAAGTTGAAAAAAAAAAAAACCAAGAAAAAAGTAAAAATGCTCCAGTACTGCACTGTTACCATCACCATCCATCACAATTCTTTCCCAGAGCTGACACAGCCAGTAGTCTGAGTGGAGCACACTGGCTGTGTGGAAGGTGAACAGCCTTCCAGGTTGTTCTCTATACATTTATATGCACACGTGGATGTATACATACAAATAATTTTCACATAAGCGAGATCGTATAATATGTACTGTTCTGTAACTTGCTCTTTTCATGTAATATTGCTTGGGGCTCTTGCAATGGCATTGAGAGGTCCTCATCCTTTCCATTGATGGCACAATATTATACAGTAAGGATTCAGCCATAAATTATTTAACATAACTGTCCTTCCATAGGGAATGAGATTTTCCAATGTTTCATAATTATAAGCAATATAACAAAGAATACTAAATGCATATTTGTGCACAGAAAATATTTTAATAGAATAAGTCTTAGGGATTAAACTACTAAATCAAAGAGCGTGCCCTTAAAATTTTAGTTTTGATAGCATCAAAATGCCCTCCAGAAAAAGATATTAACACTAAAACTCTTACCAATTGGATATACAATTTCCCACTTTATTAAGCCTTGTATCCACACAGAATATCGTCTATTCTTGTTAATTTCAGTCACTATGATGGGTGAAAAATATATCTCGTGATTTCATTTTGCCTTTCTCTGACTAAAGGAAATTTGCCATATTTTCAAATTTCTTTAGACCATTTGTGTTCCTGTGAATGGCCCGTTTTCAGCCTTTGTTCATTTTTCTATAACAAAGTTTGAAAATGTGTATTTTGCTCATTCTACACAGTATTTTGCAGTTCTTGTCAAATTAGTTGCCAATGTTTAGAAATTGGAATAGTTAACATTTTTTAAATCCATATTTCTAGCCTTTCCTGAATATTTGAAGGCTCTACAATGTTGGGCCCCCAATGGCAATAAATGGCTGGAACAGAAGAAAGGCTCCTTCCTCTAATGGAGCAAGTGTTTCCTGGACCCCGTGTCCCCTTGCAACAGGTCACTGATCTCTTCCATTGTCCTGTCTAATCCCTTTAGGCACTTGGTTTTGCAAATCCTGTTTTGTTTGGTCCTTTATCTTTCTTTTTCTTAGTGATTTGTATGAGCTCTTTAGATATGTAGCTATATCCATGTGTCTCTTTTATACATTATAATATTTTCTGTTACTAATTCCCTTCTTTGTTTATACTATCTCTTGATATTCAGAAGTTTTTAGTGAAATCTATAGGTTTATTTCGCTTTAGGACCACTGGGTTTTGTAGTTGCTTAGGAAGGTCTTCCTCAATCCAAGTTTATAAAAAATATTGTTGGGGAGCCTGGGTGGCTAAGTGGGTTAAAGCCTCTGCCTTCAGCTCAGGTCATGATCTCAGGGTCCTGGGATCGAGCCCCACATCAGGCTCTCTGCTCAGTGGGGAGCCTGCTTCCCCCTCTCTGTCTGCCTGCCTCTCTGCCTACTTGTGATCTCTCTCTCTCTGTCAAATTAAAAAAAAATCTTTAAAAAAATTAAAATAAAAAATATTATTGTTTATGTTTTCTTAAAATGCTTATAGGTACACCTGCCCAATTTCATTTTTAGAGTATTTCATCATTTGCTCACTTACTTGAAATGCCACAAATAGGAGTACACTATTTTGTGCATCTTTTAAAACTAAGTAGTGTATCTGGAGGATTATTTTATGTTGGTCTACATAGATCTACCTAACTTATAATTAATTATATTAACAATTCCATTATCAATTTATTTTATAATCTAACCAGCTTATACTTAATAAAAATTTAGATTTGCCTAGTCTTAGGTTACAACAAACACAGGCACAATAAATATTTGTTTTTGGGGTGCCTGGGTGTCTCAGTGGGTTAAAGCCTCTGCCTACGGCTCAGGTCATGATCTCAGGGTCCTGGGATCGAGTCCCGCATCGGGCTCTCTGCCCAGCAGGGTGCCTCCTTCTCCCCCCACCCGCCTGCCTCTCTGCCTACTTGTGATCTCTCTCTCTCTCTGTCAAATAAATAAATAAAATCTTTAAAATAAAAAAATTAAATTAAATTAAATTAAAATTAAAAAACAAATATTTGTTTCATTATGCACCTATGTCCTAGCTATCAGTAGAATCAATTCCTAGGAGTTGAATTATCGAATTTAAAAGTGTGTGTACTTTTTTTTCTCCCCAAATATGTTTATTTTAATTTTTCAGTGTTACAAGATTGATTGTTCATGCACCACACCCAATGTTCCATGCAATACGTGCCCTTCTCAATACCCACCACCAGGCTTGCCCACCCCCCCCCCTCCAAAACCCTCAGTTTGTTGTACTTTTGAAAGATATTGCCTACTTACCTTCTAAAGATAGCGAGGCTTATACTCCCACCAGCAATGTGAGGGACTGCCTTTTTCCAGCTCGTGTGTATCATCTAATTTACTGATCTTGCAAGACCACCTGATATATCTGATAGATGAAAAATAGTGTTCATGATTTTAAGTTCTATTTATTTTATTTTCAATGAGATCAAGCATCCTTTTACGTGATGGAACCACTTGTACTTTTTTTTTTTTAATAAATTGCTTATTCAGGTCCTTGGTACATTTTCTGAGATCCTTTTCTTACAGGTCAGATGATGCTTCATACTGAATGATGAGTCCTTCTGTTGTGCATTATGAGCATTTCTTTCTCCAAGTTGTGGTTTCTAATTTCCCTTTTTAGACTTTCTGTTGTGTAGAAATGTTTTTAACATAATCCCATGTATTAGTGTTTTCTTTTTATGGCTTCCAATTTTAAGTATTATTTAGAAGGGACTTCTACATAGACTCTCTCTTTCTCTCTCTCTCTCTTTAGTATGGAACATCATAAATTTGCATATTATCCTTGCTTAGGGGCCATGCTAATCTTTTTTGTATCTTTCTAATTTTAGTACATGTGCTGCCCTCATGAGTACCTTTCTATCTCTTAATATTCAATCTAAAAAATCTCCCATGCTAGACGTCATATTTTACATTTAAATTTCTAAGTCATTGGGATGGATTTGGTGTCAAGTTACAATTTTTTTTCAGTTGTCCCCACCATTTATGAAATAATCGATCTCTTCCCAACTGCTTTGAAATGATCCTGAATTAATTCCCTTTAGTATTTAGGGCTACTTCAGGACCCTCTATATCGTTCCAGTAATTTGTCTGTCTATTGGTTTGCCAAAATCAAACCTTTTTAAGGATTGTGGCTTTCATGATACAGTGTCACGAATTAGAGTCTTAGTCCCGTAATCAGTATTTATTGAGCAAATACTGTCTTGGTTCTAAGAGAAACACAAAGGAAGTTCGGACTCCATCCTCACCCTGTTGAGGACAAGAAAGAGATGGCTGCCATGGTAAACTCATGAGTTTCCTCTACTCTACAGCTCCATGACTGTCTCCAAGCTCACTGTCGGTGGCACTTGGAGGACACAAGGTGAAAAGATAAAGGTGTTGCTGGAAACAGAGGACAAGACCCCATTCCTGACCTCGGGGATATCTCAGGCCACCCACAGATCCTTTTTTCCCCAACATGGAAGACTCTCTATAGAATTCTGATACATATATTCATATGCTCCAGGCAAAAGCATTTTGGGACATTCTGAATTCAAGGCCACTATTTGATATGTCTTCCTTTGATCTGACAGCAGCCATTCTCTAACCTGCTTATTTCATCTCCGAAGCCTGTGCAAAGTTTCCTAAACAGCTGAGTCACCACAACACTGGGCTCACATCATTTGTACGAATACAAGAAAAAGCTAAACATTCTGCTCCCTCTTCTCAAAAAAGCAGCGGAGGAATGATCCGCTCCTCCAGATAATTGGCTTTAAAATGCCTCAAAGAGACAGCAAGATTAAACATTTAGCTGCTCCCCTGTGGAGCACTCTGGAAAAAAAGCCACACATTGAGCAAGATTTAATTTTCTCCCATTCCCCCCTCAAGGTCTGACTTCTATCTCACTCCAAACAAGGTGAGAGATCTAAGATAGAGGAACAGTTTCTCAGCGGTTGTGGGGTGGGAGCGCTGAGGAAAGCTGAAACAGAGGCACTCAAGTTGAGCTCTTTCAAGAAAATCAGCAAGTGACAAATAACATAAAAGATAACAGCCAGCCACTTACCTCCAGCAACCTGGAAAAGATCACACGGATGTCTGGCAGCTTCTCCATCCCACAGAACTACGAGACTTTGAGGAGCTGAGAAATCCAGTAAAACTAGTGCTGAGCTTTTCCAGAAGCCTATTGGAATTTTGCTTCCCTGTCCCTCCTTTTTGGGAGAACTTTTCCCAAATTCAAAGTGTAAAGCATTTTAAAAATTTTATTTATTTATTTGAGAGAGTGAGCGCAAGCAGGGGGAGCGGCAGGCAGGGGGAGAGGGAGAAGCAGGCTCCTTGATGAACAGAAAGCCCAGGCGATTCCAGGACCCTAAGATCATGACCTGAGCTGAAGGCAGACACTTAACCGACTGAGCTACCCACATGTCCCAAAGTATAAAGCATTTTAGAACTGGTTCTGTCAACTAAAGGGATTTTTTTTTTTCAACTAAAGGGATTTAAGTCAAACTCAAAATCAACAGAGTAAATCACATTTCTCATGTTAAAAACTAGACAACTACTACCAAATGGTGCCACTTATGCTAAGCCCCATGTCACCAAAGAGACTTAATTACTTTCAGCTCTCCCAGAAATGGAATCTTAAACCAGTCAGTCAGGAATCACCTGACCAGCACTTACTAGGTAATCTGCCTGATGGACCCCTACTATCTCCTAAAGGAAAGTAACCTTGCTTTAACCAGCCTGCATCTTTGCTCCATGTAACTTCCTTGTTCCTGCTCCCTTCTGTCTATAAAAGTCTTCCATTTTGTATAGCTCTTTAGAGCTCCTTTCTATCTGCTGGATGGAATGCTGCCCAGATTGTGAATCGCTGAGTAAAACCAATAAGAGCTTTAAAATTTACTCGGTTGAATTGTGTTTTTTAACATTTGATATAAATATACATCTAGGTAGATAGATGATAGATGGTTGGGTGGAGAGAAGAAAGATAGGTAGAGAGATAAAGAAAAATAGGATTTAGTTTTTTAGACACATCACTGACTGGGGAGAAGTATGGAAGAGTCCTGAAAAGAATTAGAAAAAAGGAGGAAGGAATTAAGAAAATAACTATAGGTAAAGAGCTGGTTCTATGAACTGTCAAACTTCCGTGTGTGTTAGTAAAAAAAAATAATGAGATGGATTTTAGTCATCAGAGGTTAAATTGTACCCAACATCATAGTTTTCCATTGTACTGTGAAATATTTCCATCCTACAAGATGCATAAACTTTAAAGATGAATAGAATAAATATTCATCAGTGAGCTTAAGACACAAAATGGTGCAAATACGGTGGAAGCCCCCTCCCCCCGCCTCTCCCCACCCGCACTCTCTCCCCCCAGCCCCTCCCCAGGCTCCCACTCCTGGCTCTCCGGAACTTGGCAGTTATAAGTGCACATATTTACCCCATAAGTACAGTTCTGTGCATCCATATAAATGTATAGTATTCTTTTGCATGCTTTGAAGCTTTGACATAAATTATATACTGCATGTATTCTTCTGCAAATTTCTCTTTCTAGTTCAACATAGAAATTGAAATTGATCATTATTTCCTCTGTTTAGCTCTGGCTCATTATTCTGGCTGATTTGTAGTACTACATTATGTGAATGAACCACATTTAGGTTGTTTCCACATTTCAAGCTCTGATAAACAATGTTGAAACAGTCTTCGGTATAATTCTTTGAGCATGGGTGCGAACAGTATTCTAGGTTACAAAGATAGGATTGGAATTTCTGGGTCAAGTAACCTAATTTTTCAATCCTCTCCTTACTATCTTCTTGATTTATCTATATATTGACCAAAAAATGACCACTAGAGAACACATATGAAAAATGTTAAACTCAATGGTTTATTGAATTCATTGTAGAGACTGTCCACCTTTGTTTTTATGTGAAGAACTGTGAAATTAGAAATACTTTGAATTATAAAGTGCACTGGCAAGTGACTGAAATATGCTGCATTTTTTGTGTGATACAATGCAAAACATGAAATCCTGCTATTCTTTCCCAATGTTGGACACATGTTAACTAGTCATTCTTCCAGGCCATGCTGTCATTCAACTATGAAGATAGCATTCAGACATTTTCAAATGTGTCATGGACCATAGCACCCATGAGCCATCCCCGAAGAATCACCTCAGGAACTAACACCAGCAGCTAAGAGAAGACTAGAGATAGAATGGACAGAAGAAAGACAGGTAGTGAGCACTGAACCCACTTAGAAAGATCCAAAATTACAAAGCAACATGAGCACTGGGGGTTATACGTAACTAATGAATCATTGAACACGATATCAAAAACTAATGAAGTACTATACAGTGGCTAACTGAACATAATAAAAAAAATTACAAAGCACAGTCATTATGGTTCAAAATGTAATCCTACAATAATATTGTACAAGTAACATGAATGCAAAATCTAAATGTGGAGGAACTCACAAAGGTGGTGGTAAATTGCTTAGCTCTTATCTTAGATTTACAGGACTTCTTAAAGCTCATAAGCAGTTTCTTTCTTCATTCCACAAATTTTCCTTGAGCATTTACTATGTGTCAGGCTTGGTGCTAAGTACCAGGAATACAATGACAGAATAAGTATAGCCTTAGGGGAAACAAGAACTGAATGACTTACAAAAGGGGGCACCTGGTGGGCTCAGTTGGTTAAACATCTGACTCTTGATTTCAGCTCAGGTCAAGATCTCAGGGTTATGAGATCAAGCTCCATGCTGGCAGTAAAGCCTGCTTAAGATTCTCTCTCTCCCTCTTCCTCTCCCTCTGCCCCTCCCCCTGTAAAAAAATGACTTACACAAATAAATAAAAGTAGGACGATAATCTGATAAACAATATAGAATGAAGGTCCATGGATACACACTAGGGGGAATGTATATCTAGTCAAGGAAGCCCAGGAAGGCTTCTCTGTGTATGCACTCCTTGAGCTGAGACCTACAAGATGAGGTCACAAGGGATAAGAGGGAGTCAGGAGAGCAGTGGACACAGCAGGATAGAACCCAGGATATTCCAACACCAGATCAAAGAAAGCACCAAACCAAGAGAAGCATCAGGGATTGAGGGATTGTTAATAAGCAATAAGACAAGAAGTCATTAAATACAGAGTTCAGAAAACTATTCGAAGTCATGGAATTATCCACCTTATATCTGTTATCATCCAATCGTTTCTACCAAAAACGACATGCTTGACCCAATTTCTTCAACAAATGACAAGGAAAAAATAAGAATTATATCGACCAAAGGTAAGGTGTGGATTTTCTTTGGATCTTGCTTCAAGAAATCTAATTGTAAAATGACACTTACGGGACAATCGAGGAAATTTGGACCATGACTGGACATTAGAAGACAGGAATTCACTGTTTTTCCATGTGATTGTGGCATTGGGGTTACACCAAAAATTAAGTAAATGAGTCTTCGTGTGTTAGAGAAACATTCTGAAGTGTTTGGAAATGAAATGATAAGATGCCCAGATAGGGTGCCCATGTTCTGGCATGAACATGGGCAATGGAGCAGAGATAAGGTCATGTTTGCTGAGACGAGAGGAGCATGAACTGTATACACGGGTTAGGAACTAGAATCAGTTACAACTGATTCTTCCTTTACTCTCTTTCTTTGGCTCTTAAGACATTGGGTTGTGTTTAGTTTTGTTTTTTCTTTCAGGGTCGGACTGCAGCTAGTTATTTCCAGTTGATAGGGTTTGTTTTCACTGCTTTTCAAAATTCCATCAGGTGCAGGTATGCAAGGAGGAAGAGCCCATGATTCCACTTTCTCCTGCTCCCACCTCGGCCCAGAAGTCGTCACCGTAATAGCTTTCAAATGCCCAGATTCCATTTCCAAATGGAAACTAAGTGGGCAGAAGGTGATAAGTAAGTAGCAGGGGTTCTGGCCCCTACATTGCAAGCCTGGCACACACCTACTTCTCTCTACTGTGTGAAACTGAAAAGAGACTTATGGGGTTGACCAGATGGAAGTAATAGCAGGCATTCTTGGTTGTAGGCTAAGGAACAGTCTAAACTGAGACAATAATATCAATTCTCCTGAGTGGGAAAAGCAATCATACAAAGTGAGGCACTTGCTGATATTAACAAAGCTCTTTATCTGCCTAAATTATTAATGACCTAAGGAGTCCTTACCAGTAGGACCCAGTCTTGTCACTGCCCTGCTCTGTATCCCAGAGAATTTCCCTCCAACCTCTATCATGTACAACAGTGATGTCTGAGTCAGCTGAGCACTGGGAGAGGAAATGAGATTGTAAATATGAGATGCTGTGGGGAAGAATTAGGCCTCTGCTCTTGGTGCTTATTTTTGCACATAAAATGGAGAATCTGATATTAGTGATCGGTAACCCTCACGATGCTTATGGTACCACCCCGGGGGTGCTTACGGCCCTGGCATTCTCTTTACCTCCTCTAAATAAGGATTCAGATTCAGTTCAGCCAACTCTGAAGTGGCCATGAGCTTGGCGGTCAAGTTTCTCAAAAACATTCTGCAGTGCACCCTTGTAAATTTCTTCCCTGGCCTTGAGTCACTCTTGGAGTCCCAGATGGGTCTGATGTTTAAGAAAATGTTCGATTCGGGGCACCTGGGTGGCTCAGTGGGTTAAAGCCTCTGCCTTCGGCACAGATCATGATCTCAGGGTCCTGGAATTGAACCCCGCGTCTGGCTCTCTGCTCAGCAAGGAGCCTGCTTCCTCCTCTCTCTCTGCCTGCCTCTCTGCCTACTTGTGATCTCGCTGTCAAATAAATAAATAAATCTTTTAAAAAAAAGTGTTCTATTCTTTCAAGCTAATAGATGATTGATCTGTTCCAACGTAATGAGAACCTTCTAGGTTCCTATAGCACCTTCTAGGTTCCTATATAGGCCAGGCCCCCCTCTTAGTCTTGTTAAAATCCCTGTCCTCTAATCCTAACAATATTGTAAGGGAGATGAGACATTAGAAAGACTTAGGAATGTTAAGCAATTTGTCCAGGAACAGACAGTGACCCAGCAGCAAAGTCAAAATTCAAGGCCAACCTTCCTGCCCTGGAGGCCCGAGCTTGGTTCCCGCAGCTCACTGCTGATGACCTTGGAGGTCAACCTATGCTAACTTTCAAGTCACTTTGTATATAAAAGTAAGAAATGCTTAAATGCTTAATTCAGCCGACCTGGCAATAGGTTCAAGAAAGAGAAGGAAGGAAGGAAGGAAGGAAGGAAGGAAGGAAGGAAGGAAGGAAGGAAGGAAGGAAGGAAAAAGAAAAAGAAAGGAAAGAATGATATCAAATGATGACTTACTCTCCTCTAAGTATCTACCCTTCTAGTTTTGAAGGAAACTAACTCTAACCCCAACCCTAGGATCACAGTACTCCTTACTGATGGGGTGGTAAATTTGCCCATGCCCCTTTCCTGACCAGGTGATGAATACTCATGGTTTCTTGGGGAAGATGATGCTTTCTTCTCATTTTCTTGGCTCATGTAGCTTGTGCTAAGCTTTGCTCCCTTAAGCAGCACTACGGAGGCCCTTCCAGGACCCGAGGCCCCAGAACGAGCATCATCGACTCTAGCCTGACCACGCAGCCGGGCTCTTGGCCTGTGACCTGCCCACTGCCTGTATGAGGCTACAAGGTATTTACTAGGCTGCTGTTGTGCTCTTCCTAGTTTTGACCAAAGTCCCCTTATTCTTTGGAGGCAACCTGCACAATATCTTTCCCGTCCATATTGAAATCTTTGTTGACGGTAGAGAATCCCACCAAGACAATCAGTGCTTTCCAAACAAAGATAGCACTCGCTATAAAATTTCTCCATATGGTAAGTACCTCTCTGTTTTCTCTTATCTCCAATCTACATGTACTTTTCTTGTCTTTGTTATGTTTAACATGTGTTTTGCATCTTATAATCAGTTTTCATCCTTCCACAGAATGGAGAGTGTTTAATAAATTCTTTTTTTTTAAGACTTTATTTATTTATTTGACAAAGAGAGACACAGCAAGAGAGGGAACACAAGCAGAGGGAGTGGGAGAGGGAGAAGCAGGCTCCCCACTGAGCAGAGAGCCTGATATGGGGCTCGATCCCAGGACCGTGAGATCAAGACCTGAGCCAAAGGCAGGTGCTTAACGACTGAGCCACCCAGGTGCCCCGAGTGTTTAATAAATTCTTATTAACTAATATGCTAAGCGCCAACTACAATAAGATGTTGAAGGAGATGTGGCAAGTTCTATTATTCCAAGTTTATATTTACCTTTGCACTCCCAAACATTTTATAGTGACATGTGTATTAAGACATCACAAATAAATCCTGAAAATTGAGTGAAGTATATCTCAAATTGAAAATGTACTAGGTCTTTCTTGAGGAATTAGGCTGTGTCTTTTAAAAATTTGTTTGCCTGTCTTTTCTGCTAGAGCTTCCAAAAGAGGGACTCAGACAAAACCATCAGGCTGATAATATGAGTTATGTGACAAGTTGTCCATATGGAGCTCTATTAGCTACTAATAGCTATTAGCTCAGAAAAAGATGAGGTCATCACAAAGCACTCTGCTCAGCGGGTTCCTCTCTGTTTTATGACAGCATCGGGTCTAATGTGAATAATGACAGGCTCCCATCTCCAAGACCCTTCCTCCAAGGAGCCCAAAGTGCTCAGCAAATGTTTTCTTATTGATTTTCATAGCCCTGGTGTGGTGGTCTGAAGACACTAGAGGAAGCCATCCAGCACCATGTGGACCAGGGTGCTGCAAGTCAGAGGAGAGACCAACTCAATTCCCATCAGGGAGTCCGGATTGGTTGCCCTCCCCCCAGCCTGCCCATCACCACTTCCTCCTCCCAAACAAAAGGAGCCTTCTCGAATGAGAAATGCTAGGGTTTTTTTTGGTTTGTTTTTTTTTTAATGCCTTCAATGTGTTCAGTTCTCAAAAATATTTCTAAATGGCTGTTATGCTTGTGGAGGGTTATCATAGGATGAGGATTTCCCTATTTGGAAAAACAAAAAAATTCCCACCATTCAGCCTGCTTTCTTTGTATCCGTGACACAATGGACAATAAGAGACACTGAAGGTCAGTGAGTAGTTTCTAGGGGGAAAAAAAAGCAAGACAAGAAGGAAAGGAAAATTTTTAGAAACCCAAAGGAAATATTTCACTGCCATTAGCCAACTTAAAATATATATATTTTGAACTTTCAGAACAAGTTAAAAGAAGCGAAGTCTAAAGCGTGCAGCTTCCTGACCTGATAAACCGCTGAGTTTTCCTGAGACTGGAATACAGATCGGTGAGGGCCCCCGAGTGTGGCTTGCTCCAGGAGAGAGGCCAAAAGGCCAGTGACGGCTTTGTGTGGTGACAGTCTGGCCCCAGACTTGTCCTCAGGAGGCTGCCACAGAGTTGATCCGAGAGGCCCATGTGGGGCCTCACGGAAAGCAGAGAGCCGTCCATGGTTTCTCCATTGTTTCTGTTGGGACCAGCAAATTCTTTATCGGGGGAGCCATCCTTTGCTCTGTAGAATATTCAGCTGTGTCTCGGGTGTCTGCTCACATAGGCCACCAGCATCCTTGCTGAGTCACGCTTGTCAAAAAAAAAAAATAAAACAGCTCTAGACATTGCCAAATGTCCCCTGAGGGCAAAATCATCCCTGGTTGAGGGGCACCTGGGTGGCTCAGTTAAATGTTTGCGTTCAGCTCAAGTCATGATCCCAAGGTCCTGGGATCAAGCCCCGCATCAGGCTCCTTGCTCAGTGGGGAACCTGCTTCTCCCTCCACCTGCTGCCCCCCCCTGCTTGTGCTCTTTCTCTCTCTCTTTCTGACAAATAAATAAATAAAATCTTTACCAAAAAGAAAAAGAAAAAAATCATCCCTGGTTGAGAACCACCGTCCTTTACCAACCACTCTGGAAGGTTTTAAAAACTAAACTTTTCCCAAGAGTTGGCTATTGTCAGCCATGTTATTGTTCTGTGGGGAAGGAACCAGAATATCAAACGAAACTCAAGACACCAACAGGTCCAAAGGACTCATACATCCCTTAGCGGAACACGGCGCTGCCACTCAAAGAGGAAGCTGCTTGACTGTGTTTTCCAAGGAAAACTGAAAAAGGCCTTTCAAACCAAAGTGTTTGCTTCACTCCCTAAGGCTTTAAAGATTAAGAACATTTTCCCCTCTCTGTCATTACATGTGTCATTAAGAATTTGCTGAAATGCTGTCCTAGCAATCAATTTTAAGATGAATTGCTTTTCCCTTAAAAATGCATTAGGAAGCCAGGATGGCTTCCTGATTAACCAAGCAAATTGATACGCATTCTAATGGTGTTACCACTATTGATAATTACCCGCGGATGACTAAATTACAGATTTCCAGTTAAAGAGGAAACTTAAGTCTCTTTGCATTTTAATGTTTTTGGTTGTTGGATGTTATAAGAAAAAATAAGTCCTCAATCATCAAGAGCTCTTTTAAAGTGACTGGATTTATTTGTTTTACAAGCAGTGAGGGGGTCATTAACCTGACTGCTATGGGTATTCATTAATTTACTTACCATCGCCTTTTCTTTGAAATGTTCCTCTGTGGAAACAGTGAGGTTCCCGTGAACTGAGGTACTGGCTGCAAACAGATCTATTATCCTTTACAAGGAAACAACAAAGGTGGTATTTTTTAAGAGAAGTTACCTGGCACAGGACATTGCTGGTACAAATATTTTGAGGCTGATGGGACATCTGGATGGCTCAGCTGGTTGGGCGTGGGACTCCTGATTTTAGTCTGCTTGGGATTTTTTCCCCCTCCTCCCTCTCCCTCTGTCCTTCCCTCCCTCCCCCCCATTCATGTATGCTTGCTCTCTCTCTCTCTCTCTCTCTCTCTCTCAAATAAATAAATCAATGTTTTAAAAAATATTTTGATGCTGCATTAGTAAGAATATATAGCTCTGTGCATAGATCAAACAGAGCCCCGCAAGGAATAATGGGACTACAGGAAACATTTTTTAAACAGGATAAAAGCAAAACTACAGGAAGCCAGAAGTTGAAGCCAAAGCTTTAAAAGCAAGCCCGAAGTAACTGAAATATCAGCTACATGCCATTACTGGAGAGAAATCAGAAATTAAGTCCTTTATTTCTATTTACAGACCTTACAGTGTAGGTCTTATTCTAATTTTACCCAACCCTAAGTGGCGGGATGTGACGAAGATAGCACGGGTCTGGAGTAAGCGAGGCTTTCCAAGGTCCTGCAGCTTTGTGAACCAGGGCAGGCTCCTGGCAGAGCTGCAGGTTGGCCCTGGATTTCCGGGTGCCACCTCACAGATTGTATAGGAAATAGTCTGTGAAATGTGATTGGGTAAAAAGAGAGCAAAGCAATTCCCTGCCGGGCAGCGCTGGCCCCGCCCCCTCCAACCCCAACCCGGTCAGGGAATTTTACATTTCTCATCCTGCCCACCTTAACAACAGCACGGGTCCAGGTCCAGCGGGAAATGGTTGGGACATCCAAGGGATTTAACCGAGGAGGGATATTTGCAGAGATGGGAGCTCGGTGGGGAGAATTAGGAGGAAAGAGAGTGGGTGGAGGGAATTAGGAAGAGACATTGGCGCCTCCCCCGCCCCTCCCCCCGCTGCCCCCCCAGCCTCCCCAGGGCGGGCTGGGAATAGGAACAATAAGAAGCTGCCGCCTCCCCTGAGCCTGAAAGGGGCAGTTACTGCAGGGTGTGGAGAGCTAGCTGCCTGTAGGAGGGTCATGAGCTATGAAGAGGAGCCCCAAGCACCACGGTGAGGCCAGAGGATGCCGCGAAGTCAGAGGGCGAGGCTGGGGGAGCAGTGCTGAGGCACGGTCCCAGTGGGCAGGTGGGGCGAGAGGATCCAGCCAGGTGTGCGAAGGGGCATGGGGTCACCAGGGTAACCCGCTCTGCAGTTGGACAGAAGCTCTCAGACACCACCTCTACTGCCCCTGGAACCCAGAAAAGGCGTTTTTCCAACTTTTCTCCTGCCTTCCCAAAAGAGTTTGCTACTCACCCCCTTCACAAACCATTCATCAGGCTCCAATCACCCGCAGGTCCCAGGGCTGACTGTGTAATTTTATGGGGACGTGACCTGAACTTGGCATCCAGCGCGAGGAGACGTTCCATTCACACCTCTGTCTCCGACATTCTACTGAATCAGGTTTGTAATCAGGATGACGATCCCTTAAAGAAACCCTTTTGTGAGAACCTTTCCCACGCGCCCCTTGGAAATAGATCACCATCAAGCTCAGACCGCTCTATTCCAAAATAGTTCCAGTCCGTAGCGTGGCCTTAAGTCACAATATTCTGAAAAGTGGGGATCGAGACAGGATTGAATGGGCAAGGATTTTGTAGGGAAAGTGCCTGTGTGAAAAAGAAATAGGAAGGGGGGCAGGAAAGACTGGGAAAGCCATTGGAGGACAGTGCAGGTCTGCCCTCACCTGAAGGAGCGAGGGAGAGGACATGCGGCGGGAGTGTCCCTACACTCCCCCGCAGGACATCTGCAGAAGATCCTTGGGCCATCCTTGAGCAAACATGGCCCAACAAAGGAGCCCCATGTCTCTCAGAAGTAGATCTGCTTCAGTATCCTCAAGGAGCTCAGTCACGGCGATAAGCCACCAGAGAGAGGCGTGGCCTCAAAGGAGACCCTGGGGGACTTCAACCTGGCCAGTGGGCTCGCTGTAGTCCGGGGTCCATGACAGGCATTTCCAGGGATGCCACGGTTACACAGTAAAGCCTTCAATTTGGAGAAGCATTCTCCAAATTGCATTGCATTGGGAGATGGTATATGTGGATTAATACTCTAATCAGATAACACACTCTAAGGAGGAATGCTTCGTGAACGCTTAAAGATTCTAATCAAAGCCCTCACTCCTAGAAACTACCGCAAACCTTCAATTACCTTAGTCTGTAAAAGGCGGAGGTTACCACATAATGTACTAAATGGGCCACAAGGATCCACCCCAAGATCAGATTTTAGTGTATTTTTACACCTCCTTGAAAATCACTGTTATGTTGCCTATTAGATTGACAGGCATTGTGGATTGTTTCCATAGTCTTACCACCTTTTAATGCCCGTAGCGATGTGCCCTATTTCATTGCCAATGTTGGAAATTTCTGTTTTGTCTGCGCCTCTGCATGGATGAGTCATCCTTTCAAAGCTTACGGTTTCTGCTATTCTCTCCATTGTTTTTCCGCTTTGATTCTCATTTTTAGTCTATATCTTTACCAATTTCTTACTTCTGCTTGTTTGGGGATTTAACAGGCTTTCCCTTTTCCGGGTTCTTGATGGGGAAGCTTTGATGACCAATTTGTGAGACCTTTCTTCCTTTCTAAGCTAACCCTTTCCAGCTATAAATGTCCCATTAGCGCCGTGTTAGCCACAACATAAAAATGATATATTGCCCTTCAATTCAAAACTGTAAAATTTCCTTGGAGACTTCTTGGACTCCCAAGTCGTATATAAATATGTTATTTAATTTCTAAATGTTTGGGAACTTTAGATGTGTTACTGCTGGTTTTAAGGCCCGGAGTGTGGTCAATCTTGGTAAACATTCTGTGTGCACTTGAAAAAAAATATATATTCTGCTGTTAGGTTTTATAAATATGAGTGTTTCTTAAATGTCAGCTAAGTTGAGTTAATTTATAGTATTTATGTCTTTATTTCTAGTGGTTATTTTCCTAACAGCTCTCTCATTTACAGAGAGAGGAGTGTTGCCGTCTTCAACCATAATGGTGGGTTTGCCTATTTTTCCTTTCCCTCCTGTCAGTTTCTGTTCTGTGTATTTCGAAGCTCTCTCGTTCAGTGCCTTCACCTTGAAGATCCCTATGTATTCTTGGAGACACGACCCCTTCATCAGGTCATGTCCCTCCTTACCCCTGATAATATGTCTTGTTCCAAAGTCTACTTTGATTTTAACATAGCTGCTATGGGATTCTTCAATGTTTGCCCCACAAAATCTATCACGTTTCTACTTGTTTGCTATTTGTTCCATTTGTTCTGTTTCTCTTTCCCTCTTTCCAGCTGTCACTGAGGTTAATTGAACCTTTTAATTATCCATTTTATTTCCTCAGTGGAGTTATTATTTATATTTGTTTTGGTGTTTTTTTTTAAGCATCTTCTGGCTTTTGGTGAACCTCCTCCCATGTGGTTTCAAGCCACCGGGACACAGCCCCCAACACACAAACACACACACACACACACACACCCTCCATCCTCTCTTCAGTTCTTTGGCTGGAGACTTTGACCTTCACCGTGACAGGCTGCCTTGGGAGCTTTCCCTGTCTCAGAACTTTGTAGCAGCCCGGGATGCACCACATCAATGATGGGAGCACCACAGTCTTGCTCTTGGCAATGTTCAGCCGTGTTGGCTCCCTGACCAATGTCGGCAGTTTATCGAGGTTGACAGTCGGGCTCGGGTTCCTCTTTAAGTGGTAATGGCTCACACCAGCCATCCCTGGGTGATATTGGTCAAAATCAGCTCTGTGGTGGTGCTCTGCCCGAGCATCAGCCAGCCACCCACGTCCGTGGCTGGAGCTTACATGGCTCAGAAGTTTCCCAGTCTTCCCCCGTCTGCTTGGCATGTCGGCCGTGTATTTTGTTTTTATATATTCTATCAACACATCATGTATTGCCACTATTTTCTTTAAGAGCAATTAGAAAGAAGGAAAACATTATTTTTTTCTTTATGTATTTCATTTCCAGCGGTCTTTATTTCTTTGTGTAAATCCACATTTCGGTCTGGTGTCCTATTCCTTACTGCCTGAAGAACTTTCCTTAGCATTTCTTGTAGTGCATTCTCAGTTTCTGTTGGCCGGAAAAAGTCTTTATTATCCTTCATTCTCAAACACATTTTTCAATGTATGTAAAATCGTGGGTCGATAGTTATTTTCTCTGAGCTTGTTAAAGATGTCTCTGGCCCACCTAATTTCTGATGTCTACTGTAATTCTTTTATTTGTTCATCATTTGTAATGTGCTCTTTTTTTTTCCTGCCTTCAGAATCTTCTCTGCCTGTGTGTGTGTGTGTGTGTGCGCACGTGCGTGTGAAATTTAAACAATATCCTTAGGTGTATAGGTTTTTTCTTTATTTTGTGATTGTATTGTATTTAACTTGCTTGATATTCTCTGAGCTCTTTGGTTACATGGTTTGGGATTTGTCATTAACTTTGGAAAATTCACAGCAATTGCTACTTCAAATATTTCTTCTGCCCCCTTCTCCCTGTATTCTCCTTTTGGGATTCCAGTAACAGGTGCCTTAGACTCACTGATGCTGTCCCACAGCTCTTGGATTCTCTGTCCTTTTTATATTTTTTCTTTTTGTGGTTCAGTTTACATCATTTCTGTTTATCGACCTTCGACTTGTCTGATTTTCTTCAAAGGTGTCCAACTAAGTAGGTCAAGGCGACCACAGTCCGACTCCTCTGTAAGTGCTAGTTCCCTTGGAGAAGGGGGACTGGCCTGTCGGTTGCAGGCTTCGGGAGCTCAGGCCCCGGCAGCCCACTCCCACTGCTGCATCAGCACTGGGACCTCACGGGACCTGGGATGATGGGAACTTGCGCAAACATGTCGATGCTTCTGCCATTTACTGGATTATGGGGAATAAATTGCCTTGCTCTGACCCAGCACGTCTGTTGTCTACTTTTGGCACTTACAGGGTAAATTACACTTACGATGAGGAGGGGCTCTTCCTGACAAGTACGTTACTTTGTTTACTTTTATACTGTCTGTCTCCTGTCAGAATAGAAGCCAAAGAGCCCTTTTGGTAACAGTTATTCATCCTACCAGGTGGCACAAAAGAAATGACGGATTGCAGGTCGGTGCCCAAGTGTCATGATCTTGGGAGAATGAGGAACTCAGATCTCAAATCACAAAGACCCAAGAAAGTGTCCTTCACTCTCATTATTGTGAATTCTGTAAGCCTAATATTATCCTTACATTGTCCTTAATATTATCTTTGACTCCTCCAGAGTGCCTTGTACATATGCCTTATACGGTAAGGCCGTCCATAAATGTTAAACTGATGTGTGCAATGTTTCCTGGGCTTTGGTACTAAGGTGAATCATACAGAACGGTTGATATTAGACTATTATAATTCTCAAAAATAGTAGCTAGATGTGGTTCAGCTTAATGCTAAGCTTCTAATAATTATCTTTAAATCCCTTTTTGAAAGCATCCCAGGCTGAGAGCCAAAATGCAGAATTAAAAAGATAGATTTACTACTGAAGATTGCAAATGATGAGACCTGGATTTCCGTTCTAGATCTATTCCTCAGCAACTTCTTTGTCAAAACCTCTTTGGTACTTCACTGCACATCTGCCCTCAACATGGAAGGGACACATGTTACAAAATATGAATCTGAAAAGATTATAGGAGTCACGAGAAGCAATACAGCGTCCCCTTAGCTTGGCTTTTTACATAGGAAATAAGGCATTAGTAATCATGATACATTAACGGGATGACAATTGCCTCTTTTTGGAGGGCATTTTACAATAGATATCAAATAAAATTTAAATGTGAGTGCGTTCTGCAGCAGCCATTTGCACCTCGAGAGGCCATCCGACAGAAACGTGTGCCCCATGCACATGGAGAACCTTACCCCATGTTCACTGCAGTCCTATTAATAGTGGCAAAATAGCAGAAACAGCCTACATGCTCATCAATACGGGAATGCTTACAAAACAAACTGCACTGTAGCCATACAACAGAATACTATGGAACTCTTGGAAATACCGAAGGTAACATCTGTATCGTAAAAACATATCCGAGACCCAGGAAAGGCAAAGAGAATATTGCTAATACACAAAGAGCCTACTAAACACACCTTATTTGTATTAACGTTTTAAAATGTTACATATGTGATATTTGTGAAGTGAAACGAACAAAGCCATTGAGTATGTGTATTTGTATGCAAATATGTGTGTGTATACACACGTGTGTGTGTGTATGTGTGTGTGTTGAGGGGTGGATTTGGAAAAAGGAAGGCAAGAGGATCCGATCTGTTAGGGTTTGATGAGAAAAAACGGGAGCCATTCCAAGCACAAAGCATTTAAGACAGAATTGGGGTTTCATGGCTGTTGGATGAGCTGGAGGAGTGGACAGCAGGAAAGCGGCCACCAAAGGTCAGAGAGGTCCACCGTGAAGTCTCAGCCTAAGCCCCCAGTAGATGAGGGGGAGAGCTGGTGCCACCACAAGCACAAAGCAGGGGTCCTGGAAAGGGCTGCACAGCTGCTGTGTCCATGGAGTTGGAGTCTGTGGAAAGGTCTGAGAGCCTGACCAGTCTGCCCCTAACGACTCACAAAGTGACGCCCCTACTGCATTCCACCATCCAGATCTCATGAGTCCTTCTCCTGGGGCAATTCCAACCCATAGCCGGACAGCGCAGGGAACTGCCCCTCAGCCTCAGGGGGGATGGCAGGGTTCATGCTTAGGTGAGGACCAGCCATCCAGCCACGGACGTGTACTTTTTTTTGATATGGTTAGATTCTCCAAACATCGCACCTTCTACTGAATCACAACTCCCAGAGTTCATACAGCCCCCCACCCCCACATACACACTGAAAATCCACTTGGGAGAAATTTGTTTCTAACACAATTACTGAAAATGTGACCACAGCTCCTGTTAATTACCATCTTTTTTATTTTCATATGAACAGAAATAGATCCCAGCAAATTGATGGGCATCTTTTCAAATGAATCACTAAAAGCCTGCTGACAGCTGCATACAGAGAATTGTAAATGCCTATCATAGTGATTGATGAGACATTGAAAAGCAGTATACTTTGCTTGTTACTTTCAGTAGAAGTGAGAAATCCACATGGGGCTTACCTTCAGGACTGTTTACCGTACACGGCGTCTTGAGATCCATCGCTTCTGGCCAGTCTATGTTTCTTGCCATTGAGGCAGACACATTTATTACCTAGATGGCCACTTCCCTCCTCCACGTTGGCAAGAGCCCCAGTTTTGCTCCGAGACTCAGGTAAGTCGTGATGGATCCACGGCAAACTGGGCAATCCCGTCAGGAACTGGTTTAGTAGTGGCCAAATGAACCCTGAAGGGAAATCTGCTGGGGGCGGTTTCTCGGAAAGGTTTTCCTCATTCAAAGGGCCCCAAGGAAGACAGCTCCTCTCCTCGCACCAGACCTTATCGTGTCTAGACTCGATGCTTGGGACAGCTGGGGTCATCCTGAAGCCATGCTGGCACACAGTCTTGGGACAAAGCCCAACATGAGGGCAGCACAGATAGAGAAGATGAAGGAAACTGGTATCTGATAAGATTCCGGAGTCACCGATGTGCCGTGCCCCTTCTTTGGTTTTCCAGGGACTTTTGACCCTGGATGTCTTTTGTTTTAAGTCAATTGACTTGAGATTATTTGCATCCCCAAATCATCTTATCTGATAATGACTGTTCTTATTAGAATTTCTTAATTATGACTATGGGTCATCTTTGTATTTTTTTAATATAAAGATTTTTATTTATTCATTTGTCAGAAAGAGAGAGAGCACAAGCAGGGGGAGTGGCAGGCAGAGAGAGAAGCAGGTTCCTCACTGAGCAGGGAGCCCGATGCTGGACTCATCCCAGGACTCATAGATCATGACCTTAGCTGAAGGCAGATGCTTAACTAATTGAGCCACCCATGGGTCATCTTTGTAATAAAATTTAATGATAGTGGGAGTGTTAGGTTATTTGAAAGACTGGATTTGGCATTACTCCAGCCTCTTAGCTTCCATATTCTATTAGTTGTTCCTTTATTAGATAATGTGACTGCTAATATTTCCACTCTATCATGTTTTAGTTGCTAACTTCAACCCGTTTTTCAATGGATTTGAATGAAAACCTGTAACAAAATCAGGTTCAACTCCAAGAGACACTGGTGGAGAACCAAGATGGTTTATGAGAAATTGCATATGTGCTGGTGTAAATATTTATGCTGCCCCATGGTCACTAGGATCTTACCAAGGCAAGCTGAAAAAAAATCACTGCTCTTTAAATAGTACAACTTGTTTTATTGGTTTTTTACTGGTTTTATTAATTATTTTCGCTTGTATACTTCCTATTAAGAGGCTACCTCAGTAATAAATGAGAACTTTTATTTGGGGGGGAAAAAGACTATTAAGGCAACATCTTTTGGGACATTCCTCTTCTTACCCCTCAGAATACATTTCATGATTTGTGTACAGTATGTTCTTAACCAGTGTGAGAATGAATGAAGCAAGCACCGAACTGTCTTGGTAATAAGACACAGGGCTATTGCTTCTCGACCTCTGTCACCTGTCAGTGGAACTTCTAATCTGGCTTTGATACTTACCAGCTGTGAGATTCGGGAAAATCACCCAACATCTAGAAACAGGAGTGCTCTCATCTACATGATGAGAATACTAGCAAATATTCTTGCAGAGGGTTGTCGTGGTGATTAAAGAAGCTGATGTCTGCTCCCTCCCCCTGAACACGCACACGCGCGCACGCGCGCACACACACACACACACACAGTAGAAATAATAATATCATAATCTCAGGTTCAAGACATCCCGTGTTCTAGAGCACCTGACTGGCTCAGTGGGCTAAGCATCTGCCTTGAGCTCAGGTCATGGTCTTGGGGTCCTGGGAAAGAGCCCCACTTTGGGCTCCCTGCTCAGTGGGGAGTCTGCTTCTCCCTCTCCCACTGTGCTCTCCCTAGCCCTCTCTCTCAAGTAAATAAAATCTTTAAAAAAGAGAGAGAGAGAGAAAGAGAGAGAGAGAAAGAGAGAGAGAAAGAAATCCTGTATTCCAAAAGCAGACATGCTCAGCCATTCAGGGCTGCTATGTCTATCCCAGAGAGAACACAGCAA
The DNA here is from genome assembly GCA_028533885.1 of Nasua narica. Classification (NCBI taxonomy): domain Eukaryota; kingdom Metazoa; phylum Chordata; class Mammalia; order Carnivora; family Procyonidae; genus Nasua; species Nasua narica. The sequence goes on along the minus strand of CM052811.1, from coordinate 75,678,365 downwards.
GAAGAAGCGGGTTCTTTGCAGACAGCAGCGCTGGGCATCCCATCCCATCTCTCCTGGCTCATGTTCCATCTCCCCTCCCAATCTGCCTCTGCGACGGACGAGAGAATCGGCTACTCCCTGCCAGGAGGACAGAAGGACCAACATCAGGGACTGCGCACTTAGGTTATGCTAGCCTGGGCAATGTTAGGCATCAAGGCTAATGAGATACAGTAAGCTGTAACCTGAGAATTCCCACGTCAGCACTTGTCTAATGTAACATTGAAATATTTCCACTCAAGATGCCAACCTGAATAATTTAAAGATTTTAGAGACTGGGGAGTTAATAACCTGCAAGTTATTAACATACTCATTCGCCAAGTTTAGACATCAAAGGGTCATCCATTTTCTGCTAATCTTTCTTCTGTATGAAATTATAATCCATGTGCTCCAGAGAACCCTACCCTACAAAAAATCTATAAATGGGACCCTTGATTTGGGAGCTGAGTCCTCATAGGGCAGTGGTTCTCAGATTGGGGTCCCTGGACCAGGAGCATTAGCATCACCAGGGAACCTGTTAGAAATGCAAATTCTGATCCTCACCCCAGAACTACTGAATCGGAAATTCTGCAGAGACCCAGCCATCTGCACCTCAACAAGCCCTCCAGGGGATCCTGATGCTCATTCAAGTTTAAGAACATCTGTGAGAGAAGATAGGAGGAAATTAGCAGGACAAGAAATAGCTCAGACAGATCCTGAAAAAATAAATCCATAATTATAACAGCTCAAAACCAATCTATAAACACCCAAACCCCCAACAAGGTAAAATAATAATAATAATAATAATAATAATAATAATAAAAATACCTTTTCTGTCTGTATAAACTCCCTTGGGGACCAATACTTTGGGACTTAGTATTCAATGATGCCCAAAGCATTTAGATTAATTTAGAACAAGAGCTGACATAGAGCACTGCTTATGTGTCAGTCTCTCCACTAAACCCTCCGTTCTCTCATTCAAACCTCACAACAAATTATGACACGAGTGCTATTATTCTCCCTGCACGGGTGGATAATCTTAAAACTGGGGAGGGGTTAGGAGATGTGCCCAAGTAAATCATGCACACCCGGGACACAATCGAGCCAGTTTCCGGTCCTCTGCAGTGTGCCATCGGGATCCAGTTCTCCGAACCACAGTGCTCGACAGCCTCCCTGATTCCGACAACGGGCACTGAAGATTTACTACTAGCAAAACACTGCCCCGTGAGTGGAGGAGCGAAACAAGAAAGAAAGAAATGCTGCCCTTCTAGAAAAAGAATGAACCATCCAGGGAGGAAGGAGATGAGAACGTGCATCTCTGATCCCAGGGGGAAGGAAATTGATACCCTAAGTAGGGCAAGTATGGTAAGGTGGAGGCGAGGGCAAGGACAGTTAAATTCAGCTGAGGATTCGGGGAGGGTTTCAATGGGCAACGAGAAGGGAAAGCCAATCCACAAAGAGAAGAGAGGGTGAGTGGAAGCGTGACGTGGCAATGGATAGCAGGCTCCGGGCAAGGCACCCAACCCAGAAGGATAGGTGTATTGATCATAATAGATTGCCTTAACTGAGGTTTTGGTTAAAAAAAAAAATAGAGGGGCGCCTGGGTGACTCAGTGGGTTAAAGCCTCTGCCTTTGGCTCAGGTCATGATCGCAGGGTCCTGGGATGGAGCCCCGCATCAGGCTTTCTGCTCAGTAGGAAGCCTGCTTCCCACTCTCTCTCTCTGCCTGCCTCTCTGCCTACTTGTGATCTCTCTCTCTCTCTCTCTCTCTCTGTAAATAAATAAATAAATCTATAAAAAAATAGAAAATCACCCAATATAGCTTAGACAACATGGCGGAACATCTAGAAGAAGAGCATGTACTAGAATCAGGAGGCAGGACAGACTGCCAGGCCTCCTGAAAGAGAAGAACCAGGAAGTGTCAAATGGATCGGGGACGTCATCTCTGTCCTCAGAGTCAGCTGTGGTCCTAACCCGGCTCTTTGTTCAAAGTCGGTTCCATTCCCGATCCCACACAGCTGCTGTCTCTACTTCAGTGTAGACCTGTCTACAGATGAGTCAGGGTTTACATTTCTTTCCAGGCTGGGCACCTAACAGGGAGTAATGAGCATGTGGAACACTCAATCCTAAATCTGAGGTAGGAAATCGGAGTAGCCCAGCTCCAGTCAGGAGATCAGGAAGCATGCCCAGAAAGAGCCAGCTCACGTGTTAATTCTGCACACCCGGAGGTGGCAGGTGGGGGCCTTCTCAGGGTCCAGGCTGGGCAGATTCCCCAGAAACCATCCACGACAGACAGGTTACCTTCCTGAAAAGCCACGTGCATAGCACAGTGGAGTAAACTGAGTCCTGCTCAAAATGCACCACAAATAAGGAACATTTATATGGCAATGTTGATGTTAAAAAACCGTTTTCACGTTATTCCAGCCATGCCCACAACAACGCCCTAGAGGGAGCTGGTATATTCTGCAGTGCCAACGCGAAACCCGAGGTCTCAGAGGATGGGCGATCGGATGGCGTGTGGCGGCGCTGGCGATCATCTCATCGGGTGGAGGATTCCGAGCGCAGGGTGCCGATTGTTGGAGGCACGTGACGCTGACGTCAGGGGCTAGCGCCAGCCACACAGAAAGATGAATGGCAAAACCGCATGTGATGGAAACGAAGTGAACCGGAAAGGAAGTGAGAGCTGCGGCGCTCAGAGGAGGGAGAGGATTCTGGGCGGGGCAGCGGAGGAGGCTGCCCCAAGGAGGTCGGACCCCAGTGGCTCTAGAAGGACACGTGACACATCCATAAAGCCCGAGGCAGAAGAGCATGTAGCATCAGGAATTGCATGGAGGCTGGCTCAGAAGCAGAATTAGCCTCAGGTGTCTGCTTCGTGTCTGCGCACACACAGAGGGCACAGAAGACATCATGAATCAGGTCCTCCTTAGCAAATGGGTTTTTCCATGCTAGTGAATTTTTTGGCCAACTGCAGCTTAAAATACCAAAACGTTTTTTCAGAGATTTTGTTTATTAGAGAGAGAGAGAGAGAGAGAGAGAGAGAGATCATGAGCAGAGAGGAGGAGGGAGAGGGAGAGGAAGAAGCAGACTCCCCACTGAGCAGAGAGAGAGACCACAGGACCCTGAGATCATGACCTGAAGGGAAGGCAGACACTTAACCCACTGAGCCCCACACCCTGCCACCGACCCAATACCAAACCATTTTTAATTGAAACCATTTTGGATGGCAGTAGTTCTCAAATGAGATGATCCCTATAAAGCATTTAGCACAGACCCTGACACATAGCGTTCCATAAATATTCATTATTGTCATTGGTGATATTCATAAAATGTATTACATAAGTCACTGCCTTAGGATCAGAGTAAACAGAGTATAATTTAAATTTTCTGGATGGCCGAAGATCATCATGAACATTAATGGTTTAACTGAGCTGTGAGTATGGGGATATCTTGAGAGTCACTGTGGACCACCAGTCCCATAGCTAATGGGACCATGGCTAATGCTGGAACTGGTGGTCAGCTTGGCTTTCATTCCTTTGCTGACAGGCTGTCCCTTCTCACGTCTGTAACCATGCCTGCCCCGGCCATCCCCACCTCTGCCTTGAATTTTCCACAATTAATTATCTGGGAGCTGAGACATTGAACCCTTCCAATCTTAGAAGAATATTCTGTGATTGAGCAATGCATTCACTCTTCTGTTTGTCCAGACAATCTTGATGTTTCCAGCTCTAAAATCTATGAGTCTATTATTAACTGTTTCATTCAAAGTGAGAGTCAGAGGTCTCCCAACAGTCTTGAGCTTGGGGTTTTATTTTGTGTAGTTCTGAGAGTACTCTAAGGAACTGAACACTTGCCAACCACCTGACAATCCAAAAATTAAAGTCTCCTTGGATTTTCAAAGCAAAGAGAAATAGCAGCAAAAAAAATAGAGATTGATTTGCTATAGTGTTAGCATTGTCTTCACTAGGCTGCTTCACTAGGCTGTATTAAAACCAAATACAACTTAGGAAGGTTCTTCCTCTTCCAGTGGGCCTGGACCTTCCCCTTGGACAGACAGAATGGGAGAGCCCAGAGAAGCATTCACTTCATGGAGGAGGCAGATCTGATGCTGACTGAAGAGCACTGGATTTTGAGCCAGAAGACGCAAGTTCTAGTCATCTTCGTGATCGGAAGCTGCTCAGATAACCTTAGTTTCCCTATTCGTAAATCTGGGATCACGTAGCTTGACTCATTGGAGTGTTGTTAAGAATATCCGTGTGAGTCTGCTAGGGCGGCCATGACAAAGGGCCACAGACTGGGAGTTAATTTTCTCACGGTCCCGGACACCAGGGTGTTGGCAACTTTGGTTTCTTTGAAGTCTCTCTCCTATGCTTGCACATGGCTACTTTCTTTTCATGGCCTCACGTGGTCTTCCCTCTGTTCAGGCCCAACCCTAAGCTCTGCCTGTCCATGTCCACATTTCCTCTTTTTCTAAGGACACCAGTCAGGGTGGAGTTGGCCTAAAGGCCTCATTTTTTTTTTTTTTTTTTTTAGCTTTATTGAGATCTAATTGACATATAAAATCATAGAAATTTAAGGTGGACCATGTGACGATTCGATAAACGTACATGTTGTGAAATTACCACAATAGGGGCAGCTAACCCCTCTATCACCTCACATAATTACCTTCTTGTATGCGTGGTGAGAATATTTAAAAACATTTAAATTTCGAGTATTGTCTGCTGTGTCTGCTCCACCAGAACTAAGTGGGTCAAAACATGGAACGAAGAGGGGCGCCGGGATGGCTCAGTCAGTTAAGTGTCCGACTCTTTGTGTTGCCTCAGGTCATGATCTCGCTGTTGTGGGATCAAGCCCAACGTCGGACTTCGAGCTCAACATGGAGTCTGCTTCAGATTCTCTCTCTCCTTCTCCCACTCTGCCCCTCCCCTAACTCTCTTTTTCTCTCTCTGTTTCTAAAAGAAATAAATAAAAATTAAAAAGTAAAGACATGGGATAAAAACGTCTTGTTGCTTTTCCCCTGTCTGGAGAACCTCCTGCCTCCCATGACCAGGGCACCGGGTGCTTTCAGTTCCATATGCCTCTTACTCTTTTCAATAATCTTTTGCAGAGCTGGATACTGAAGCTTGAGAAAAGCTTGGTCTACGCGCAAAAAATTGCCAAAGACCAGACTGCTCTAAACAGCAAGGCTGGGATTTGAACCCAGGTCTGCTGTGTCAAAATCTAACACTTTTCTCTTTAGAGGTATGGTATTTTCAGAAAGGGGGAGTCCCAGGGATAGAACCAAGTGTCCCCCTGCTTCATTTCTCTTGCAAGTTTGGAAGGAGGGCATTTGGTCAACCTCACTGAGAGTGGGGTCCAAGAGGTTGAACCAGCCCACCCAGAGGATCTGTTTCTTTCTTCCTCCCTTGGCCTCTGTCCCAGTGGACTCTGGTTCTCTGGGAACTCACCCTGGGGTGGGGGCAGGGAGGAGTGACCTATCCACTGTTTCTCTTGGTCCTTGGCAGCTTTGGCTAGGTAGGCAGATCATAGGATGGACTAATTAGAAGTCTTCACTGCCTCTGATTTCTCTCCCATTGGTTACTAACATAAGTGCAAGGTCAAATATACCACAATAAAGCTGAAAACAAGAAAAGAACTGAGGACCACGTTTTCTCTCCGAAACTGTTCATGGATTAATGGCGATTTGCATTTTTTTTTACATAGATTTCACAATTTATACACTATAAGGCCAACGTAAGTCTGGGCAGTCCCAATAAATTGGGAAAATAAACATGAACAAACAAAAAATTTAGAAACTAAAAGAGAGCACAGAATTGCTAAATTTTATCTTATTCTCCAAGTCCCAGGGGATTCAGAATAAGAGATTCATGAAGAATAATGTGGATCTCTCCCTAAGGAAGGCAGAGTACCTCTCTTTCCTACTGTTAACTATAACCCCTCACCTCAGATTGAAATGATCTTTTTGATGTTTCTATATAAGAAAAAGATAACACCCCCAAATTTGGAATACCTGTAGGAAGGCTGGAATCAATTTATTTTCTCATACTTAGATATCTTTGCATCTAAGAAATTTTCACAGCATTAGTTAAAATTGGAGATTTGCAGGAACACATCTAAGTGGAGAGTTTATTTGATTTGCAATATAAGCTCGTCCTGACAATGCACACATACCTTAGACATAACAGGGGACAAAGGAAGCTGGGGTAGATGTTAATATTCTGTCTAGACATAATTTGATTGTGTCTAATGCAGGAACCAGGCACAACATGGATACGGAAATTTATAAACAAGCTTTTAATATCCGATTCTGACTCATTGTCCAAACAAAGACATGTTTGGACAATGTCCAAACTTCAGAAGGTCTTAGTAAGTAATGAGTCTAATCCAAATCTATAGAAACTGTACCAAGATGTAACTGAATTTTCTCCTGGGCTAAATCATCTTATGGGACAATTTAGGAAAGCAATATATTTCTTTAATTCAAAGTCACTGAAGTCAATACCCCTCCGTAAACAATCCGATGAAATTCCTAACACAAAGTGTGTCAAGTTGAAACAGATGTCGCCTTATGGAATTGTTTTCTTTCATTCTGTATTACAAAAGGTTGGTTAATTGGTTAACCAACAAATCTTAATTCCAAGCAAATCTTCAGAAGTCAGTGAAAACCCTGTGAAGCATCATGCTTTCTTGCAACAGACATTTAATTGCAATGATGAATACAATACACTATCTTTCCTTAAGTAGGTTTGTTAATTGTGTAAGTGAAACAGAAACATGTATGCGCACAAATACGAAGGCGGTGAGTGTTCGAGGGGAGCGAGATAGAAGAAGTAATGCTGCTTTGATGTACGATGATAGCAGGAGATTAATGTTAATATGTTAGGTGTGCTGATAATAACGTAGTGATTTCTAAAGATCTTTACCTTTTAGAGATATATTCTGAAATGTTTACAAACGAAATGTTACCATATCTGAATTTGCTTTAAAGTGTTTCAGGATGGATAGAGTGGGTGGGATAAAAGTGAAGAAAAAGAGATCGGCCATGGGATGGTAATTGCTGAAGATGATGAGGAACCTTTTACATAGGTTTGAAATTTCAACAATAAATAGCATTTTTTTTTTAAGTAGGCTCCACACCCAGAGTGGAGCCCAACCCAGGGCTTGAACTCACAACCCTGAGATAAACCCTGAGCTGGGATCGAGAGTTAGACACTTAACTAACTGAGGCACACTAACAATAAAAAGTATTTTTTTTTTTTTATGTCAAGATGGGGCGTCCGGGTGGCTCAGTGAGTTAAGCATCTGCCTTCAGCTCAGGTCATGATCCCATGTCCCATGATCCCTGTCCCCCTCATGCTTTCGTTCTCTCTCCCTCTCTTGCTCTCTCTTCCAAAAAAATAAGTAAAATCTTCAAAAATTATCTTTAAAAAGCTTAGGAAAATTCAAAAATGAAATTAAGAAAACAATTCCACTTATAATAACATAAAAAAAGAATAACATCCTCAGTAATAGGTTTTTTAAAAGAAAGGCTGAACTTAACAGTACCCGGAAAACTAAAACCAATTAAAGAAGATCTGAACAACTGGGAAACCATTCCTTGTTCATGGTTTGAAAGACTTATTGTTAAAACGGAAATATTCCCCAAACAGATATGCAGCTTACATGCAATTCTCATAAAAATCCCAGCTGACTTCTTTGCAGAAATCTAATAATCTGATTCTAAAATTCACATGGCATCGCCAGGGATGCAGAATAGTCAAAATAATCTTCAAAAAGAAGAATGAAAGGAAGTCTCACACTCATCAATTTCAAAACTTACTGCACAGCAACACTACCTGAAATAGTATGGTTCTGGTACAAGAATAGACACATAGATCGATGGACTAGAATTCAGACTCCAGGAATCTGTGGTCCATTCATTTTTGGCTAGGTACCAAGACCACCATCCAATTGTGGGAAAGAACAGTATTTCAACAAAAGGTGCTGGAACACCTGGATAGCCACATGCAAAAGAATGACCCATATACCAACATTATGTCAAAATGGATCAAAGACCTAAATGTAAGGAGCTAACACTACAAAACTCATTATCACGGATTTCGCAAAAGATTCTTAGATATGACACCAAGAACACAAGAACAAAAGAAAAAGAAAGAGATAAATTACACTTCATCAAAATTTAAACTTTTATATCTCAAAGGACGCCATTAAAAAAGCAAAACCACAACTCATGGAATGGAAGAAAAGTATTTGAAAATCACGTATCTGATAAGGAACTTGTATCCCGAATATATATATTTAAAACCCTTACAACTCAATAATAAAAAAATAACTCAATTAATAAATGGGCAAAGGATCTGAATTGACATTTTTTTCAAGGAAGATGTAGGAATGGCCAATAAGTACGTGAAAAAATCCTTAACATCATTAGTCATCAGAGAAATGTGCATCTAAACGACAATGAGATACCACTTCGCACCCCACTCAGATGGCTATAATCAAAAAGGGAGAAAAAAAAAAGTGAGACGATAAATGTTGGCAAGGATGCGAGGAGCCCTCGTACATTGCTGGTGGACATAAAACGGTACAGCCACTTTGGAAAAGTTTGGCCTCTCCTCAAAGGATTAAAACATCAAGTTACCATTTGACTCAGCAATTCCATTTTGTAGGTATATATTCCTAGGTCTGTTACCTTAAGAAATGTTTGCAGCAGTGTTACTCCAGTAGCCAAAAGGTGGAAACTGCCAAACAGCCATCAACTGACAACTAGATAAACAAAACGTGGTATGGCCACATGGTGGAATATTCTCCAACATACTGCAACATGGATGAACCTTGAGAAACCTGCTAATCTCAAAAGACTACATAGTGTATTATTCCATTCACATAAAATGTCCAGAACAGGGAAATCTACAGAGACAGAAAGTAGATTAGTGGTTGCCTAGGGCTGGGGGGAGGGGAATTAGGGGATGATAGCAAAAGGCTTCTTTGGGGGGTGATGAAATGTTCTAAAATTGACTGTGGTGACAGTTGCACGTGTCTGTGAATATATTAAAGTCATTGAATGATATACTTTAAGTAGGTCAATTTATGGTATCTAAATTATAGCTCAACAAAGTTGTTTTTTAAAAGGATCATCAGACCACACACACACACACACACACACACACACACACACACACACACACACGGGACAGACTTGGGAACAGGGCAGTGGCATAGTGGCATAATTTTTAGATCTTCCCAAATTGAAAAAGCAAAACAAGAAATCCATAGGAAACAATTGCAACAAAACTATGGGAGAAGGTATTTTTATGAGCCCCCCAAATACAAAGGGGTAGGGACAAACCATCGACAGAAAACATACTTGGGAGTGTCAGCCTGTGTGCAGAAGAAAGCAGAGAGAAAACCACAGAGCATGCGCTCCAAATTCCTCCAGGGAGGTGATAACTTCCTGACTCCCATTGTTTCAAAGTTTTTGATTAAAAATCTAAAATTGTTTGCCTTTGGCCTTACCCTTTAGAATTGCAGGCTATTTTTTTAAACAAAGATCGTAGGAAAAATAAAATCAATATACAACACACCACACCTCTGCACAACTTTGTGTCACATTCGAATGGTGACTTCACTTTCTTCCCTTTATTTTTTCAGCCAGATCATGTCCTGTCATTTTTAAAATTCCAACTCAAACCTCATCTCCTGAAGAAAGCTTTTCAGAATTGATCCTTCCAGATTAACCACTTCTCCAGGATGACTCAGGACAACCCCCTCCAGTTCTCAAATGCCTAGTTTCCACTGAATTAATTTCCTCTCGGTGAGGTTTTGTGCCTTTTCCAATTGAGCCTGTCCAATAAGATGAGACATTCCTGGAGAGGAGGCTGTTTTGTCTACATCCCCCACTGTGTCTAGGATATTAAGTAGCAAACAACTGGAAGGCAATTCTAATGCCAGTTCCTGAATGATTTGGGGCAACTGGGGACCTTTCAATGCAGCACTTTGAACAGCTCACCAACAAATGCATGATTTCTGCTTGCTCATCAAAGTGCTATACTTTGCTTTAAAATGATGAGCTATCTTAAAGAAAACCGCAGTGCTCTTCCTAAATAATCCTGAGGAAAATGTTGAAAATACTGCACTATGCACAGTAAAGCTCCCAACTTCTTTTCTGTTTTCTAAAACAGAGCTTCAACTGTTTTTAATTTAAAAAATAAAGTTGTCTCTAGGTGAACCTCAGTTAAGTGCTGAAACACATTTTTGGTAGCCCAGTCTGAACATAATTTGCATTTGGCTAAAGGAAAGAAGAGAGGGAGATATTAAGGAAAGCCACTTGACAGAGCATATTTTAGAAGGCTGTCCTCCTACATGAGGGTAATAGATAATATTGATTTGCAATTTAAACACTAATTAAAGCAGCTATGTAATGGACCATCTTTTCCAAACAGTTACAAAGCCTTCCTTTCCATCTCAAGCAGGTTTTGCCTCTCCTCCTGGGAAAGGAAAAACCAAAGATGGTCTATTAACACTTTTTTTGCAATCGTTTCCATTTGCACTCTGAAAATGGTTGGGTATCACTATGTAACCGTGTAATTAGGATGCTTAAGATTAATTGGACTTTTAATAATGGACAGATTCATAGTTGATGAAGGTGACCATTTAAAAGGCAAGGAGTCTGCCGTTAAACTTGGTAACAACCATTTTCAAAAGCAGACTTTGTGAATCATGGTGTTGTGTATCTGACCGCCGCTTTTTTTCCTCCACTGATGGGAAGTTAATTACTCAACACACTCTGGAGAAATCACGTTCTTTAATGGCTAATGCAAACTTCACCAAATAACAAGTTGAAAACATAATTTGCCTGTCTAATGCTCTTCCCTGGAGTCCGTTGGTCAATAAGCATTCACTGAGCGTTCCCGATCACGGCTGGCCACACCCATGAACCACCAGAATCCATTGCTGTCTCATCAGAAACCTCACCCTAGCAGGGAGACAATGTTACCAGTCAGATATAAGATGACAAAGGAGGGAAAGCCTTAAGGAATTAGTGGAGGAAGCTGCTTCTTTCTTTCTACTCCATTCCTCCCAAAGAATGTACCCGGGGCTTTGTATTTTCTTCTTGTAGATCTTCCAAGTTCTACAGAAGCTTGGAATTAAGCACTTCGAAAAATACCAGGCACATCAGAGTGATCTACTTCTGAAATTGGACTTAGCCGACTGCCGGTGAAATCCTCTGTTCTATGCTCTGGTGCATGCCAGCAAGGGGGGGACCAAAGAGGTGAAAAGCCCTCGTGTGAGATCTGCAAGCGCCTTGGAGGTCCTTGGCTCCTTCATGGGCCCCACTCTACCCACACCCTCCAATGACTCTGCTTGCTCCATAGAAGCAAACCTCAAACACTAGCTGGGAATAGAGGCAATCACCCCAGAGCTGGCCCCCTGTACTCCCTAACACACATACTTAAGGGGCGGGCCCTCTCTGGCTCTGTTACCAGCTTCCCACTTACTCACTCCCGGTGGTTGTGACCATCCTTGGATTCTTTGTGTGGCTTGTGGGTGTCCCAGGCTCTCAGCCCTGCTCAATCCCTCGGATATTTCTTAAGTCCTCGTTGCCTTGAGTGAAAGAGATTGCTTCACAGCCAACACTGACTCCTGGAAGTACCGTCCCAGTGCCCAGCTTGCACCTTCAATAAAGGACTTGTAGGCATCAGAGGGGAAGTGGAATGTGGCTGCATCCCCCTGAATATATTCCCCAAAATTGTCACCTCTTCAACAATTCTCCAAAGATAATGCGTTGATTGTTCACTCCTCCAAATGCAAGACCACGGCAAGATGATGCTAGGGCAGGACCCACGAACTCCAAGTCCGCATGGGGTCAGACAGGAGTGGCACAGAGTGTCAAGAAGTGATCCCTCAGCTCCCAGCTTCACTCCCCGGACATTCAACCCCAGCCAGGCCTCTGCTCAGTGGGAAGAGGGCCTGGAGAAGAGAGGCAAAATCTCCTCTTCTTTGCTCTTTGGTTTTTTGGTTTTTCTTCCAGTTTTTTCTGCAGACATCTATTGGGAGGGTGTCCAGTGGAGGTGATCACACAGGCACTTACCTGTAACAGGTATAAACCTGACCATCTCCCTATCCTCTCTGCAAACTGTAACTCACAGACGTGGGACCATTGCCCTCAAGAGCAAGACCGCTGCTCAGAGGGCAGCCACAGGAAACGCTGACTCAGAAGGCAAGAATTGAGTGTCCATTCTTCTGTTTTCTTAAGGACCAGGGTGCATGTGGGCCTGATGAAGCAAGATCTGTATTCAAAACCGAGAAAACACGTATGCCACCGTCTAGGAGCCAGGTCCCGTGTTCAATGCTTTCAATATTGACCCAGAATTTTCTGTTTCGTAGACGACTTGAGTATGGAAGCTTTAATCAGTGTGAATGTAGATTTGATCAAATGTTCACTTGTAATCCTCAACTTATTAATTTAGCTGTAATACATGTTACAAAACATATTCAATAATACGTAAATGTAGAAATACTAATATTTCCATTCTCTTATTTCTTCAGTTTTATTCAAACTCTTTATGCGGTGTTGCCATAAGTATCTCTCATTACCAGCGCCATTTTGGAGGCTCTAAAACAATTTTCTAATGCACAAAACTTTTAGTTCTTGACTAAGTTGAGATGTGGAACTTGAGATTTATTTATTTATTTCACAATTTTATTTGTGAAATATATATATATATTCACAATTATATATATATTCACAATTATAATTTATTTTACAAGCAGACTCCCTGCTGAGCACAAGCCTGACGGGGGGGCTACAACCCACAACCCTGAGATCAGGACCTGAGCCAAAACAAAGAGTTGGCCGCTTAACCAACTGCACCACCCAGGCACCCCAGAGAGATAGAACTTTTTGAACAGTGTATTATGCTGCCAGTGGAAAACTCCACTCACATCACAAATATCCATTCTCATAATTAACTAAGTGTATGGTATGTGCTGAAGGCTGGTTTGTGGAAGCACACCCTGAATGCCCCTGCTAATCGCTATCTTGAGAATGTACAGATCCCATCCTCCCTCTCTGTGTCCCTCAAGCTGAATATGTAGAAGAATGTGTTGTTCAGCATTCAAGGTCAGGGGCTCAGGGTGTGACCAACCCAGAGTGTCTCCTCTGTAACAAAGAATGTCCGGGTGGCAGCCCTTGATCTCCTTGGAACACGGCTGTGCAAGGAGGGAAAGGCTAGATACAGATAGCTGTGAGATTAGTTGCATACTATAAAAGCCTGCTGAACGTAGATTCCAGGCTTAGAGTGCACTGGGGTCCAACTACACGTTAAGATAGTTGACTTTTTCATGCATCATGTACACGATCTCTTGAGTAATCACTCTATTCCTTTCTTGAATGATCTTTATAAAGCCTGTGTGCTATGACATTCAAGAGTTGAAAGTTAAGGTCATATGCTCAGGCTAATTCTTAAACTTGTGCCAAATGTCTTCCTTTTCTTTTTTCAACAAATACTTCCTTAGGTGATCTTTACAGATATCCCAAACTAACATTTTTTAAGTTCCTTCTCTCTCTCTCTTTTTTTTTTTTTTAAGATTTCATTTATTTGAGAGAGAGAGAGAGAGAGAGAAAGCATACATAAGGGAGCATGAGCAGGGAGGGAAGGGGTAGAGGGAGAGGGAGAAGCAAGCATACTCCCCTCTGAGCAGGGAGCTCGATGTGGGGCTTGACCCCAGGACTCTGGGATCATGGCCTGAGCAGAAGGCAGACACTTAACCCTGAGCCACCCAGGCACCTCCAAATCCTTTATAAGTTTAAATGTTGTTCAAAATAAAGTAATTGAGCTTGCATCCCATTTTATGAATCTTTGTAATGACAAGTACTAGGTGACTTTTTTTCTGAGGAGTGAACTTTAGAAGAAGGAAAAACCCTTTCTCTTATATTAGGGAAGATATATAAGGGAAGAAGATATATTAGGGAAGATGATATATCAACTTGTTTGATCATCACAATGATATACTGAAAGGGTATAAAAGTAAAAGATAACTTTATAACGGAAGAGAATAAGCCCGACTCACTGGTAGGGATTTGATGGCTATCAGACCAAAGATTTGGAATAATATCCAATATTATTGAGCATTTATAATATGCCAGGCACTTTCCTAAGCGTTTTACATGAATTAACTCATTTAATCCACAAAACAACACTATGTGGCCATACTATTATTGATCCCATTTAAAATAAGAGGAAACCAAAGCACTTTTGGTTAAACCAAGGTACTTTGTTTAAAGTCTTAATTTTAAACTTAAAGTTAAACTTAAAAAGTTTCAAGTCCTTGATCTTTTACTCATGCTAGACAACTGCGTGAGAACATATATTTTGTTCCTTCGAAAAAAGTCTAAAATGTCAATGGTTTATTGCACTTAGAACCACCAAGTGATGACTGAGCCCTAACCCAGAACAACTCAGGCCCCATCTCGGGGCAGGTGTGTGTGTGTGTGTGTGTGCGCGCGCGTTATTTTTTGTAAATGCCCCAGGGGATTCTAATATGCCACCAAGTTGCAAGTCCTCTGGCTAGATGGATGGTTCTTGGGCATCTAAATGAGATCTTAATAAACTATTACTGCATCACCATCACCATTGTCACCACAATCAGTCTGTTAATGGAAACAAGCAACAAAGTACAGACCGAGCCAATGGCGAAGCAATGACAATAGAAACAAAGACACCAGAAGGCAATCCAGAGAGCTGGCACCATCGTCCTTAGGAACAACAAAGGTTATGGTCTCTCATCCACCATGATAGAATTGAGGTGTCTTTGTGCATACGGCCTCCTCCTTATAAGCACGTTGGCACTTCACTTTTGAATTGTGCGGTAATTTTAATCCATACAAATGATTGCTTCTTACCTGCATTGATTCTACCACTGCACAAACTTGCACTGAATGCCTACAATGCACAAAATATCATGGAGAAATAGGAAAATAGGCAAGATGTGTTCCCCACCCTCAAGAAGCTCAGTCTATTAGGAAAGATAATAAAATGTTGAGAAAATTCAGTGCAGAAAGGGATGACTTCTAGCCAGGGATCAAGAAAACTGTCCTGACGACTGAGTCACCCAGTCGTCTGAGGCTCCCCTCAAGAAAACTTTCTTGATGGAAGTGCTATCTCAGCTGGACATTGTGGATGATGAGGGTTTTATTTCATTTCATTTTATTTTAATTTTTCTTAAAGATTTATTGATTTGTTTCAGAGAGAGAGATAGTGCCTGCTAGTGGGAGGAGGGGTAGAAGGAGAGGGAAACAAGCAGAGTACCCACTGAGCGAGGAGCTCTATCTGGGACTCGATCCTGGGACCCTGAGATCATGACGTGAGCCGAAACCAAGAGTTGGACGCTTAACTGACTGAGACACCCAGGCACTCCATAGTGGGGGGTTTTAAGGAGCAAAGAAAAGAACACAGAATTAAACTCAGAGAATCACAGGAGTCAGTGCGAGGGGAACCCTGAGAACAGTGGTTCGGTTCCACTAGTGTTAGGTTAATGAGAGGAGGAGAAGGGAGGGAAGCAGAAGTGGCCAGAGGTTCAAGACCTGCCCCCTTTGCTCTCAGATCCATTTCTTACCATTCCTTTGCTCTGTTCAGTATCTCACTGGGGCTCAGGCTGCACTTCGCAGGTCCCCAGCCAGCCAGCCTCCTGCTGGGTTTGCCAGGAGGCATGAGCAGAAGGCTAGAGGCAGCAAGAAGAGAGGAGCTGGGGATGGTCTAGCCCTTTTCCTGCCTCAGACCCAGCTCCAGCACTACCTGTTTCCTCTGTGGCTTCAGCTCCCACTGGATAGGCGCACAGGTGCTTCCTCTGGCAACACTGGCTCCTATCTCTGACCATCTAGACAATTAGAGATGATGGGGGTGCCTTACTCAGTCTGGGCTGCTATACTAAAGTACCATAGCCTGGGTGGCTTATGAACAACAGGAATTTCTGTCTAACAGTTTCAGAGGCTGGAAGTCCAAGGTCAGGGCTCCACCACCATGACCAAGTTCTGATGAGAGCCCTATTCTGGACTGTAGGCTGCCATGTTCTTAGTGCATTCTCTCAAGGCGGGTGCGGGAAGGAGGGTGGGGTTGGAGGTTGGGGGGGGAAGGAGGGAACTCCAGGCTCCTCAACCACTCAGAAGGACACTAGTCCCATCTGCAAGGACTTCACCCTCGTGACTTCATTGCCTCCCAAAGTCCCCATCTTCTAACACCACCACATTGGGAATTAGACTGCAACATATATATTTGGGGGGGCAGTAATATTTTGCCCTTGCCAAACACCGGACTGCTTCACCATCCCAGCTGTCACCATTGTGATAAATTCCATATATTATATAGAGTTTAAAATATCTCAAGTAATTGCTCTTTTTCTAGTTGGGTCCTCACTGAATCAAGTGATCATTTAGGAGGGGAAAAAAAAAATCTCATGGGATCTTTAAGAATAGGAGGAGGATTGCAAAGAGTCTGGTTTCTAGAATAACTCTATCAGGGGTGCCTGATTGGCTCAGTGACCATGACCTGCCTTTGGCTCAGGTCATGATCTCAGGGTCCTGGGATAGAGCCCCAAATCAAGCTCTCTGCTCAGCAGGGAGATTGCTTCCCTGTCTCTCTCTGCCTGCCTCTCTACCTACTTGTGATCTCTCTCTCTGTCAAATAAATAAATAAAATCTTAAAAAAAAAAAAGAAGAAGGAGAACTCTATCAGTACAGACTTCATGCTTTGAATCCTAAACCTATTCTGATACTTCTTATCTGACTTAGGTAACATTCCACGTTTCAGACTGCAGTTTCTGCCTTACTATTCACTTTTCTCTGGGCTTCTGCACTTCCTTTCTCTGCTCTCTCTACTCCTTCCTGTCATTAGCCTTCCTTTTTTCTCCCTGCAGTGTGTCTCCCTGAACAAATTATTGTGGGTATGTTAGAAATGTCTCCATTTCATCTTCCCTCTTGAAGGATAGTTTAAATGTGTACAGACATCACGGTTGATATTATTTTCCTTTTTGTACTTTGAATGTGTCCCATTGTCCTTTAGGTTCTATTTTTGGTAGTTGAGCTGTTTACTCATAATGTAATCGTTATTCTTTTAAAGTTGATACATCTTTTCCCTTCGGTAACTTACAGAAGTTTCTCTTCCAATTTAATGTTTTGCAGTTTCTCTGGCCTTGGAATGTATTTGTTTGTTAATATATGAGGGGTCATTATTTCTTTCCACTCAGAAAAGTTAAAAGGCATGATTTCTTCAAGCACTGCTTCTACCCCTTTCTCTCTATTCCCTTGTTTTGGACTCTTAGTCCTATGTTGGATCTCTCATTCATGATTCCATTAATCCCATCTGGTATTTTCCACACTTCCATGTTATAGTCTTCCTGGTGTCAAACTCTAGCTCTCAACAGACCAAAATCCAATGAGGTTTTTAAAAAATCGCAATGTCTAAAATTTTCTTATTTCTAAAATATATGTGTTGGGAAGTGGGCATCATGACATCGACGCCACTTTTAATGTGGTCCTAGTTTGCTTTGCAATGCCTTTTCAACTAATATACTCCTTTCCGGACCACCCAGCGACAATTTTCCCCACATTTTCTCCTCCTCCTTTCTCATTCCACCCTGCAGTTATGTGGGGGCTGCTCAGGCTCTGTGTCCCATCCCTCTGGTTTCAGGGACTGGCCTGTGGCCCAGCTCTGTCTAGTCATAGATCCTATTGGCTACAGTCATTGGTTCTGGGATAGGATCACGATGAGATCTCGGCTAATTCTTCACTTTTCTCAGTGGTAAAAGTTCCCAATCTTCTTGGGCAAGTGTTGGCACACTTTTTCTTTAAAGAACCAGCTAGAAAATATTTTAGGCTTTGCAGAACAAGAGGCAAAATAAGGATATGGTGTAGGTACTTCAATGGCAAGAGAGAAAACACATTTCTACAAAAATGTAGAATTTTGGTTGACAAAAATTCAAAATATAATAACTGAGCACTATTTTTCACACTATAAGTCTATTGATAAGAATAACAGAACTCTTTCTTGTGAGATATCATTTTGCCTATTTGGTGTTCAATGTTAGCCTTCTTATTAAAATCAATTGCAAATGTTCACATGCTAATGCTGAGACAGCATGTATTTCATTACTGAAAATGTCTTTCCATGCAGGGAAGTGTGGTCAAATATGGATATAAATCCATGATTTTATTGAGAATATTCATTCCTTGGAAAGCAGTGCTACAATTCTATGATTCTTGTGATATTTGCATTTAGCATGCCATTGCATTTAAAATGAACCCCTTCCAGTGGAAGGTTGGGGAAGCTCAATTGCATAGTTCAACAGATTCTGCAATATGGAAATTCGCTTTTCTTTGCATCAAGATTTGACAAACACCACTAGAACTGCAGGCTGAGCTAAAAAAATGTGCGTGTGTGTGTGTATATGCATATACATATACATATATATATATACTCTGCAAATTTGTGTGGGTATGGAGATAACATTTCTTAACTTTTGACAGTGTGAGAAGTGTATAAAGCTGCTTGACACTATGTGTGATTTAAACCTTAGTTGTTGCTGAAATGGTTTTTACCACAGTTTAAGTGTTGGCATGTAAGTGTTGTTTTGCCTTCTAGTTTTTGGATGAACTCATTAAGAAACATTATCAAGTCTGCAGCAGAAGTGAATTTCTAAAGCTATGCGATGTGTGATAATGGGGGTCCAAGTGCCCTTCTTTTGGCTCAGAAATTCCACCTAAGCCCTGAGCTGAAACAAGCACAGTACCGCTTGGCCACTCCCAAGCCCTTGAATGCCACGTGACCCGGCCACTCAGGCTATTCAGCTTCCACCTGACAGGACATTCATGAAACTGACACTGGTGAAGCCCATTAGCATGAATAAAGTCCACTATTGATGCTCTTTGTTCAATAGCATATGAGATACTTAAATATTTTCCACCAAGTGCCTACTGAAATTTGTACATTTGTCCAATTAAGCTCTTTTTCTACTTCACTTGTTTAGATCACCATCAGAGTAACACATCTTAGTAGATCCCACTTCAAGTTGTACTGAGGGAGTGTGTTCTCAGCCTCTTTGGAAACATTCTCCCCCCCCCCAAATATGTTTATTTTATTTTTTCAGTGTTACAAGATGGATTGTTCATGCACCACAGCCAGTGCTCCATGCATTATGTGCCCTTCTCAACACCCACCACCAGGCTCGCCCAACCCTCCACTCCCTCCCCTCCAAACCACTCAGTTTGTTGCTCAGAGTCCACAGTCTCTCCTGGAAGCATTCTTACCTACAGCTCTTACCATTCTTTCTACAGACTATAGGAACTAATTTTTTGGTTACTTCCAGCCATTCGTTTCTTAAATAAACAACAACAGCTGAGCAATATTTGGTCCAGAGCGAAGAAAAACCACTTGAAATCACTTATATTTTATTTCTTGATAGAGAGAGAGAAAGAGCAGAGGGAGAAGGAAAGAATCTTAATCAGGTTCCATACTCAGGCCAGAGCCCGACTTGGGGCTCAATCCCATGATCCTGAGATGATGTCCTGAGTCAAAAATCAAGAGTCAGGGGTGCCTGGGTGGCTCAGTGGGTTAAAGCTTCTGCTTTCGGTTCAGGTCATGATCTTAGGGCCCTGAAATCGAACCCTGCATCGGGCTCTCTGCTCAGCAGGGAGCTTGCTTCTCACTCTCTCTGCCTGCCTCTCTGCATACTTGCCATCTCTCTCCTCTCTGTCAAATGAATAAATAAAAAAATCTTTAAAAAAAAATCAAGAGTCAGACGCTTAACCAACTGAGCCACCGAGGTGCCCCAACATTACCTATCTTGGTTAAAAAAAGTCTTCAACTCTTCAAGGAACTGTTTCTCACCCTATGGCAGCAGATTTAGATAGGTTTATTCTCTCTGAACACATTTCCTTGGCTAGTGCTGTAAAATATGGTTTAATTAACTCACTCATTGGGGGCACCTGGGTGGCTCAGTCGTTAAGTGTCTGCCTTCGGCTCGGGTCATGATCTCAGGGTCTTGTATGGAGCCCTGCATCAGACTGTGTGCTCAGCGGCGAGTTTGATTCTCCCTCTCTGTGCTCTCGTGCTCTCTCTCTCTCTCTGCTCTCTCTCCCAAATAAATAAAATCTTTAAAAAAAATTAACTCACCATTGATAAATAGTGGTCCTTGCTTAGCTAACAAACGAGCCATTAGGAAATTTACTTTGCAGCCTTACTTTCATGTTTCATTTTTGCACGGGAATTCTGCTTGATGAGACTTTCTTTTTCAAATGTTCTAATTTTTCTGCCTGATGCTTTCCTGTGAATGGGCGCGCTAGGTCTGGTAATGCTGACCTATGTCATGTTCACTTAGCATGCTGCAGTGTTATCACATGATTAAAAAAAAATGCTCTGCCATCTAATCTAGTAAAGTCATCTGCGTTCTCCTGTGCCTTAAAAGCAGGCATTCGAAGTCTACTTTTCTCTTCTTTTTTGTATTTTGGCATCATGAGTATGTACTGGTAATCAAACTTAAGATGCTGGGACCTACTGGGATCGACGGCAATTGAATGCTGTCAAGTCGCAACCGAGTCACAGTCGTGTGTGGTGTGCTGGGCAATGTTTTAAGTGACGAGTGTCATACATAATGTCTGTCCTGCCTACTCAATTCTGCCCTGGCGGTGCCAGTGCAACCAAATGGAGGAGTGTGTTTGTGCTCCAATAGAACTTGATAGACATGGAAATGTGCATTTCATATCATTTTCATGTCGCAAAGTAGTATTCTTTTTTTTATTGCTTTTTACCATTTGACTTATAAAACCATTCTTGACGTGTAGGCTATACAGAAGCAGGAGGTCAGCAGGCTGTAGCTTGTTGGCCCTGTATAGTAATTCTATAACTCCTTGGGACCATGTTTCCTTTCTTTAGGTGCACTGCTATCCAGGATAAGAGAATCTGAGTGTGCGTGCCTATGTGTGGGTGTCCATGTGAGTGTGGTAGAGTTATTGAGCTCCTAACTCTAGGTCCAAAGGCCCCAGTTTTTCTTGTCCTTCCCTTGATTTTGTGCATAATTCCAGCCTCCTTCTTTTGAGAACAGACAAGTTTAAATTTTTGTCATTTGCAACTGTAACTGTTCTAACAGTATTACTCAGTTTACCGGTTGCCAAAAACCTTGGATTGGGTAAAAACATTTGCTTTTCGAATGCTAAAAGAGACGCAATTGTAAGAGTAATAACACTACACCTGCAGCTCCATTATCCAAATCTGATGAAAAACTGCTTCAGGGATGAGGAGGGTGAGTGGGACGTTTCTCTTGGTGACCAACTCCCTTGTGGCACCTACTGTTAAGTCATGACCTGCATTTTTGCAACATCTGTTGTGTGCGATCATCTTTATAAGGTGATATAACACATGTAAAAATAGATATTTCCTTTTTCCTTCCTTACTGAAGGCAATTGTCAGCATGTCCTCGGGCCAAATTTTCCGCATGACATTTCTGGTCCTAAGAATGTGAAAAATAGGGAGGGAATGATCAGAAAAGTCAAAAGTGTTAACAAGTCCAGATGTGACGGATTTTATTGAAATCAACCAATAATCCTACTGTTAATTAGTGATGCTCTCAATCCGGCATTAGTATCAAAAGTGTTGGGGAAGCACATTTTTTGCCAATGCATATTTATTGTTGCAAGAGACGGCTCTTCTGAGCGAACACTCTACCAAAGAGAGCACTGAGAAAAGCAAGACTGACTAGTGTTAATGGGAGTGTCCTCTCTGTGGCACGCACTGTGTGTGGTCTTACCCAGACTATTCTAACCCTCTCAGCAACCCTGAAAGATACATACCGGCTAACACATTTTATAGATGGAAGCAAAGTACCATGTCCAGAGCCACATCAGCTGTGGGGTCAGAATTGGAATCTGCATTCATTTGACTTTAAATCTGAAATGATGTGCCCTTTTGTCCTCACAGGTGTGGGTGTTAGTCATCCTTTGGAAGGGTAATGCAGATCTCTCTGTTACAGGCAATGTTAGTCTAAATTGTGAAAGAAGACTTACCATGTGTTCTCATGATACCACGCATAAATACATCTCTCTTCTCAGCAGAAGGGGACGTAAGGGTATGTGTATCGGAAAAATCCTTGAGGGCTCCAAGCTGTCACCAATGCCTATGACTCATTTTATTTTGGGACAACGTGCACAAGTCACAACACTATGTCCTATTTCTCTCTCTCTCTCTCTGTTTTTTTCCCCCAAAGAAAGGCTGTTGCTGTGAGGATAAAGAAGGGTGAGATGCTGCACGGCTCACATCAGTGACCACGATGTAATCAGACACACATACCTTCATGTTCTATAAAGCTTCAGGAAACTTCTCAAGCCAACTAAATGGCATTTCTAAGACAAAGCTCACACAAATTGTGTATGGAATGTTATAGGCTATTCTACAAGGCCTGTGCTTCTTTGTGGTTACAACATTGCTTTTAATTTCAGCAAATCACAAAGGAAAGAACCACCTCTATTTGATAATACAATTCAGAAGGATTTCCTTAGGGAGATTTTGACAGACTTCTTTGAGAGGGCTCTGGTGGGTATTTTAGTGTTTTTTTTTTTTAATTTTAAGAATACATTTATTGGACCAGGAGAGAATAACCAAACCAGAAAAGCCACATTTCTGTTACATAATTACAAGGTCATGGCATTCAGATTCTTATCACTTTTTTGAATGAGAACAGAAAGTAGGAGTGATCTTTTTTTGTTGTTGTGGTAAAATATACATAACATGAAATCTATCCTTTTAGCCATTTTTAAGCATATAGTTTGGGGTCATTAAGGGGTTTCGTATTGTGTGACCATTGCCACCATCCTTTCCTGGAACTTTTCATCTGTCCTAATGACCCATTAAATAAGACTCCCCGTTCTCCTCTGCCTCAGTTTCTGGCAGCCGCCACTCTACTTTCTGTTTCTATGAATGTGTCCACTTTAGGTTCCTCGTCCTAGTGGAATCGTGCAGTCTTTGTCCTTCTGTGACCGGCTTATTTCACTGCTTAGCAAAATGTCCTCAAGCTTCTTCCAAGCCGTGTAGCCTGGGTCAGGATTCCTCCATTGTCAAGGCTGAATAACATTCCACAGCATGCATACCGTATTTTGTTTATCCATTCATTCACTATGAACATCTGGGTAGTGTTACTCAATTTTTATCTTATTTAGCAATTCACCTAGGGATATCTCTTCTGAAGTTCTTTTCCAGGGAACATCTCCCTTAAGTAAACCCAGCATTTGGGACCCTGGAATCTGAAGAGAGGAAGGCCTCTGGCAATTTCTTGAGCTGCTATGTTATCACTGCTTAATGCTTCACCTTGAACCTGTATATGAAACAAGGCTTACCTACTTTTAAACGGAATACACTGACACCTACTTGTACTGAATCTTCTGCCTGCTCTCCCTCCCCACTCTGCATTTTATTCTGCCAAAATACTTTTGTGTTGTCCCATTAACACTGAAATATTCCCTGTCTCAGCCTGGAGCTCTGACGTTACCTTATAGTCTCAGCCTGGAGATCTGTAACCCCCACAAAGTCTTGCCTTTCCTTGATGTTGGTAACTGAAAAGCAATCAGAAAGCTGCACATGAAGTATGACATAAGGTAACTGATTTTTTTTAGCATGTCTAAATGTGTGTTGTCCTTCAAAATTATCACCTCTTCAAAATGTCTATAGAACTATCTTCGCACCTATGTTATGAATTCTATTACTTTACCATCACTGGGTGCTGTCATGTCATGTCAGTGACGAGGCCACTTACCTCGTCCCCTACTTGACTTAATTCTGTCCCATCCCAACTTCACCTGCTGCTGTCATTGACGAGGGGTCCAGTCAGTGAAGTACAAGTGGAGGACGTGAAGATATGGACTATTTCATGTATGTTTGTTTATGCATCAGATGCTTGCCTGCTTGAAGTGCTTTACTAAGTGATAATTAGTTGTGTACCAGAAAACCCAATCAGAGCACGTCTCCTTGTTATAACTCTATGGCTTCATATGCTTACAAGAAAGCCTTCTCTTTTTTAAGATTTTATTTATTTATTTGTTTGTTTGTTTGTTTATTGGGGGTGGGAGAGAAGGGGGGAGGAGCCAAGGGAGAGGGACAAGCAGACTCCATGCTGAGCACAGAGCCCAATGCAGGGCTCAATCCCAAGACCCTGTGATCATAACCTGAGCTGAAATCAAGAGTCGGTCATTCAACCAACTGAGCCACCCAGGCACCCCAGGAAGCCACCATCTTCTTACCATCTTCTCCTCTACTTTCTTGTTGTGTCGCTACATCTCGCCCCACTCCTGGCCGTGTATACCACATACAGTTGTGCAGGGGGTGCACTGATTAAGCTCACAACATCACAGACAACATAGATTTATATATTTACTATGACAACTTCCTGCCAGAGAGAAGTAAGGTGTATTGGGAAAGAAAAGCCATTTCCTGCTTCCTATGAGAATGCCATATTTTGCATTCTCTGCTTCTGAAGATCCCGTGCAGGTGCTCGCTTACACACACGCATATGTATGTGCATACACACACGGAATTTCCTCTCCTGACCACTCTTTGTGCTTAAAAAATTCTCATTTTAAACTTTCTTCTCTAATATGTAAAGTATCATGAGGTCTGAAAAGCATGGTTTAGTCGCTGATACTCAATCCACTGAAATAACTGATTAGTTCTCATTGCCTTATAGGACAGTGCTCTGACCGCAGTCCTAGGTCAGTTTTCAGGAACTCTTTATTACCATACTATCTTCCAGCTCGGTTATTTGAGTCTGGAATAGAGGTCTGCCTTTACACTAGACAAGGAAGGATGCTGCCTGCAGGATATGATACGGAGGCTTGGCTCAAAATAATCTCCTCCAATGGTAGTTTTTAGTACCTATAATTTGCCAAAAAAAATCCCTGAACTAGAAGGAAACTTGCAGATAGAACCAGGACAACCCAAAGAGCCCTGCCCTACTCTTTCCCAACCACGCAGGTGGCACTAACATCACAGCACATCTCCCGCTGCATCGGGATGCAGGAGCCCTTCCTAACTCCTGCTTCAGGCAACCCTTACATTGCACTTGCAGTTGGCATGCATTTGAAACCTCCTCGCCAGTTCTGAATTCTAGACCAGGAGTCTCATTAAAATGCAAACACCTGCCAGGAAAAATACTTTTAGGTTTCACCCTGGCACAGAACATGAGAGTCTTATGTGATTAATTTTTCTCCCCTTTGACCTCTACAATCAACTAGAACTTCCACTGTTCTACTTCTGAAATAACCCTCCACTTTATCGCCACACCCCTTCTACCAATGAGTCCTTGCGTGTTCTGGCTCCTGTCTGCCAGGGCTGTTGTGCTCCTCCCGTGACCGTTCCCACTCTGGCCTCTGCTGCCAGGAGACCTGGAGGACAATGGATGCTGCTGGCCCTGGGGGTGTGGGGAGCTATGTGTGCAATCACACCCAGTGTCTACAGACTAAAGGCCCTGAGCCTGATCGGGCTTGGCAAGATATTTTAAGGGTGACACCAGAGTATTTTGTAGAAAGGGAACTGTATTTGCTTAGAAAGATAGGAAGGGGAGGGCACGGGGTAGGAGGGGGGGATGGACAAAACTAGGGGAAACAAAGTGCACTGCATAAAGATAAACAGGAATTCCAGGGTTGGGGTGGGATGGGAGGGTCTGGGCATGAGAGGAAGGGCAGAGGAGAGAGGAGAAGACAGGGGTGTGTGTGTGTGTGTGTGTGTGTGTGTGTGTGTGTGTGTGTATAGGGGGGAAGGGACGGAAGACTGCACAGAAGGCCATCCCCAGTGGTCCAGTAGTCAAAGAACTCTTTAGATGACACTGCTATATGTGAGTACTATAATCAGATGATGAAGCAAACTGACGGATGGTGGATGACAGAAGCCAGGTTTCTCTCTAGGAGGAGCAAGGGAGGAGGTTAGAGGGATCCACGTGGCAATGGATTGGAGTTGGAGACATCGGGACGAATGCATTCTGGGACTGGGGTGGGAAATATATAAGATGAACCAGGAACACTTGCAGCGCCAGAAAGTAAGGATGATGGATTGGATAATTAAATGATTGGGTATCTGTGAATGGGTTCGATGAGACAAAACCCCCTTAACCAAGAATTCCAAATAATTTATATAAATACAACTCCCTCAAGGGGGTGGTGCGTAACTCCTCGCTTTGCATGTGTAGGCTGTGCAGAGTGGCTTTCCTGCAAAGGGGAAGGAATGAGAAGGCGACAAAGAGGAGCCGCGCAGTGGAAGAACCTGACAAACACACCTCGGCCAGGCCATCAAGGCCACCATCAAGGCCACCATCAGGCAGTCACAGATCGTGTAGACAGTATGGAGCCTTGATGTGAAGGGACATAAATCCTAGGTGAATGCAAGATGTCAATGACAGGGGAAAATGGGGGCCTGGGCACGTTCTGTATACCTTCTCAATTTTTCTGCAAGTTCAAAGCTGTTATTTTTTTGAAGTATACAGATGTTCAAAAAAAAAATAAAGTGTATTTTTTTTTTAAAAAAGACTCCTAGGAATGAGAATGTTGGATATGCAGTTTCAAATTGTTTGTGTGTCTGGCATATTAAAACTTCCTGCATCCCCAAGCCTGATGGAAGGTCTAGTGTACTCACTTATGCTGGCGTGACAGTGGGGCGGGAAACAAAGACCTACTTCCCATCCATCTCTCTCCTAAGACCCGTGGCAGTCGTGTCCTCTACAAAGGGACTCCAGGGCAGGCACCAGGGTCAGCGCCCAGCAGGAAACCAGCAGTGACCTATGGCACAGCTGGTGTGGCATGGAGGAGAACATCACGACAGGCAGCTCTAGAGTAAAGCTCAGACCCACTCTTCTTTCTCAAATACCTTAGCGGAAGATGTGTCGGCCAAGATGTCGTCTGGAAAACTAGTCTAAGTATCTCAAACGGAAGGAATATAATACAGGAGATGGGTGACAAAGCTGTCAGAAAGCTTAAGAAGACAAAGAAGAGGGATTTGGGAGGCATAAGAAAGGATGGAGTGATATCCAGAGATGAGAAGCGGTGAATGGCCGTGGGTCGTCAGCCCTGGAATTGCCCGGAAGAGAAGGCTTGATTCTCTGACAAGATGGCTCTGGATTGCTAGCGTCTGGAATCACCCGCCTTTGCTAGCAAATGGCTAATGCTAGCAACTTCCAGCAACCACTAGCAACGGCCCCCCTTGGAAGCCAGAAGCGGAAGATGTCTCTTCCTGCCAGTCTTCCACCAGGACCTCGGAGGGGCAGATCCTGACAACGGCTGGACAATGCAGCGCACACACTCCTGGCCCCCGCGGAACAGAGCTAAGACCCGAAGTACAGAGGGAGGCTGAGGCAATCGGTAAGTGGCCGGGAAAGAAAATGACCCCTGACCAGGGCCTGATGGCCTCTTGGTTTGTACTAACTCTCAAGGCCTTCCAGAACCTTTCCTCTCCAACATTTTTGTACCTTCCCTTCTCAACCCCTGGCCCTAAAGCCAACCGAATGTCCCCACTGTGGCCTCTTGGATCCTTTCCCTCCCCAGCACCCCAGCCTTTGCTCCCCTCTTCCCCCCGCCCCCCCGCCCCCTCAGGGAGACCCATGCTCAAGGTGCATGAGTAAAAATCTTACCTGTGCTTTCAGATTCCACTCATGCAGCTCCTATTCTGCCAAACCTTCCTCTCACTGTTCTCGCCGGGACGCAGAAGTGCGCTGGCTAAAAGGAAAAAAAAAAAGGCCTGATTTATAGCAACTGCTCATTTCCATGGTATAAATAAACACCCTCGCTGGAGCTGCTGACACTCAGCTTTGGTGACCACGCACCCGCGGACCCAGTGCCCCATAGTTTCTAGGAGCAGTGTCTCTGGTGAAATTCCTTAGCCGTCCACGGAGCCCGTCCCATAGCGTCCACCACTTGCTACCAGGAATTATAGTGTTTCTGCGCATGTCTTCACTCGTGATGCTGCCAAAGAGCATCCTGGCGTAGGGGAAAGGCATGGGCTGCAACCCCTTTCCCAGACTCCCAGCTACTACCTCTCAGGGCTTCCATCCCTCCTCTATTAAACACCGCAGCAGCAAAACAGCGCCCCATCACAATGTGCTGTTACAAGAATGACAAGGGCCCACACGTCAAAGCATCTGGCCTTAACAGTCTCTGGCCTGTGATAGAGGTGTGACGAGTGTTTTCTGGGCAGTCTGACAGCAGGAGGGCGACTCCCAGGGCAAAACTGCTCAGCATGTTGCCTCCAGGTCAAGGATTCTCAGAGAGTTACTGGAGGAGACCAGGGATGGGGAGTTTTTAGCACTCTAGGACAGGAGCCATATTATGATTCAGTTTTTAATTACCCTTTGTAACTAGTAACTGCTCAAAAATATTCTTGTTAACATATCCATAGAAAGAATGAAGTTGTTGATTGCAAGGGCAAGGTGGGGGTAGGGAGGTGAGCCCAGACATGTTGGGGGAAGCTGAGGTGGGCCAAATGGAAAAAGCTAAGAGAAAACAAAGAGGGGCAGAGGGAATGACAGACCCAAGCCCACAGTTTCCCTGATGAGTTTGGAGGGCCTCTTTGGCGCCTCCTTTCCCTTGTGCCTTCGCACCTCCACTGGGCTAAATGCACCCTATTGCCTACTCCCCAATTCTGGCTTTGGTTGAGGTGGCAATCACGGTTCCGGGCCACCAACAGCTTTCTTGGAGGTGATGATGGCAGCAGCAGCATTTTATCTGCTGCTGCCAGCCGCTGATGACACTTCCAAATACTTATTCCAGTGGGGCAGGAGAATGTGGCAATAGTACATGGTGGCAGAAAAAAATGCTCAACTAGGAAGGCAATTCAGTTTTGTACAGAAATAGCGTATATTTCACAATGTGGTCCTGTTTGAATTGATAGATACCTATCAACTAAATCCTACCTACTAACCGAATGAAATCTACTCACAGCTTCAATCTGATTTTCTCAGTAGGGCAAGTGTCAACAAAATCTTTTCTCACGTCTCTGCTCCTCAGCTTTAATCTAAAACTCACAAGATCATAGAATCCGAGGAGAGCCCAGAGCCCGGCCCGCTCTAAGCGCTTCAGTGCAATAATCAGAGATCGAACCCAAACCCAAAATGTAAATGATAGGTAAACTAAGATTCACAGGCAAAAAGCAATTTGTTCCAGGCTCACGGGTGGGCTCTGGAAACCCTGCCGCTGTGGGAACCTAGGCTTCTGGCTCCCATGGTAGGGCTCTCTCTGCCTCCAAAGGAAGTAAAGGAAGTGTCACCCAGCAGCTTCCTTTGATACTTCAGGCTGGGATCTGGGCTCCTTGAAAGTAGGCCACTCCAGTTGTGGGCAGCCTGACAGCAGCATGGCACTTCCTGTGGCAAAACTGCTCAGCATGTTTCCTCCCATTCAGTGATTCTCAGCCAGTTACTGGGGGAGACCAGGGTTGGGGGGAAGGTGGTATTTGAGTCACACAATCCCAGCATTTGCTCTGTGCAGTTTCCAGGCTGTAACATAGGACTGCTGTGATTTATTGCTAGTTGTCTATTATTCTTATAGATTTCTAATAAAGTTAACACAGAGCGCTTGATTTTGGCAAACTGGCCTGGCATTCCAGGGATGCTGCTGGCTCCTCTGATTTCTCCCTAGGGCTGAGGATCAGCACTTCCAGCCAGTAGCTCCCCAACATTTTCTGGGTCTCACTTGACTTGCATCACAGGTCTGTTTGTACCATCTTTTCTTCTCCGTTGGGACCAGCTTTCTGTGGCTTGGCTGATGAGCTTCTGGTATCTGTGGACCCTCTGACACCTCCTTGTTTGCAGCTGGCATTCAATAAATGCTTATAGAATAAATACATTCAGCCACCACACAGGCAATCCGTACATCACTGCAGTTCACCTCCCTAACTGCTTGACTATATATACACTCAACAAAAAGCTTGGAATGAAACACATGTGCTGACACGTTCAGTGTTTTTCTCGAGGAGGAGACAAAGCGCGGTTTCATCTCATCCTTTTCCTGGTTTGTCCTAATTCTACACCACCAGCATTCCGTTTTCAAAATAATAACAAACTATTTTTAGAAGACATCCCAGTCCATCATAGCAAAGAGAAAAGCAACACATCGGGTTTTGACTTTAGTAGTGTTTGGAGGGTTAATAATTTTCGCTGCCGCTATTGTAACTGAAGCCAACACAACAGCCCACAGAACTAGTCAACTTTCTGAAAGAGGTGTTCAAACAACTTCAAAGACACGGCTAAATTTAGCATAAATATTTCTTTTCATCGCCACATATGAGTGCCCACCGCTTGCCACCCGCTGGTCCTAGTTCGGAAACCAGGCGACCGCGGTACCGCCCTCGGGTTGGGGACGCACCTCTTAGGTACCGAACCCCAGCTGCACCTCCGGGGAAAACATGCCTTCTCGCGCATGCGCCGCCCCCACCCCGCCCCGTCCCGCCCCGCCCCCGGCTCGCAGCCACATTCTTCGAAAACTGTGGCGTTAGCGGCGGCAATTGCGCCTGCGGGGAGAGGGAGCGGAGGGGCGGGGCGTTGGGAGCGCGAGGGAGGAGGCGGGGCGAAGGCGGAGTGGCGCGTGCGCGGTGGTGCCGCCAGCAGGAAACCCAGCGCGCGGGGGCGGGACCGCGCGGGCCGGAGGCAGGGGGCGGGGCTCTCCCCGGCCGCCGCCGCTGCCGCTGCCGCCGCCGCTGCCGCCGCCTTCTCCGTCCCCACCGCCGCGCATTGTGCAGCAGGCGGCCCCCGCGCGGCAGGGCCCTGGACCCGCGCGGCTCCTGGGGATGGTGAGCAAGGCGCTCTTGCGCCTCGTGTCTGCCGTCAACCGCAGGAGGATGAAGCTGCTGCTGGGCATCGCGCTGCTCGCCTACGTAGCCTGTGAGTTCGCTCCCGGGGCCGGCGGGGAGCCCCATTCATTCCCGGGCGCCGCGGCGGCGGAGCCGGGGGCCGGCGAGCTACGTGCGGCCCCACTGCCTGATCTCCTGTCCGGCACCGGGCGGGACCTGCGCTCCCTGCTCTCACCCCTTTTCGGGAGCTGCGGACCAGTCTCCCCCTTTCCGCTCTTGTGGCAAAGCAGCTCGCCAACTTGGGCGCAGACCCTCCAGCGCTTAGGCCCCGGCGCCGAGACCGGGCGGCCCGGAGGAAGGGTCCTTGCCCGGAGGCTCTGGGACAGCCGGGCCCCGCACGGCGAGACACCTCCGGCCTCGGCCGACCTCGAGCGCGCGGCCCCAGCCTGCTGCCTCAGTCCCCCCCGCTCCGACGCGTGGGACTGCTATCCACGTCGCCCGGGCAGCCGGCGAGGGTCCAGCCGGCGATTCCCGAGCGTGCCGCTCGAGGACACTCTGGGGACAACCATGGCCGTGCCGCCGTGTTGGTTAAGTAGGATAAAAATACTGTTGCCGTTGGCAGAGCCCCCGCTTCGACTGTTTGCTCCGCAGGAAAATTACTCAGCATTTAACTATTGGGGAGCCAAGTGTTGCTGGCCCCCGCTGGCCCGTGGCCGCGCCCAGATGCCCGGGGGCGCGGGGTCCCCGGGGCGCGGCGTGTCGGCCCAGTGGGGAGGCGCAGCGCAGGGAGACCCAGGGCGGCGCTTTGCTGTGTACGGTGTGTACGGTTCCCGTGTCAGTCTTGAACCCAGCCTCTGCCTGAGACAGGGCAGGGGGGACACTTCGCAGGCAGGTGGTAGACCTTGGTCTTCTTAGAGGCGGAAACTGTCCTTTGCTTGCTTACTTGCTTTTTTTAAAAGATCTGTTCGATGGGAGTATATTTTAATTGTTGCTATTAATACTTTACCAACTACCACAGTTGGATTAGAAATAGCTGCCAGAGTGAGCTCCGTTTGATTCCTAGCCACCAGACAGAAACACTCTTAAATGAAACAACCCACTAACCGGCTTGGTTACCAAAATCTGATTCGAGAGGTGACAGGGGACTTGAAAAAATGACTTCAGTTGAGCTCTAGGAGGACGTGTGTTATGCAGACCCAGACTGTCTAGCATAGCCCAGCTCTTCCAGGAGGTGGAGCAGAGAAGGCTCAAGCAGAGCTCTCAGATCCTAGACAGTTTCAAGCCGGGATGAGGATTAGATGTGAGTAGTTTGAAAGGGAGAAAGTTACCCTTAAGTGTTTGTGGTCAATCTTGAGTAAGAAAGCTGAGACCCAGGAGAAAGATCCCTTGAAATTGTGTAATTATTGTTATGAAATAATACCTAAATTTGTTTGAGTGTTTACGTGTATGTGTAGGCATGAATCTCATTGGCTTATTAATTATCTCAACAATCTTAGGAAATACTTTATTCCCACTTTAGAGGTGAGGAAATTAAGACCAAGAGAAATCAGGAACATTTATGGATGATTCCACAGATGACAAATGATAGAGAGCCAAGGTTTGAACTCAAAAAGGCCAGGGAGCTGGGGGTAGAACCCAGATCTGCAGCAGGCTCAGTGTTGATTATAGGACTTCTAAACTTGGACAGAGGTGTTTAGAATTAATAAAAGGGGATCTAGAGAGCCATGGGAAGTTTTTCACCATCCATTCCATGGGGAAATCCTGCCAAGTCCTTACCGTTGTCTGTGACTGTGCTTGGTGCCATCTTGGCACCTAGAGCAGTGGTTCTCAAACTGGAGTGTGCATCAGAATCGCCCCGAGGATTTTCAGAACACAGACTTTTGCCTCCCACTTCAAGTTTTTGATTGAGTAGGTCTGGGATGTGCATTTCTCAGAGCTTCACCTGGGAAGCTGTTGCTTCCACTGACTGGGGCCACTGACTGGGGGCCACTGACTTAGAAGGTAAAGTGGTCAAGAATTAGATAATCACCCCAATGAGGATTAATTTACAAACTGGTATGAAGGAGAGGAATGCATGAGAGCTTATGACAGGGACTCCTGAGTTAGAGTGACCAGGGGCATTTGTTTCCATGAGGAGTTGAGGCTCGAGCTAAGAACTGGAGGATGTATAGAATCAGGAGGGCTAGGGGGGAATGTGTTCCAGAAGGAACAGGATGTGCAGAGGTCCTGTGGCTGCCAAGAACAGGGAGTGCTATAGGAATGCAAAGCAGGATAGTGTTCTTAGACCATGAAAACAAGGAATAGTGATGAGGCTGGTCACGACACAGGGGACAGAGTGGGCCAGCTTGGGAGAGGCCTTGGGCCAGCTTATAAAATCTGTGATTTTAGTTTTGAGGGACTCAAGAATAGGGTGGATCAGTGTTACTAATGCGCAGGGATAGCATATCTGAGACAGTGCAGGGGCAGGTGGGGGGAAAGTTAACGGGCTCCTGATTGGTATCGTCCAAGGACACTGAAGATGTAAGTCAACTGGGAGCCCATTGACAATCTTGCCCTCCCTGTTAGGAGTGAAATCTCTTTGAAAAAACTGTCCATACTCCCACTTAACACACACACACACACCCACGGCTAGCCAGTCCCCGTTCTGGAAGTGCACTGCCTGTTCCTCTCCCAACTTCTAGTCTTTCTCCTTCCTCTTGGATCTTTCTGAAAGAGGTTTTTTTTTTTTTTTTTTTTTTTTCCCCTACTTAGGCCAGAGTCTCCCTTCCTGCTCTGAGTGAACGTTCTGGACCATGCCTAGGGGAATCAGCCCAGGCCACCTTGCAATGCACATGCCTGTGTTTTCTTCTTAATAAAATTCCCAATCCTTGAGGATGGGGATTGTCTCCTAAGTGTTTCAGCCCGTGTAGCACTCGTGTCAGTGCTTGTAGCTCTTTGGAAGAGCTCAGAGGGCTGCTTGAAAATCATGCCAACCTACTAGGCCGAGGCTCCCCAGGCAAAGGCTCAGGTGGACTTACCTTTCCCTGTTTTTTAACATGCAAATAGTTTGAAAAGTCAGTAGCCTCTGCAGGGTTTGTTAGGCAAAGCAGAGTCCCTGCCTCTCTTTGCCCCCAGGAGAGGCAAGCACTTAACTTGCGTTCTCTGATTTTGGTATTTGTCTTTGTGCCATAGAATGATATGCTTGCTGATTTGTCATTTGTAGGTATTACCTAGTGACTTCATTCTTTGGAAGATGATTGTTTATTATTCTCTTAACTTGCCCTCCTTCCCTGTGTTCACCATCGCCAGTGTAGCTAGTGGTGTAATTTTGAGATCAACGCTTAGTATATATCTGTATGACTAAATTGATTACTAGGGAGCCTTGCTGTGCATGACTTTTGTTTTCCCTGGAGCTAATCATTGACTTGTCTTTTCTTCCTTTTTTTTTGTTCTCTATGTCCTATTTCTGACTCAACTCCAAATGCTTTGTCAGTTGCTTGGATCTTTCCCCAAGATGTTTAGGAGCAGTGGGACCTCTTGACAGGGTGCCTTCCTGATGAAGGGCCCCCAGAGCCTTTGGACCTGCCCTGCCCATCACAGACGTCCTGTCCCCCAACTTCCCTTTGCTTATTTCACACTTCGTTCACTTGGATATGCATTGTGGAGGAGAATCTTGAGACTGCCACAAGCGTCTTTCCTCGCCTTTACCTGGTAGATTGATGATGTCGAATTCTAGAAAAAGATTCCTTCAGAACTTTTCAGGAATTGTTCCATTACTTTCTGGCTTCTAGTGTTGACAAGTTGTTTCAGGTCCATCCCTTTCCATGGGACTTGTGTTTTCCTTCCAGGCAGATTGCGGGATCTTCTTTTGGCCTATGATAGTCATGGTTGACCACCCATTTCCAGCTTTCTGCCCCCTGGCCTTTTCCTCACTCCCAGAGCCCGGCGGCCTCCTACAGTCACCGTGCCCAGGAGCAGAGTGGTGGGGCCCTGCTTCACTTCTGGGACTAGTGAGTAGTCGAGAACATGTTTCCTACCTTCTGGTTTGATAGCTGGCATTATTCAAGGTTGATGGTACTTGGTGCGCAGCCCCTTCCCTCCACCCCCCACTCTCTTGGAGTGACTTAAACTTGAAGAATGCATCTTTGTTTTTAAGCCTCCTGGGGTCTGGGCCTGCTCATCTCCTTGCTGCAGCTCAGCAGAGCCTGCCCTGACCAACCTGTCTTCTGTGGTCCGAGAGGCGCCTGGCCCGCCTCGCATGCCTCTGGGCCCCCGCGTGCTGGGTACCATGGAGCCCCCTAGGAACCCAGAAACTCTTCTGGTTCAGCTCCCGGGAATTTCTTAAATTATTCTTCGGTTGTTTCCTCTCTTCCATTCTGTGTTTTCTCTCTCTGGAGTATTACTATACTGGTGCAGCATTGCCTGCTCTAGTCCTTTTATTTCCTTTATTTTTTAAAAGTTTTGCTCTACTTTTTGGAAACTTTTGCTTTGTATTTTAAGGCTTCTAGTGATTTTTTAAAGAAAATTTATTTCTGCTATTGTTTTTCATTTATAAGAGCTCTTTCCTCTGGATTAAAAAAAAAACTAAAAAAAAAAATGTGGTCTTCATCTCACGGTTGTATTCTCTTCTTGAAAGTTTTGTTTGCGCCTTGTCATGGTGAAGAGTCTTCCCTCCGGGTCTCTTCCCACTTTTCTTGTGTGAGGCTTTCCTTGGCTTTCTGGTGGCCCGAGGTTGTCTGCTCCTCTTTGGGAGGAGTATAGGTCTGTCTTCCGGTGATAAGGCTCTGGTGACAATAGCTCTGGTGACAAGGCTCTGCCAGGCTTCTGCTGGACGGCGAGGCCCGGGTGCCTACATCCTGGGGGCCAAGTAGGGACAGGGCTTCGGGTCTGAGCAGTGCTTTGATCATCGTCCCAGGTAGACCTGGGGCTTCCCAGTTGGAGACCCCCTCCCCAGAGATGGGGCTGCCCATCTTCTGCCAGGGCGAGGAGTGGAGCTGCCCCTCGTCCTGTGGTTCAGACAGATTGAAAGTCAGACCTTCTGTCCTGGTGGCCTTGTCACCCCACTTCCAGATGCACCAGGCATGACCATTCCTGACCCCACCCCCACCCCAGGGTGTGGCCCGGCTTTCCCCGCTGCCTGCCTCATCCTCCTTTCGCCTTCTAGCCTTGTTCTGTCCCCTTTACTCGTCCACCTAGGCTCAGACCTTCAGCAAGAACGAAATATAAGTCTACCTGCTAATGCTGTAGTGAGTTTAGGAGCCATTGTTTCACCTTCAGCTCTTAGAAACTAGAGTTGTGATGTCCTGTAATATTCACTTAATTTGGGGGGTATTGTGGATCTTGTGGCGAGGACACTGCAGTCGCGGTACCTTTTTGTCCTGTTGCTCTTATCCCACTGAAGAGGAAAGCCACCAAATGAAACGCTGGAAGCCATACAGAAGCATGGCGTTTGCATTTATGGGAACAGACTTCAACCTTGTCTCACTTGGGCTTCCCTTAGAATACTTTTGCCCTTAAGCTCATCAGCCCCTCGTGGCTAAGGGACTGTTCTCGTGAATTCCCTCAGTAAACATCCACTGGCCTGCTGCCAGGGAGACGCAGGGAGCTGCACGGTGATGCCAACAGACTCCAGGGAGAAAAGGTAGGGGAGAAACAAGCAAACAATCTAGGAACTGGTTCCAGACTCACCTGAGCGTGAAGAGCCCCTCTCGCTTGTTAAATGCAGGTTCTCAGGATCCTCTGAGACCCACTGAGCAGGGGCTGGGCCTCTTCCTCCCTTCCCTCCATGGGAGTTGGAGAGGGGCACCTGGAAATTGTTTTGAGCCCTCAACATTTTACTTAAAAATTACCACACTTATTTTCTATTCAGCAAATGCCCAAGTACTCCTCTGCACAGATTTACTAGCTGTTCTTCTTTTCCACATTTGTTCCTTCTCTCTGTTTAATGTGTACTTTTTTTTTTGGTTGAAATACTTGAAAGTTATAGATAATATTGTTTCACCTTCAGATAATTTAACGTAGATCTCCTAAGACTGAAAGCATCCCATGTAATCTCATACCCTAAAAATTACATAAATAATATTGTCTAACATACAGTCCTTGTTTGAATTTCCCCCAGTTGTACCATCCATGTCTTTGATAACCTTTTCTGGTTTTTGTTTGTTTTTAATTCTAGGATCAATCAAGGTTTATATGCTGCATTCGACTGTTAGGTCTCTAATTTTTTTTAATTTTTCCTAACACTTAGCTTTTTTTTTTTTTAAAGATTTTATTTATTTATTTGACAGAGATAGAGAGAGAGAGTACAAGTAAGCAGAGCGGCAGGCAGAGGGAGAGAGAGAAGCAGGCTCTCCATCAAGCAGGGAGCCCGATGCGGGACTCGATCCTGGGACTCCAGGATCATAACCTGAGCCGAAGGCAGCCGCTTAACCAACTGAGCCACCCAGGTGCCCCCTAACACTTACCTTTTAAAAAAAACCCAGGCCAGTTGTCCTATAAAACGTCTCACATTCTGGATTTATCCGATCGTTTCCTTATAATTAAATTGGGCTGGACATTTTTTGTAATAGCGCTTGTCGATTTGCATTCCGTCAGGGTCGTCACACCCTTCATCATACTTTGGACGCCTGGAAGGGCTGGCCGTCTCCGCACGTCATTTTAAAGGTGCCTTTTCCCTGTACGCAGTCCTGGGGGGTGATTCTTGGAGATTCTGAGTATCTTCTTGTCCAGCCACTACATTCAGCGTCCCTTGGCGGTGCTCGCCTGGATCAGTTTTTAGACTGGGAAATCCAAAGTGGTGATTTTCTGATTCTCTAAGCCCTTCTGTGTTTATAAACTTGTGTTCTTCTGGAAAGAACTTGCCTCCCTCCTTCATCGCTCACTTTCTATGGTAGCTTCCTGTGCCTGCTGTAAGAAATCGCCACAAACGAGGTGGCTTTCACATGGGAGAAGTTTATCATCTCACGGTTTGGAGGTCGGAAGTCTGAAATCAAGGAGCTCGCAAGGCTGCTCCCTTTCCAAAGGCGCCTTCAAGGCTCCAGATGTTTTAGCCTGTGGCCTCATCCCGCCATCTGCCTCTGTGGGTGGTCACATCACCTCCTGTCTGTCACCTCTCCTCTGTGTCCCCTATGAGGACACTTGGCACTGGACTTAGGGCCCAACTGGATAATCTAGAGCGATCTTTTGGTCTCAAGATCCTTAATAATATGTGCAAGGACTCCTTTTCCAAGTAAGATCACATTCGAGGTTCTGGGGATAAGGATGTGGATGTATTTTGGGGGGAGGTCACCAATTCACCCCTCCCCCTCTTTTAAAAAACTGGACTCATAGATTCTTTGAGTCTTTGAGTACTTCCTTGATCTCCAGATGTTCCAGGCTTATCTTGTTCTTTCCCTGCCCCCGTCCTGGAATTAGCTATTTCTTGAAGGAGTCGTGCTTCCTTTCACTTGGGAACATTGTTAAGGAATCAGAGCCTGGGCATGGGTTGTGCTCATTGCCATCGCGGTGTCCTTGCTCCCATCTCTTCCAGGGGACAGAGTCAGGAAACATACACACTTTTTCCAATCCTGAGTTTATGGCCATATGCCCAATTTAAATCTTACCAGGTTTCTTCCTTACCTTCCCCCCTTCCATATTGCTGTGTCCTCTTTTCCCCCCACTGTGAAAATCTCCTTTCTGACATCAATAAAAAGTCGTTGGCTCTCTGCTACCGTACAGACAGAATGGTTTCAGAATTACTATGTCAGTACCATACCAACAACAAACTTCACCAAATGCAGGATTTCTATGTAGTTCTTTTGGTCCTCACAATGTATCCCACTGAGGATATGCGGAGTATTGTGTTCCAAAGCCACTTGGCAATAATTTTTTTGATATCTGATGCAAGTCAGTTTCATTTCTTGGTTTGTGTTCAGTTTCCTTCTTTCCGACAAAGTATTTAAGCCATATACATGGTCCGAAAGTCACAGTACCTAAAAAATTAGCTGCCTCTTGGGGAAATCTCGAACCTTCGGCACCCTCTCTGTTTTATCCATCTTACTGCAGGTGTCGGCATTAGTCTATGTGGATGCGTGCCCTTGCTGTGGGTGTTTACCCCGCAGCTAGCATCCTGTGCAGACTCTGCCTCCCTTTCCTAGAGAGCGAGCGCTCCGTGTGGATGCCTGCGGATGCCCCTGGCTCCCCCAGCCCCACGTTGTTGTACAGCTGTATAATACTCCTGTGCACGTGCACCTGTCTCCTGCGGAATGCATTTCAGTGATGTCACATAGGTTGTTGTCACAAAGACTGCTGCCTCGAAGGAACCTGGGCACACACTCCCAGCAGGGCTGCCAGCGGCTGGTTCTCTCAGCCTCCCCAGCAGAGGCTGTCGGCAAACGTTTGCACTTTCACCAGTCTGAAAAATGGCATCTCCTTGTTTTAATTTGCGTTTCTCTTATTGAGAGTGTCATGAAGCAGCTTTTGAGATGTTTAAGGGCTATTAATATATCTGCCTCTGAGAACTGTTTATGGGTTTGCTCATTTTTCTGTTGAGTCGCTGTTTTTTTTTTTCCCCACTCATTTCTTTTTTAAGTAGGCTCTGCACCCAGCTTGGGGCTTGAACTCCTGACCCTGAGATCAAGAGTCACATCCTCCTCCCACTGAGCTAGCCAGAGGCCCCTCTTATCCACTGACTTTTAAGAACTCTTTGTATATGTGTTAACTGTTGTCTGTGAAGTGAATGGCAATTATTTCCTCATGCCTGGTGTGGTGTGGAGAAATAATGTTTGGTCTTTGTCCCCTGTTGGCACAAAGGTTCTAAAACTCTTGGGATTTTCCGAGTGAAAGGAGTGTCTTTTGTTGCTCTTGAGGACCCCTCTTTGATCACAGCTGAGTTGATGCCAGTGAAGTGATTTAGGCTGGGCTCCTGGGTAGCCAGGATGGGGCTGGTTACGAGAGGGACCCCCCCCCCCCCATCAACCTCCAGGAAGGGAGAATAGGATGCTGGAGCTTGAGCTCTACAGAAACTTGAGCAGTGGGGTTTGTTGAGCCACCCCGTTGTTGAATGCAAGGGGGGACCGGGAGGGTGTGGACGCTCCAGTCTCCTCCCCATACCTTGCCCTGTGCATTTTTTCCACTTGGCTGTTTCTGAGTTGTATCCTTTATAACGAACCAGTACGTGTAAGTAAACTGTTTGCCTGAGTTCTGGGAGCCATTCTAGCAAATGATCAAACCCAAGGGCTGGGGGGAGGGTCATGAGAACCCCCCATTTATAGCCACTTCATCAGCAGTATAGGGACTTGTGATTGGTCTCTGAAACGGGGCAGCCTTGTGGGACTGAGCCCTTCACTTGGGTCTGTCCTAACTCTAGGTTGTTAATGTGAGAATTGAATTGAATTATTGGACACCCACAGAGTGAGCGTGCAGAGTTGGAGAATTAGTTAGTGTGGAAAAAACCTGCGCATTTGGCGTCAGAGGTGTTCTGAGGGGAGAAACAGATTTTAGGACCTGGGAGTCTTTAAAATTTTAAACAGTTTTCCTATTTCCCCATGTAGTTCTTAAGACACTGGCCAGGGTGTTGGACAAGAGAATGAGACCAGAGACTGGGGAGGAATGAGAATGCCTAAGGCCTACGGGTTGGTACTTCAGCGGATGGATAGGATTTGGGCAGTAGGGTTGAAGGCGGTGGGGGCCAGCATGACCATGAGCATGGAGGTGACCGTGCAAGGAGCAGGTCCTTCTCGTCCTTAACGGCAGCATTTCAAGTTGGCCTCACGTACGCTTCATTCAGGGAGCTGAGTAAACATCTGGTCAAAATTCATGCAGGGTGAGAAGGTAGAGATTTCGATGAACATATTTCAGACTATGCCAGCATTAGGGCAGGGCCACATCGAATCAGCCCATGTAGCCGGGACATTGCATGTGCCGCCAGCATCCCCCCACCTTGTGGTAGATGCGCCGGCAGGGTCTAGGCCTGGTGTGTGGTCCTGCCTTGTAGGCCGGGAGATCAAGAGCCCGGGTGTTGTGATGTCAAAGCGCTGTCATGAGTAGATATTTATTTAACAGGCAGGCCCGGCTGCCGGATTCTCCGTGTGCACTGAATCCACATTAATGCCTACTCCCCCTGCCTTTTTTTCTTGCTTTATGTTCTACAAATGTTTGGGTTTTAGAGGAGCTCCTGCAGGATACATGTGGGAGCACTGATTCTGCGTTGGCCCTTTTTGGGGAAAGGCAGTTTTTCTTGCCCTCATCTGGCTCCTTCTGTGGCTTGGGGACAGTCATCTAACCGTGCTGTTTCATTTTTATACACTTACAAATGGAGATACTGTATTGTCTTATACCTTGCAGGTAATAATACTTTTTAGAAAACACCATGAGGAATTGACCAAATTTCTTTTTTTTTTTTTAAAGATTTTATTTATTCATTTGACACAGAGAGAGCGAGAGAGAGAGAGATCACAAGTAGGCAGATGAGGCAGGCAGAGAGAGGGGGAAGCAGGCTCCCTGCTGAGCAGAGAGCCTGCAGGGCTTGATCCTAGGACCCTGAGATCATGACCTGAGCTGAAGGCAGAGGCTTTAACCCACTGAGCCACCCAGGCGCCCCTTGACTGAATTTCTTTAAAGAGATGATAGCTTCGCTTGATGAGCCACCTGGGAGAAGAGATGTTTCCAGGTGTAGGTGTGAGAAAGTGACATATGGGGAGGGCCTATCCTCACGTAGGGAGGGCAGTAACTGTGAGGAAAGCAGGTGCTCCCCAGAGGGTGGGCCAAAGTGGTCTTCTTCTCCCTTTGATTCAGAAGGGCAAGGAGTGAAGTTCAAGTAAATCCATGAGTTTCTTTGAGTTTTGGTTAAACTTTCTGTTTTTCTAACCAAAATAACTAAGTGCCATAAAGCAACAAACACTTGAATTCCCCTTCTCGTAGTCTTTTTCAGAAAGAGTCTGAACATCTTGGAAAATGAAAACAATTTTGTTAGGGCGGTGAGACCTCGGAATTTTATTCTTAGTATCTTTGAACATTTTTATACTCTTTCTGAAAACAAACAAGCTGTTTCTAAGTTAGAATTCAGTTGACATATGTAATGTAAGCAATCTGAGTTTCATTTATTTATTTCGTTTAGAGAGAGAGAGAGTCTGCCCTGCAGGAGGGGAGAGGGAGAGGAAGAGAGAGAATCCCAAGTGGACACCCTACTGAGTGGGGAGCCTGACACGGTGCTCAGTCCGTGAGATCATGACCTGAGCCAAAACCAAGAGTCGGATGCTTAACCAAGTGAGCCACCTAGGTGCCCATATTTACGTATTTTTAAAGGTGAGAACAGACAGCTGTGTTATACCAGCAACAGAAGATTGAAGGGGTAGGATGGCTCTGTTGGAATCAAGTGAAAGACTCACATTAATCTGACACTTTCAGGGGCCAGTGACAGTCCTTGTGCAAATGGTCACTAGTGAATGATATGAGGCCATAAATGGTGGTTCTCCTTGAAACTTGCATGTAGCCAAATCAGGATCTTAGTTCGGTTCTTCCTCTTAGTTTTTTTTTTTTTTTTTAAGTTTATTTTTACAGAATTTTATTCTGATTCCTTAATCTCCTTACTCCCAGTGCATCTTAATTATTTAAAAGACAAAATTCTATCTTAGGCTCTCAGAGCAATGAAGAAACCCCTCCCCCCAACCTTCCGCTTCTGCCACTGATGTAGGTGTGGAAATCCAGTGTGAGGAGTGACCCACTTTGATAATGCTACTGTCTCTAAGTGACAATCTCCCCCATTTTATAGATAGGGAAACTGAGGCAGAGGGCAGTTACATGACCTGCCTCAGCTCTTAAGTCTGGTATTCCATGCTAATGTAGAGGGACCTGGAGGAAGCCCAAGGCTGCATCTACCCCATTTCTTAACTTCAGTTTAGACCTTTAGTGACACTTCTCCTGTAAGAATGTTTCACTTTGAAACAGCCTTATTGGGGTGCCTACAAGGGGGAGGGGGCAGGAGGCATTTTGGATCCCTGAGCATTGTCCTTCTCTTGTTGGTGGGTGGTCAACTGGCTTTGGTCCTCTTTTTTGACCCTGCCGTAGGAGTTCCCCCTCTTCTTTATGACTCTAACCTGGTTGATGAGCACAGTGGGCCCAGGGGGCTGCTGGGTAGCTTGTCTGCAGTGAAGTCCCCACGGCCCCCATGCCCCAGCTTAGGTGGTTGGAAGGCCTGTCCCTCTGTTCCAGCAGCAGTGTCCTTTCCAGGCCAGGGTGCTCAGTTTGCAAGGCCTGCAGCCCTTCTGAGCCAGAGTAGCAAGCCTTGTGTCTGCACCTGCCTGGCTCACCTACCTGGTCCCCCACCAACTGAGCACCTGGGACCTTCCTGAGGGCTCCAAGGC
>CM052811.1:75518119-75635131 GCA_028533885.1 Nasua narica | reverse complement strand
TGCCCCTTTCCTCATGTTCTCCTAGACTGTGCCATTCCTGATGGGCTGTGGGCAGAAGACTGGCATTTTCCAGATCTGTTAGGATGACCTACAGACACAGCCATCGGATGTGGTGGCCACCCCCCTAGTGTTCCCAGGGTTGTGGCGTACTAGATGACACCAGAGGGCACCTTGATTTGAGATGTCCCTCCTCAGTCCCTCCCACACCTTCTTTTCCTCTCAAATACAAAATGAAAAGGCCAATTTAAAAGCATTGTCAAGATTTTTAAAGTTCCCATTTAAAACTAAATAATTTGTAAATAGAAAATAGTGTCCTCAATGTGGAAAAACT
Source organism: Nasua narica (assembly GCA_028533885.1). NCBI lineage: Eukaryota > Metazoa > Chordata > Mammalia > Carnivora > Procyonidae > Nasua > Nasua narica. Next base: position 75,634,800 of record CM052811.1, on the reverse strand, counting down.
AGAGAATAAAGTACAAAGATAAAATCTCAATCCTCACAATTTTAGCATATTAAAATGTCTTTCCATACAGAAATAGTGATGTCTCGTTTTTAATGAGGTCTTTCTTTTTTGACCCTCAGTAAAGTTTTATAATTTCTTTCATGTAGATTTTATACATGTGATAAACGGTGAAGTTTATCAAGTTTCTCTTTAGCATTCTCAGTAAAAATCCAATAGCAAATATACTAACAAAGCAACTTTTAACATCAGACTGCAAAATTACCCCCCCAAAGCTATATTCTATTTAAATATTTCTCCTTTGTGCTTTGCACTAATGCTTATATAAACACATATTCTCTTTGTGTCTTGTTCTTAATCATAGTGTTGCACTTTCTAAAAAAGCTTACTACACCTTTACGTGTTACTTCATACCTTCACATTCTGGGTTTGGTCACATGATGGCTTCTTTCACTGTTTAGAAGTTGAGGTGGGGGTGTGAATTTTCCTTTTCTTCCTACTACTTAAAAAAAATATATTTTTTCTGATGTTCTTTGCCTTCAGTATTCTAAAAATAGATTCCTTAGCTTTTGCGATCAGACTTAATCGGTGGTGTTCATTGGAGGCCAGTTGAAAAGAAGTGCTTGTGCAGAGAGCTCTTGCCTTGTCAGTTTTCAGCAGATTCATCATCCACTTGGCAGTAAATGTTGATTGAGTGGCCTGCTCTGTGCTGGGATCTGGAAATGCACGCCTTCTCTTGACTTCTGTTTCCACCAGGAAGTGGGAAGTGATTGGTCTGAAGGGAAGAGCACTGGTGAGTTTCAGAGTGAATCCATAGGAGGTGAGGTCTGTGATTGTGGTTTAAGCCTCTCTGGAAGCTTTGTGGGCTGTACCTAAACGGTACAGGCAATGCTTCATCTCTCCAGCCTGCAGCCTCCAGGCTGGGAGGGGCTGGGGAGGATTCCCCTTTCTTGCTCTCCTTTTTCTTTAGTGACTCTGTTTCTTCTTTTTGTCAGAAAACTAATGGGATTCCTTTATTTGGTAGCCTCAGGGGACGTCTATTTCTATTTCCTTATGTATTGGAGAGAAGATATTGCCACACTTCCTTAGGTTGAGTGTATCTGTTTAAGTGGAAAAAGCAAAAGAAGTAATGTGGCAACTTTGTATCATGCTAGACATCTGTTGGTATCTAGATAGGAGGCGAGAAGGGAGAGTCCATTTCTTGTCTTTTATATCTGTCCCCCTGATTTAAAGAATCAAAGTGCTTCTTTGCTTTCTGAGGTGGTCTGGTATTTTTCTTTTTTGTATCCGTTTTCTAAATTTGATATTATTGTCAGTAGACAATACTCTGAACTAGTAAGTTCAGATTAAGCAGCTTTTGAATGTTTAATTAAATAGTACTATGGGGCACCTGGGCAGCTCAGTCAGTTAAGCATCTGCCTTCGGCTCAGCTCCTGATTCCGGGATCCTGGGATCAAGCCCCAAGTCAGGCTCCCTGCTCATTGGGGAGTCTGCTTCTCTTCCTCTGCAGCTCCCCCTCCTTGTGCTCTCTCTCCCTCTCTCTGTCAAATAAGTAAATAAAATCTTAAAAGAAATAGTAGCACTGTGTAGAACCTTGAGAATATGAGTGGAACATGTTTACAAATTTTTTGGTGTTCTGATGTAAAGAGGTAGAAGTGATCTTCTCAGGTGAAGACCTGGGGACAGAATGCATCTTAATTCCAGCCTCAAGAAATAGATACATAGTTGGGATAATATATGGTAAATATCATGGTAGCTTTCTGTTGATATATTGTTGCCTCCTGAGTATTGACTTGAAGAACCTGGAGGAAACCAAGATATTTTATGGTGGTTAAGAATAAGTTACAGTTTGGATAGTAAGGTCAAAGGGCATTGATATCATATATGTGTTTTGGGGCTTAGTTTTAATTCACAGTTTTAACTTCTAAAAATGTGGAAGCAGTTGGAAGATCCCTTTCCCTCTTCTTCTCCCTTCTATTTCCCTTCCTGTCAGTTACTGGGTGACACTTAGTATGTACTCTGAATCATCTAGATAGTTTCCTCTGCATTATGTGTTCATAAAATATATTTATGTACTTTAAAAATGTAAATGGTTTTATACCATGGATTTTTCTGTGATTTGCTTTTTTACTTAACATATGGAGAAAATCTTTCAATGCAGAGGTCTCATTTGTTTAAATGGTTGCCTGTGCTTTGTAAGCCATGATGCTGCCCTGCTTGGACTGGACAGAAGCAATGCAGTGTCCTCTCCAGACCTAAAAAATGTATTTCAGACTTTCTTCCTGAAAGTTGTAAAAATTAAAACAACACAGAAATATATAAAAAGGTCTTACCCTATGTGTCTCAGACTCTGTGAAGACACCTGCATGTAGTTTTAAACACATATAGTTTTTAAAAGCAAAAAATTGATTCTAGGTTTCTGTTCTCATTTAATATTGACATTTTTACATGTAATAAATACTCTTTAGAGGACCATATGTCCTCTGCAAAGCCCACTTTTCTTGCCCTTTTAACCACTTTGGGAAAAAAAAAAAAAGGAACATCTTGGGGCAAAATGTTTTCCCATGGGAATGTCAGTACAATTTTATTAGATAAACCTATGAGACTATATGAGTCACTTAAAATGTTTTATAGCCAAAGGTCGGGACTGGCTACAGTTGGGACTGCAGGGAGGACAGGGCAGGGCCTAGAAGATGCTGCTGTCCTGCCTGCTTTTAGCACTTGCCTGCTCCGGAAGCCTGGGGTGGGGGGGCAGGGCGGGGCTGGTATCACAGGGAGGGTGCAGAAGCAGGTGCCTTCCGTGAGGCTTGTGAAGCTCACCAGTTACTAGAAGCTGCTCAGCCACCCCAAGTGGCCTCTTTCTCTGGGATAGTTTTCCTCCTAACTGCTCAGGACAGTCAGAGGCCTGCCTGACTGCGTGGGCTTCTAGGTTTAGGGCCCGGCTCCTTCGGGGTAGGCAGGAGGCAAAGATCACAGTTCTGTGAGTGCCACCTTTTGAGGTATGATGCTGCCTGACCCTGAACCTCTAATTCTATTAGTGGGAACCAGAGATGGTGAATTTCTCCCCTTCTGCACATTTCTCTTTCTTATTCAAGAATTAAAAACAGAAAAGTATCTCCTAATTTGGACCTTCTGCTCCATTTAAACAACTCTTTTAATGTTTTTCTTATTACAAGAGTAGTCTATTTGGAAAAAAAAAAAGAGTAGGGGCGCCTGGCTGGCGCAGTCAGTTAAGCATCCGACTCCTGGTTTCCGCTCAGGTTGTGATATCGGCGTTGAGGAATGAGCACCGGGTCAGGCTTGAGATTCTCTCTCCCTCTCCTTCTGCCTCTCCTACTCATGCTCTTGTGTTCTGTCTCTCTCTAATAAATAAATAAATCTTAAAAAAAAAAAGTAATGGATATTCTCACCTTCTTTGAAAGACATTTCAGTTATGCTGCTTCAGAGTTTAACCAAGGGGAGTCCAGTATTTGCTGTGTTCTGGTACGAGGATTGTTGAGCTTCATCAGTGACAGGCAAGGGCACAGCTTTTCTTGACACGTGTACGGTTCTGTTGAGGTGGAGGCAGGCAGCCTCGGTGGCTGGGGAAGGAGGGTTTCCCCAGGATGGTAACCGCAATCCAGGCTTTTTACAGAGGTGACGAGTTTGTGCCAAGCTGCGCTTTGGGCGTGGGGAAGAGTGCACGTGCGCTTGGTACGGAATGCATCAGGTGGGGAGTAATTAAGCCCCGTATCCCGGGTTGACTTAAGATCCGCCTCATCGCTAGATTAAAGAGCTGGGGACACACCTGCCTGTTTTGATTCTGCCTATGTTTTTGCTGCTTGACCAACTACTTCAAAACTTAGGGGTATAAAATAGCAACCATTTTATTGTGCTTACGGGTTCATCGGGTCAGGAATTTGAAACAGGGATAGCTCTTCTCTGTTTCATGATGTCTGGGACTTGAACTGAGATGGCTCAGACAGCTGGGGCTGGAGAATGCCCTGGGGGCTTCTCCGCGGGCATGTCAGCGAGGACTGGCTGTTGGCACCTGCACCGCACCTGGCTGTGACCCGGCTAGCCGCGGGGTGGTCCGACCTCATCCACAGCGGCCCAGGGGCCCCAGAGACGGTGTGCCAGCCGACTAGAAGGAAGAGCACGCCGTTTATGACCAACTCCCTAAGCTGCGTAGTGTTGCTTCCGGCCTCCCCTATGGCGTCACTTCCGGCCTCCCCTATGGCGTCACTTCCGGCCTCCCTTCTAGCGTCATTTCTGGCCTTCTCTCTATAAGTGGAAATGTTTCCAAGTCCACCAGATTCAAGGGGCTGACACACCGACCCCACCTCCTGCGAGGAGGCGTGTCAGACTTTTGGACAGGTTTTATTGTGCCACCTGGAAGGCCCTGTGTGAAAAACACAAGGACACCACGCAGCTCAGCAGTGAGCACTTGGCACAGCGTGAGTCATAGCTGAGACGAGGCGTTCTGTTGTAGTTAACACGCACAGAAAACCTGGAGAGGAACAGTAAACAGAGTCACAGCCGAACGCGTGCGGCCGGGGGGATGTGTTGTTTGAGCATTGCTGCAACTTCCTCCGCCAGTAATACTCATTTCAAATGAGCTCAGGGTGCCCAGTGTTTGTACAGGGTTGCTGATTTGAATGCTTCTCTAAATTAAAGTGTTCTTGACCTGAGCAAACGGGGGGTCACAATTGTCATTCACTCTTTCGAGACAGGGGGCCTCTTCAGCCCGTACAGAGGCTTTGCTGCCTCCCCCCCAAGGATTTCATGACCTCAGGGTTTCTCCGTTTTAGCTGGAGCACCTGCTGCACACAGGGCTCAGAGGGGAGGGGACTAGCTTAGAGGACAAGTTTAGAAAAAACCCCAAGATGTCTTTTTTCACTGGAGATGGGGGTGATTCTGGGGCCTTGAATGAGGCCATCCACTTAGAAGTGTTGGCAGAGTGTGGGTGGTGACTGGCTATGTCACCTTGAGCAAGTCCCACGAGGCTCCTCTTGGGTCTGGTCTGCGGCTGTGAAGTGGAGGTGACAGCATGACCTTGTGACTAGAAACCGGGAGCAGGAGAGGCCGGTGTGGGGTAACCAGCGGCAGTGACATTGGCCTCATTACGCTTGCTGCTCGCACACCTTGGCCTTGTGTGAGACTCCCCAGGTCTGTGGCCATCGCCTGGCTGGGTGCACAGTCAGGGCCACGTTCTCTTGAGCCTTTGACACGCTGGCCTCAAGCAGGTGTCCTACCCGCACCTCTAGTGGGCACTGACCTTCCTGGCTCCTGGCCTCTGTGTCTACTTGCCTGGTAGACGTCTTTAGCCTGGATCACTACAGGATACTTCCATCAAGAGCGTGTGCTAATCCCAGGCTGGTATCCCCTCCCACAGCCACCATCCTCCACCTCTGGTGTTTCTGTCTCCTGATTACAGCCATTCACCACCCTCTTCTGTTTTTGGCATTCTCGACCCCTCTGTCCCTCACAGCCCTGCTTCCTGTCCGGCCAGAACACGGCTGCCCAGCCGCACACTCTGAGTGATTGCTGGTCACCCTCTCACCAGAGGCCTTCTGTCTTGGAATGCTGGGAAGGGGATCCAGGGGTGCACAGATTTCGTTCATCAACAGAATTTGCCCAATGGGGAGCTTGGCCCATCTGAGCCTCCATGTTCATCTTTCCCTCCCAGGGTACTTCTGCTAGCATTGCCCTGCCCACCCTTCACCCCTGAGGACATCGTCTTCATAGGCCAGTAGGTGTCCCTGCCATGTGCTCCCCGCACCCACATCTCCACATCAGTGACCTGTTGGCTCCTTTCTGCTCCCCAGGACTGGGTCACCGGCAGCCTGTACTTCCCTGACGTGTCTTACGTAGAGGTGGCTTTGAGCGGTTCTTCATGTAAGGAGAAGACCTCCTGCACCGGGGTGGCACCTGGTCATTCTGGGATCCCTTAGAGCGGGAATCAATAAGCAGCGATGGCCCATGAGCCAAAGCCAGCCCACCCCTGAGCTAAGAAGGTCTTAACAGTTTTACCTGGTTGAAACAAAGTCAAAAAAGGAGTGTAATTCATAACACACGAAATTCTAATTTCTGTGTCCTTGAATGAAGTTGTGCAGGAGCACGATCACGCTTTTGTGAATTATCTCCGACTGTGTCACACTTTAGTGGCAACATTGAGCTGTGGCTTCAGAGATCATAGAGCCCACAAAGCCTAAAATACTTATTCTCCCCTCCTTTACAGAGAAAGTTTGCTGACTCCTGCCTTAGAGCAGTGATTCCCAGTTATTTGGGAGAGCTTTTCATTCATGCATTCATTCTTTCAGCACATACTGAGTGAGCACCAAATAGTATGGGGAAGTATCTCGACGTCATAGGGAACAGCAGTGAACGAAATAGTCTTTGCTGTCTTGAGGCTTCCATTTTCTTGGCTGGAAACATACAAGCACAGAGCTTTATAGACAGACGTGGGTATATTATTTGGTAGTAAGTGCCGTGAAGAAAAAGAAAACAGGTTGAATGTGGGTAGGGAGGAAAGAGAGGGGGTGGGGGAGCACTGTTAGGGGTGGATTGGTCAGGAAGACCTCACTGAGCTGATACCTGGATGAACCGAGGGAGGCAGATAAAGAGGCATTTGGAAGAAGAGTCAGTGGAGAGACCCTGAGGCGAGTTGGAGAACTTACCAGGCGCTGGAATGGCTTGAGCCTGGACCGTCTGAGCAGATAGATGGGACAGCAGGCGAGATGTGGCTGTGGCAGGCCACCAGATCCCTTAGCATGCAGGCTCTCCACCTTCCGTCTCCACTACCTCTCTCTGCAGGTGGCTCTGCCCCTGGGACATTTGAAAAAAAGCAAAGCCCAGGCTCCTCTGCAGAGATCCTGATTCAGGAGGTCTGAAGTGTGGATCCTGTAGGGCACCCCAGGCTCTGGGAAGCCCTGTGTTTATCCCTTGAGACTGCAGAAGGCAGACCCTCCCTCCACTCTCCCCCAGGCCCCCTGCCAGTTCTTAGTCATTGTTAGGTCCTGGAGAAGCTTTTTGGTCTAAAGAGCAGCACGGGTTAGGAGCCTTTTGCTACAAGACCTCATCAAGTGCTGGGCTCCTCACAGGGGGCTCAATATCTAAAAGTTTGCTCTTTTAAAAAGAGACTTGCATTCATGCGGGTGACCGTTCTCTCCTACTGAAGTTTGTGGGCATGCCACTTCTCCCATGGCCCTGTCTTTGAAGGACTGTTTATGAGCTGGGTCGGTTCCCTATTGTCTTGTGGGTGGCCAGCGCACCCCACCTTTTCCTGCATGAGCAGGGTCAAGCCGTTTCCCCTTGTGGCTCCAGGTGGCCCCTACCGCGTCTCGTCCGCTGAGCCTTGCCTCCTCCCCTGGCCCACCTCGCTTGGGGTCCTCCCTGACCATCATGTGTGTGTTGCCCACCATACAGGTGAAGTTGTGCACGGGGTCTTAGCGCTCTGCTCATCCACAGGCCCCAGTCTTGTTGGATGGCTGGCTGGTGGCTGAGTGAAGAAAGGATTTTTGCAAATGCTGAAGACAGAAGGCAAATCCTGCATGGGTTGTCCAAGTGCAGTCACGCTGTCTAGTGTATCACCAAGCCGAGTCGGTGAGCCCCTGGCGTGCTGGTTTGTAAGATGTCTGGTTGTTTGGGCTCCCCTACAGGCACTCCGGGCATATAGCGTCTAATAGAGGTGTGTGCCCTTTAAACGGGCTGGAGAGTGGTTTCCCTGACTCACACTCCTTCCTCTGACTTAGGATAAAAGTCCGTGTGCTTTCTAGGTGAAAATGGTGATCAGAATGCCCAACAAAAACATGCTAAAGCATATGGCAGCCGTTTAAAAGGTACAGGTGTGAAATGGAAATGGTTTTGTTTGCTCCAGCGTCAATAACAGTACTTAAAACAGGGTCCTAGGATTCCTGGTGAAGAACCCTCACCTTCTGTGTGGCATTCTAGGACTCAAAAGCTATCCCCATTCGAGAACATTCTAAAACCAGTGCGCCTCTGAAATTTCAAGCTTTTATCGGGGATTTTTGAGAGCTCTGTATGCGTGGTTTTGCCTGGACTTTCAAGGATTTTCCCCCTAGACTTCCTGAAATTCACTCAGGAATGTGGTGGAGACCCACAGCTTTCAGATTGAGAAACTGCGTTCTAAAAGGATTTGTCTCGAGTGCTATCTGATTAATATTTAAGAAACCACGTTAGACTAATAGCAACTACAAAAGCATCGAATGAGCATTTTAATTTTTTCTTTGTTGGAAAAGGACACTCCTTTTTAATCTTACTCTTAAAAATAAGTCGCTCGATTTTTTTTGCCCTAAATGAAAATTTCTGTGTGAAGAATTTTCTTGAACGGGGTTTCCCTGCGTAGCATGAAGTCTGGATGCAGACAGAGAATTGGGAAGCCAGTGTGCCTCAGATGGTGTGCAAAGTATTTTTAAATAAAAATCAGAATAAATTAAAATATCTTGAAAGCTGTGTAAGGGAATTTGGTTTTAAGCCCTTTGTCAATGACGGGCTTTTCTTAATACTGAGGCCTTGTATGGTATGTAATTGACTTAATTTAGTTCCACTTAGTTCAGGTATCACTTGTAGAGTTCAGCTCTTAGTAATTCCCAGCGATCCCTTTGCGACGCTGTAAGGTGGGTCAGATTCCCTTAAGCAGATTGCAGAATTCTAAAAGCAACATTAATTTTTAATACTGTGTAACTTTTGAACCCCGAGCTCTGCAAAGTTCCAGGCCAGTCTACACAGAACATGGGGAGCAAGGCTCCATAATTGTTGGGGATTGCTTGTGTTTCCCTCCTTGGAATGAGTCTGTGGCAATTTGGCAATTCAGGAGCTTTTCCTGCCTGCTGTTTGTCTTTGGTCTGTGCTGGGTGCTGAGTCCTTTTTGTTCTCTAAAACAAAGCAGGCGGAGCTTCTGAGAGTTTAGAAGGAGGCCAGCAACACTGACATACAAACGTCTTAAAGATTAATTGGTCATAATACTTCTGAAGAGAAAAAGTACTAAGCAGGGGATAAATGTAATAAAGTGAAAACATTCTTTGACTTCCTCCTTTCAGCTCATTTTGGTGGTTGGCCTGCTTGTGTTTGCTGTTGCAAATGTGAATCAGGAGCCCCTCTTGCAGGGGACCCACCTGTAAACTGCCAATTAAGAAGTGTGTCGTGGGTGCTGTGACCCCTGAGACGGCTCCTGATGTCCCCTGGAGCAGGGGTTTGGGGAGGTTTTCCCAAGAATGTCACGCTCTGGTGAGGTGTGTGCACTTCTGGTCAAGGAGAGCACCGAAGATGGAGCTGCTTTGGGGGGGGGGGCGTGGAGGCTGCGAGTGGAAGGGGGTCCTGGGGGAGAAGCCTTACGTGGAGGTCTGATTGGTGTGGAGGGGAGAATAGGGTTTATGAAGCTCCCAGTGCAGGCTGGGGGGAGGTGAACTAGGAAGAGCAGGGTGAGTTTCCAAGTGCAGGGAGCCAATCCAAGAATAGATCTGGCCATTAGCCGTGTATGGCCATTATTACCTCTTCATAGAGGGTGGCAAAGATGGGGCCATGGGCATCGTTCCGCGGGGCGGATCCCAGGGCCCTCACCTGCTTCCCGGGGGGGATGCTTGCACAGGACCAGGAGGAAAGGGAAGAGGGCTCAGAGCCCTGGTGTCTGTACTTCAAGGAGGGAGAAGACACCCAGGAAGAAGGGTGGCCTTACGTGCTCTCAGATGGTCTAAGGGATGACGGAGGGATCGAGAAACATCTTTGAGACCTTTTAAACTGACTCAAGAAAAGGCTAAAAAGAAAACAAATAATCTAGTAACCACAGAATGATTGGAAAAGGTTGTCAAAAGGCATAATCCACCTTAAGGCATCTTAAGGAGTGGTTAATTCCCCTCCGGAGAGGGGAGAGAGGGACCACTTCCTGGAGTATTTTGAGGAGCAACGGAATCCTAAAGCCAAAATGGGGCGATATGTTTATTCGAGGAACTCAGTGAAGAACAGGGCCCGTGGGGTTTGGCGACCGCGGGTTCGTCCCCAAGACCAGCCGTCTGAGCTGACTGCTGACCCACGTGCCCCCAGGTCTTCTGGGAGGAGGGGCGAGGCATTCCGCAAGGGGTTGGAAATCTTTTCCCTCCTTCGTAAAAAGCAAGGTAAGAACGTAGATTCAAGGAAAGAAACAATTACATCGCCATTTAAACAGTATTTCGGCATCTTGAGATAGTCTTATTCTGGGTGGTTTTTAGTGACAAATCGTACTGCATGTATATTTTCTCATCTGGAATTGTCGTGACTGCATTACCATTTACAGTGTATTTTCATAACCACATTTTTTAACCAAGATGTATTGATATGTAACATTATACATAGTATTATGTTGGTAACGTATGTAATATTATGTATTAGTTTATATTATATAATAGTTAATATCTACCTATATATATTACTATATATATATTTATATACACAGTGTATATTACGTAGTTACCATCCATCACCACACATAGTTACACATTTTTTGTGTGTGTGATGAGAACTTTTAAGATTTACTCCTAGTAAATTTCCAATAAGCAATACAATATTAACAACTAGTCCCTGTCCTGTACAGTACATCCCCAGGACTTATTTTGACCACCTTCACCTGTTTCACCTACACACCCACCTGCTCACTTCTGGCAACCACTAATCTGTTCTTTGTATCTATGAACTTGGGTTTTTGTTTCATTCTGTTTTTGACATTCCACATATAAGTGAGATCATACAGTATTTGTCTTTCTCTGTCGGACTTATCTCATGTAGCATAATGCCCTTGAGGTCTACCCATGTTACGTCAAGTGGTAGGATTTCCTTCTTTTTCTGGCTGAGTAATCCATTCATCCATGGATGGAAACTTGGGTCGTTTCTGTGTCTTGGCTGTTCTCAGTAAGGCTGCAGTGAACATGGGGATGCAGATATCTTTTCGATTTAGTGTTTTTGTTCCCTTCAGATAAATACCCAGCATTGGAACTGTTGGATCATATGGCATTTCTATTTTTAATTTTTGAAGCGCCTCTTACTGTTTTACATAGCAGCTACCCCAGTGCACATGCGTGCCAGCGGTGCATGACTATTCCCTATTCTCCATATCTTTACCAACACTTGTTATTTCTTATCTGTTTGATAATAGTCATAGTGATATTTAATGGCTTTCCAATTTCATTGAATGGCTGTATCATAATTCATATAGCAATTCCCCAACTGTAAGGTATTTGGGTTTATTCCCTCCTTTTTTTTTTTTTTTGTAAGTAAAGCCATGATCTATGAAGGTGACTTTCCTGTATATGTGTATATCCTGAGGATAATACCCAAAAGTAAGCTCACATGGTCCAGTATAAACATTATTTTTTTAATGGGTAAAGAATACAGTATGGATTTATTTTAATTTTTCCATTTCTTGTTTATCTGCCACTTTTATTTAGTTATTTATTGCTATCTTTTGTATCAGTTGCTTACTACTCTGTTTGTAGAGGAATGTGCTTCTATGGAATCAGCAATGTGTGATTTTGGAAACTGAGTCCTATTCAGTAGACATTTATTAAACCCCCACTGTGTACCAGATGATGACAATAAGAAGGTGCCTGGGAGTAGATCCTAACCTGAAGGCCTTCCTAAGCTCGCAGAATCACCATCTCCAGGATTGGCGGGGCTGGGGGAATATTTGCATTTGCTCTCTGTCATAGGAAAGGTTTCTTTATTAAATAATTCTCTGTTCAATGACTTCATGTGGTGGCTCATAGTCTAGTATTATGTTTTAAAGTCATCCATGGCAAAACTTCACTGCGGCAGCTGGGCTGGTTTATTCACATTTATTGAGCACTAGTGTGTACATATGATAACCTGTCCTCTGGGTATCTGCAATCAAGGAAGCAGGCCAGCAGATGGGAAACTAGACGCCAAGAGAGATGTGGGAAGTGTGAGAAAGGATGGGCTTCTAGGTGAAGTTAAACCACAGCGTCAGGCCATTATCTAACCCTTCTGGGTTTTGGTTTCATGGACATTTAAAGGAAAAGGCTGGACCAAGCCCTAGGATCTTGCTTTCAGACAGGCAGTTCTTTGATGCTTGTGACTGGCCCTTCCTCAGACAATGGTTGGGGACATACTGTTTATCAAAACACAAGCACAGTTGAACTCCAGACCCCAAAAGAGGTATTCCAAAATTAAAGAGATGTATTGGATCCTCTTTTCACTTATTTTTTAGTGGGACTTAATACCTCAAAAGTGTTCATTTTGTCTTCCTGAACTGTAATTTAGATTTCTTAGTGTACTTGAAAATATTGGTTAAACATTAAAATTGTGTTAGTTGGAATCCTTGAATATCACGAAGTTAAATATTGACCTATTTTCTTCTTTTTTCCCTTCCAGCTGTGTGGGGCAACTTCGTTAATATGAGGTAACTGTTTTTAATAACTTGGATGCTGTGGTCGGGTTTTATAGACACATTTCAGTTATTACAAATAGACTGTAGATGGCATGGACTAATTGAATATTTTAAAAATGAATTTAATTTTTTTTTTTTTTTTTGCCATTCACACCTGAGCTTTGTCTCTTTTCTTATGGATATTCTTGAGGAATACGTAATCTTTTACTATTTACTCAGGTAAAGCCCATTTCTACTGGCTAGCTCCCCTCCATCGCCTACCTCAGGGTCCTTTCCCTCTTTTTGTACACTGGAAAGGGTTGACCCTAGCTACTGCCCTGGTAAAATGTGATTGTGTTCCTGGGTGGCTTGGACAAAGCACACTCTGGGGGCGTGCCTTCCCAAAGCCTTTTGAGAAGGGGGCTGTCTTTTTCCCCCCCCAAATATGTTTATTTTTTCAGTGTTACAAGATTGATTGTTCATGCACCACACCCAGTGCCCCATGCAATACGTGCCCCCCTCAATACCCACCACCAGGCTCGCCCAACCCCCCACCCTCTCCCCTCCAACCCCCTCAGTTTGTTGCTCAGAGTCTACAGCAGGGGGCTGTCTTAAGAGAACCACAGCTGACCCCTGGCCCTGGGAGCAGACCAGTGGATTCTGAGGCCACCTGTTTATCTCAGGATTCAGCCCTGAGGAGCCTTCTGGCCTGAGGGTGCGTTATTTGTGCTTTGTGATAAATGTAGGAGGGACGCTCGGAAGAGTAAAATCCTGTGTTGAGATTCTTTAAAAAAAAAAAAAAAAGTTAACAAGCATTCATTGTAAAAACAAGTCTGCCGCTTGTTAGTACAGTTTTACATTTAAAGAAAAATTCGTTCCACTCTGTATTCCTTGGTATTGAAAATAAAAGAGCAGCAATCACAATTGGCGGGCGAGCTGGCGGTGGGCTTGGCAGTCGGATGCCCCTGTACTGGGCTACTAGGGTCAAGCATTCCTGCGTTCCCACCAGGGTTTTCCTATTGAGTAGGCTTTGCAAGGCCAGTGGGCCGGTGTAGGTCTGGGCATGAGTGTCTCCTGACAGAGACTTCTGTGTGCGGCTAGGACGGGTGCTCAGATCCCATTTAAAGGATCTCTGTTTTTTTTCTTGGCAAAGCTCCATTTTGCCTTAAATGCCCAGGAAAGCCCAGCGGAGAGACTTGGACTCCTATAGACACACTTCCTGCCTCCAATTTAAAATCCAATGTTGAGTATAATGTGAAAGTGAGATTATTTTAGTGGACCAGAAATAACCCTTACGAGGTAGAGGTGAGCAGGTGAGATGAATTTGAGATTTCCTCTCCTCCATGGTCTTCCATTCCTTGGGCGTACCCCCTTCCGGAGGGAATCTGGAACCTGGGACTGACGTTTCTGGGAAGGGGAGAGGCGAGATGATCTGCAGCCTTTGGTTTGTGTTGTCATTTGTTCAGAAATAAGTCTTGGGGTCATTGGGCCTCTCAATGGATCTCAGTTTCGCAGCTTTCTACTCAACAGGTCTATCCAGGAAAATGGCGAACTCAAAATTGAGAGCAAGATTGAAGAGGTTAGTTCCCTTTCCTGTATTTTGCTCCTGTTTTTCCGTTACGTTTGTCAATTTCCGTCCCTTTGCTGGTGCTGGTACCCTCCTTGTGGGAGCCTGATGCTAGCCCGTGACTTTGAACATCTTTTCAAACACTGCTCCCTTACTTAGAGGAGCCTTGCCATCCGTTATGCCGTGACTCCACTGCTGGGTCAGCATTTGTCCGTTTGCGTTTGTCTGACTGTTCAAGTGACCCTCCCAGAAAGTGACCCTCTCTAAGAATTCCCAGAATGCTTAGAGAAAGGGAAGTGAGTTCTTTCACCAGGAATGGAGGCAAGTGCCAGCATCCGTTCGCCCCAGCAGGTACTGTAAGGAGAACTGGCCCAACTCGGACGCCGGGACTCGGGGGAAGCCCACACCTGCTCATGGAGAGCTAGCTCCTCTGATTGATTATGTACCTTCTATTTAAAAATAATTGCTTATGTTTTTAGTCAATTAATTGTAGACATAGATACGCGAATGTAACGCGGGCTGGGGGAGGAGAAGGGGAGTCAGTCATTTTGATCTGAAGCCAAATGTCAGGGTCGTGGGGAAGCTCTTGGATTGCTCTTGTCCTTCTGTCCCAGCTCCTGGTGTTAACACACAGGGATGTGGGTCTGCTCACAGCCTGCCCTTCATTCGTGTGCTGAGCAGATGCTGTGGAGATAATGGGCAGAAACAAGAGGTTAAGCTTTGTGGGCAGCATTGAGGGGATTCTTTCACTCCTGAAAAGAAGAGGGCAGTGTTGAACTGCCTGTTTTTTGTGACCCTCAGCCAGCTTGCTTGTTGTAAGGACATTACAAGGTTAATTTTCCCAGAGACTTAAGTGTCCGTGGAGTAAGAGTTCCAACATCAGTGTATCGTCTAGATTCTTGACCTGTGATTCAAGCGATATAACTTAATTTCAAACTGGAAGTGGATAGTAGAAGAAATTAAAATCTGTCTTGCCTGATGTCCGGCCCATGTGGAACATCAGAGAGGGGCGATGTGGTAGAGAACTGTCTTTGCTTCAAAACTGACGTTGGCTATTTTTGTTTTAGATCGTTGAACCACTAAGAGAGAAAATCAGAGATTTGGAAAAAAGGTATGTGTACTTTTGGAGTTTTTTTTTTTTTTTTAAATCTATCTTATTGACTTTAGGTCAATATCTAATACAAATTCATCTCAACTGAATAATTCTTTTTTTTTTAATCTGTGTAATTCTGTAATATGAAACATACCAGACACTTCCAACACAGGAACTTTTCTATGAGAAGGTACATGTTTACTGTAAAATTTGGATGCAATGTTTTAAAATCTTTTTTCTTTTTGCTTTTGTCATTATGAACTATTTCTTATGAAAGCTATGGAATCTTTTTTTCTCTCTAGAAAAAAAATATTTTAATAAAGTTATTTTTTCAGGAGTCTTCCTGAAGCCCAACTACACAGATCCTGCATTAAAAGTCCTTCCTCTGTTATCCTCTGTCAGGTTGATTTCCACAAACCATGATGATGTAAACAAATGGCCACAGAAATGTTTTGTTCGTTTTTTTTAATCCTGATTTGAATATGATATTCAAATAGTCCAAACATTAGAAGAAGAGAGGATCTAAGTGTGTTGCAGTCTTCCTTTTCCAAACTCTGTGAATTTCTCAGTTCCTGAAAATTCATGGCATACAAGTTGAAGCTAAGGCTCATCTTCTATGTTACTTAGGGCATTCAGGTAGTTTCTCGCATGTATTGATTAGTCTGAGAGAATGCCAAAACAAGAAAATAAAGCTGGAGGACCTAAAACCTAGTACTGTGTGTAAGTACTGTAAGAAATTAGGGTCAGTTATTTGCTTGTCACCGTACATCAGGAAGGTTCCAGAACTGAGTCCAGGTAAAGCGGATGGAAGGGAGGAATCCTATAATACAGTGAGAACTTATTTGAATCAGATTCCAAAGCAAGTTGCGCCTCATCTTTTGTCATGTCTTCCTCATCCCCCACCCCCTGACCCTCTCTGCCTACCATGTGTGTCTCTGCTGCATCCACATTCCTTCTCTAAAACAACTGAGCTCCAGGCACTAGGACTTTTTCCCTTGAGTTTATCGAGAAAACTGTGTGTCCAGAGTTGGGTCTTCAGAGGTTTAAAAAAGAAAAGTGAAAACACTCACCCAAAGTTTATGTAATGTTTTGTTTTGTTTCTTTTCTTGAGATGAGTTTGGATGATCTGCATCGGGATTGTATGAACCTTTTGTCAAGCCCAGATTAAAAAGGAAGAAATGAAGAGCCAGTTTTTCTTTGGGTTTGGTGTTTTCAATAAAAGATCAAAGAGAACTAAGGGTGGAGAAGAGTCATCAAACAAAATGTGTTCATTCATTTTCTTCTTGTCTTCAACTGATAGTTTATATGCAGTCAGGCAAACTTAATTTCAGCTCTTACTGGACAAAAAGTTACTTTTTAACAGATCAAGTTAAGTAATATAAATTTGTTATTTGCACTTTAAATTTTCTTGCCATCATTTGGGCTGAAATTATGCTGTTTTATAACATCACATTGGGTGGGAGCCAGAAATCCCAGTCTTCAGTAAGACTGAAATAATTTGAGAGATTTTAGTTGAAACTTAAAATTGTTTATGGTAAGAATAACCCACCAGGTTTTATGTTGCCCCCCCCAAAAAATTGTTCACCACTGATACCTTCTTTAGAGAGTAATATTTGTGAAAAGTGAATTAATTGGATAACTTCCCTAAGCCAATGGTTTACACACATGATCTCTTGAAATTGGAGAATTTTATGATTCCTTTTGATACTTTTGTGATGTTCTTTGTCCTTTTGTATTTGGAAAGTGAAGCACGAGTATAAATATAATCTTGAAGAATGTACCAGTAACTCATTCTTGTCAAACTGTGAGAGTTACCTTTAAGATAGGTGCAGAGGTTAGCGTTTTCTACTTACTTCTGCTTTACTAGTTAGTGATCCTAAAATGGTTCTGGTCTCTAGGTTGGTGAGCAAGTCAGGTGACAGATGAGCCGGGGTTGTTGTGTTAGCTAGAAAGTCAAGTACGGACATGACTTTGTGGTAGAAATCAATGGAGCTCTGTCTGTTTTTATTTTTCCTGACTGATTTGTATGATAAGAATGATCAAACACCCATCTTGACACGAGCAAGATAACAGTGTGACTGGACTATGTTGTCTTGCTGTGCTTGTCATTTGGGGGCAAAGTGACCCCCAGGAAATAAGGATATGTTTTTTAAAGATTTTATTTATTTATTTGACAGAGAGAGAGAGAGATCACAAGTAGGCAGAGAGGCGGGCGGGGGGGTGGGGGTAGTAGGCTCCCTGCTGAGCAGAGAGCCTGATGTGGGGCTCGATCCCAGGACCTTGAGATCATGACCTGAGCTGAAGGCAGAGGCTTTAACCCACTGAGCCACCCAGGCGCCCCAAATGAGGATATTTTTGAAAGGTAGGGATTGTATGTGTACGGGAAAAGAAATGGGAACAATGCCATCCTCGATGCCTGAGTAAGTGGGTTATGTGAGTTTTTTCTCTTCTGTACTATATCCCCCATTTCTTAACAGTTTGATTGCCTGCCATTTAATTTCATCTCAGTATCTTTAAATGTTCTGTGAATAGATAGCAAGTAATGGTGAGAATTTGAATTCTAAGTAAAAATGCTTCTTGCTGGCTACCTTAATGAATAGGAAGGCTAGAGTCTGGAATGGCATAAAATAATTAATAAAGGATTAATTTGGGGGGAGAAAAAAGATCCATTATTCAACTCCTGCTTCATTTACCTCCCTTGCTTATCTCTCTCACACTCAGAAATGCAGAATGCAGGCTTCATGTGGGCAGGGCCTTGCCTCTCTATGTTGTTTGCTTCTGTGTCCTCAGTGTGTAGCACAGAACAGGGGCCCGATAAAAAATTCCTGAATAAATGAATATATGGATGAGCCAGTATGCCGCTGCATAGGGTTTTAACCTACTTCAGGCCTTTAAAGAAACCTGTGCCTTTCCCTTGCCCTCTTTACCCAGTGCTGGTAAAGCACAGGATGGGAAGTCTCAGTGGCATGCTGAAGGAGTGGCCCAGCTAGCACCACATCAGAGTCACATCATACAGTCCCCTCACGCAGTCCCCTCAGGATCACCTCTCATAGTCCCCTCATGCAGTCCCCCTAGAGTCACTTCACACAGTCCCCTCATGCAGTCACCTCATGCAGTCCTCTCACCCTGTAACCTCAGAGTTGCTCATGCAGTCATTTCACACAGTCCCTTCACATAGTCACCTCAGAGTTACTGTTCAGTCCCCTCACACAGTCCCCTCACGCAGTCACCCGAGAGCCAGTTCACACCGCCCCTTCACACAGTCACCTCACACAGTCCCCTTTCACAGTCCCCTCCGAGTCACCTCGCAGTCCCCTCATGCAGTCACCTGAGAGTCACCTCACACAGTCCTCTTACACAGTCACTTCACACAGTCCCCTTAGGCAGTCACCTCAGAGTCACCTCACACAGTTCCCTCACACACCCTCCTAGCTCTGTCATCTGTGACTGCAGGAAGGCAAACAGTGTGAAGTGCAGACCGAGGAGGGCCCTGAAGGAGCTTACTCCTCTTATTTCTGGCTTTGTGTGCCTGACTTCTCAAAGGAAGAAATGCGGGTTATAAGAGAGTTCTTCCAACAGTTTAATAACTCAGTCATACATCTGAAATCTGAAACTTGCATGTTGAAGAAAAACAAAGCAAGCAGTCCAGCCATTGTTTTTGTTTTTTAAAGGATTTTAGCACCCGGTGTTTGAAGTAGGTTTGTCAGTCTGTACTCCACGTGTGACCATCCATCAGGCAGTTACATTTTTGCTTTAGTTTTATTGAACTGTATTTCCTATAAGAAAACTATTTGCTGTTTTTCTCTCCGGCACAAATGGGCGACGTGGGGCAGGTGGGGAGAGGATCAGCCTGGAAGGAGAGGACACCGTAGGTGCGCCACACGGCTGGCTGCAGAAATTGGGATTGAGGCCAGAGTGGTGGATGGGGGGCGCTCAGAGAAGAGAATGAATGTCGGGGCCGGGTGGGGGGGGCACACAGCCAGTGCTGTGCTTTGCTTGGCCACCCTCCAGCTGACTGATGGAGAAAGTATTTGGAATGACAAGAAGTGTCACTTCACAAGCAAGACATCTGTCGGACTCCCAGAAGGCTTCCGCTGTTGGAGCAGGCAGAATGTGCCCTGCCCCACAGCCGCTGTGAGAACATCCACTTGGCCATTACCATGCGGCCTGTGGTGAGGACAGCTTCTGTGGGCAGCCCTCTGGGGAAGGTGCTGGGATTACCCTGGGACAGCAGGAAACCCGGAGGTGCACAGAGCTCTTGGGGGTCTTCTTCTGGGTCACAGAACTAATAAGGGGGAAGGCCAAGATTCTCACTCAGTCCCTCAGATTCTCCCACCTGCCTGCTTCTGGTTTTGTAGTCTGCAAGGGGAACTTGACCTTTGGAGAATCTGGAAGCTCTTAATAAGGGAATTCATCTGCATTGTAAAAGAAAGCCCTCCTGCCCCAAGCTCCAATTTAAGCATGTTTCCACTCTTCCAAGAGATGAGAAACACTTGCTTCAAGGTCTTCTGTCTAATGACCTGTCATGGTCTGTTCAGTTCAGCGACCATTAAGGAAATGCCTTCGGTATCCCAGCTGGGGATATAGAGAGGATGAGACAGTGCCCCCGGCACCTCTCCAATTAAAATAATGACTGTAAAGTTGGTTTCTCTGAATTTACTAAAAGCACTTTTGTTCCTAACTGAACCACTTAACCACTTGAGGAATGGATATTTCAGATCTGCTTTTATCAGCTCTCATTTGATCTTTTATCTGCTGCTTGCACTGCCCTGCTCCCAAAACATCAGTAGGGACTTGGGGACCCATGGGATCTTTTCTGGGGAGAAGAGACATTATGAGGTGAGACTTAAGGTGTACTCGGAGCAGACCATGGGAGGCAGAAAGTGCCACTACCCCGCCATTTTGTCCGGGGGCACCGGTGCAGAAGGAGATGCTGCAATTGTGAAATTGCCCAGAATGAGGAAACAGGCTTAGTTAGTTTTTTTCTTTTCTTCCCCTTGCAAGGCGGCACGGTGTCCTGCTTTGGGTCTGTGACTTCACGCAGCTGCTTTCTTCCTTCCAGACCTCGATACAGCATTGTAAGGAGGCCACCACCTCCCTTATTTTGTGTTTAGCTCTGGATGCTCATAGCCTGTACCTTGGTAAATTTTCCCTCCTCCAGGACGGAATCTCTGTCCTCAACTTGATGCTACACAAGGAGCGGGTTGCATATTTCTTGAATTCAAATGAGTCGATAACCACCTGGTTCCTACAGCCCTCACTTGGAGTGGATAGGAGGAGTGGACAATAATAGTGCCACAATCTAGCCTTTGTTTTGATGGTAGTAGAGAAAATCTCTGCAGGAGAGGTTTGACTTTTCTTTTCTCATCTCTTCATGTTCTACAGCTTCACCCAGAAATACCCACCAGTAAAATTCTTATCAGAAAAGGACCGGAAAAGAATTTTGGTAAGTTTGTACATCTGATTAATATTTGTAATATCAAAAAACTGGCTTTTTAAATAGAGGTATAATTCACATACTGTAAGTCACCCATACAGAATATACAAAGTGTACTGGTTTATAGTATGTTCACAAAGTCCTACGACAGCACTCCATTCTAATTCCATAATGTTTTCATCTCTCCCAAGAAGAAACCCCATCCCCATTGTCAACCATCCTCCCAGCTCCTGGCAATCACTGAAACTACTCTCTGTCTCAATGGATTTGCCTGTTTTGGGCGTTTCCAGTGAATGAAATGATGCAATATGTGGTCTTTAGGATCTGATTTCTTAAAGTTAGAGTAATGTTTCTGAAGTTCATCCATTCTGCAGCACAAATCATACTTCATTCCTGTCTGTGGCTGGATAATATTCCATATTATGGAGGTACCACATTTTGTTTATCCATTTATCAATTGATGGACACATGGGGTTGTTTCTTCTTGGAGGCCATTGTGCATAATGGGGCTATGAAGCATAGGTGTACAAGTTTTTGTGCAGACATAGTTTTTCAGTTCAAGAGAACTGAAGAGGGTATATACCTAGTGCCACCAGCTGATGAGACGAATCATGTCCCATTGAATTGTCTTGTTACCCTTGTCAAAAATCAGCTGACTATACCTGAAAATAGTTTTTTCTCGACTCTTAGTTCTGTTCCATTGATCCTGTCTGTCCTTGTGCCAGTACCACTGTCTTGGTTACTGTAACTTTATACTAAGTTTTGAAATTGGGAAGTGTGAATCCTCCCAGGTTGTCTTCTTTTTCAAGATAGTTTTGACTGTACTGGATCCCTTACAGTTCCTGATAAATTTTAGGATTAGCTCATCCGTTTATTCAAAGAAGCCACCTGAGATTTCAATACAGACCACGTTGAATCTGTGGATGAATTTGGGCAGTATTTTCTTTTTTTGGGGGGGGGGCAGTATTTTCATCTTAATATTGTCTTCTGATCCTTGACCATGGGGTATCTTTCTATTTATTTAGGTCTTCATTAATTTTTTAACATTCCTTTTGTAGTTTTCAGAGTCTAAGTTTTACACCTCTGTTAGATTTATTCTGAAGTATTTATCCTTTTTGATGTTTAGCATCAATAGAATTATTTTTTTAGTTTCATTCTTATGTTTTGTATTGCAAGTAAATAGAAATACAATAGATTTTTGTATTTTCTTATACCCTGCAACTTTGCTGAAATCATTGAGTCCTAATAGTTTCGAGTAGATTTTTGAGGATTTTTTATGTATTATTCAGGATCATGTCGTCTGCAATCATGAGTGGTTTAACTTCTGCCTTATCAGGAAAGATGCTTTCTATTTCACTTCCTTACCTAATTGTCCCGGTAGAACCCTAGTACAGTGTTGAATAGAAGTGGGAAGAGCAGACATCCTTGTCTTGTTGCTCATCTTAAGGGAAAGCTTTGAGTTTTTCACCGTGAAGTGTAACGTTAGCTGAGAGCTCGTGATGGATGCCTTTTATTAGGTTGACCAGATTCCTTTCTAGCCCTGGTTTGTTCAGTTTGCAACCGATCTTGGATATCTGGGATACATCTCTATTGGTTAATGTGTAATCCTTTTTTGTATACTAGTGGATTTGATTTGCTAGAGTTTTGTTGAGGATTTTTTTGTCTGTGTTTATGAGATGTTTTGGTCTGTAATCTTCCTTTCTTATGATGTCTTTTGCTGGATTTAGTGTCAGGGTAATACAGACCTCATAGGATAAGTGGGGGAGTGTTCCCTCCTCTTCTGTTTTTTAGAGTAATTTGAAGATTTGGTATTCTTACTGAAGTATTTGGTGAAATTCACCACAGAAGTTATCTGGGCTTAAGCTTTCTTTTGTTATTTTATTTTATTTTTTTTTAACGTTGCTAATTCAGGGACACCTGGGTGGCTCAGTGGGTTAAAGCTTATTCTGCCTTCTGCTCAGGTCACGATCTCAGGGTCCTGGGATCCAGCCCCACATCGGGCTCTCTGCTCAGCACGGAGCCTGCCTCTCTGCCTACTTGTGATCGCTCTCTCTGTCAAATAAATAAATAATCTTAAAAAACAAAAACAAAAGTTGCTAATTCAATCTCTTGTTACAGATCTATTCAGATTTTCCATTTCTTTTTGAGTTATTTTAGTAGTTTGTATCTTTTTAGAATTACATTGCTTTAGCTGTCTACCCTAAGTTTTAGTGTGCCGTCTCTTCATTGTCACCCATTTCAAAGTATTTTCTAATTTTCCTTGTAACTTACTCTTTGATCCTTTAGTCATCTGGGAGTGTGCTGGTTAATTTCTGCATACTTGTGAATTTCTCAAATTTCCTTGTTACTGAGCTCTAATTTTGTTGTAGCCAGAGAACTTACTTTGTATGATTCAATTCCTTTTAAATTATTGAGGCTTATTTTATGGCCTAGTATATGGTCTGTCCTAGAGAATATTTCATGTACCCTTTTTTTTTTTTTTTTAGATTTTATTTTTGAGTAATCTTTACATTCAGTGTGGGGTTTGAACTCATAGCCCTGAGATGAAGAGTCTCATGCTCCACCAACTAAGCCAGCCGGCCACCCCTCATGTACTCTTGAAAGGACTGTGTATTGTGCTGCTATTGAGTGTTCTGTGGACATCTGTTAGGTCTAGCTGGATTACAGTGTTTTTCAAGTCCTTCATTTCCTTGCTAATCTTAGAGTCTGTTCATTATTGGGAGTGAGGTGTTGATGCCTCCAACTATTATCAAAATCTCTGGTTCTTCCTTCAATTCTTTCAGCTTTTGCTTTGTATATTTTGGGTCTCTGTAAAGTGTGTAAATGTTTATAACTTTTATATCTGCTTGATGGATTGACCCTTTTAGCATTATAAAATGCCCCTCTTTATCTCTTAACATTTTTTTGTCTTAAAATTTATTGTGTCTGATACCATCATAGCTGCTCCAGCTTTCTTACTATTTCTAAAAAAGTATACGTTCTACTTTTTTATATTCAGCACACATTGTATCTTCCAGTCTTCAGTGGGTTCCCTTAAGATTTAGAATAGCTGGACCTTGTTTTGTTTTGTTGTTTTCCAATTTGGGTGCCTTTTGGGTGGCTGGCTTACTCCATTCACATTTAATGTTATTACCGACATAGTTGGATTTATAACTCCCATTTTATTTTGTGTTTCCCGTATGCCTCATGTCTTCTTTGTTCCTCTGGTCTTCCATTTTTCTTGTCTTATGCATTAAGTAAATCTTTTCTTATATGACATTTGAATTCCTTTAATTGTTTTTTACTCTATTTTAAAAATTCATATTGTTGCTATTTATTCTAGTGCTTGCCATCTACATTTTATCTTAGGATACTCTGCTTCAGCTTACTACTGAGTTCCAGTGAGAGACAGAAATGCCACTCCCACATAGTTCTGTTACCCAACCCTTCTTGTGAT
The DNA here is from genome assembly GCA_028533885.1 of Nasua narica. Classification (NCBI taxonomy): domain Eukaryota; kingdom Metazoa; phylum Chordata; class Mammalia; order Carnivora; family Procyonidae; genus Nasua; species Nasua narica. Next base: position 75,610,915 of record CM052811.1, on the reverse strand, counting down.
ATCATTTCTCTGCATTTAATATATCACTTTAGTCCAAGTTACAAATGCTACAATGCATTGTTAAAATTATTTTATATTTTATAATTTTTAATTTCACATCTTTTAAATAAGCTGAGGGAATAAAGGAGAGTAAAGATGTGTTTACAGAATTTGTTACATCGTCCTTTTCATCACCTTGTCTAGTTTCCTTCATTGTTCCGGTGGGTTTGAGTAAACTTTTGATGTCATTGCCTTACAGCAATACAAATTTGTTCCCACCTACCCTCTTCATGCTGTTGTTGTCAAATGTATTTTTTTTTTAATTTTACAGGGTATATAATACAGTAATATGCATATTATTTGATACAGTTGTTTTGCTGTGGTGGTAGTGGAATGTACATAACACAGTTTATCATTGGATCATTTAAGTATATAGTTCTCATATAGTATATAGTGTATGTTCACATTGTTGTGCTATACAGTTTGGTCTTTAAATTGATCAAGAGGAGAAAGGAGAGAGTGCCATTATATATCATCTTTTATGATTACCTAAGTCCTTTATTTGTTCCTACCCCTGTTGTTTCTTCTGTGGGAAATGCTGCCCGGGATCACTTGGCTTCAGCCGGAAGAACCTCCTTTAGTATTTCTTATATGCCCGGACTGTTGGCAATGAATACTCTTATTTTTTGTGTATCTGTTTTTAGTTTTAGAAGTTTGAGTTGTATATAAAATTCTTCGCTGACAGTTTTCTTTCTTTTCTTTGAATATGTTACCCCCCTGCTTCCTCCACTAGTTGCGATAGACGATAGGCTTTTGGTCATGTTGGGGGTCCCTTGCACATGAGGAGTCCTTTTCTTTGTCTCCTGTCTACGTTCCACGGGCCGCTGTCACAGTCATGAGTTTAGTTAGTAGCTTAAAACAACAGAAGCTGAAGCTCTCCCACTACTGGAAGCTAGAATTCTGATGTCAGCGTATTGGCAGGGCTGGGCTCTCTCTGAAGTTTCTAGGAGGAGTCTCTTTCACGCCTTGCTCTTAGCTTCTGGTGTTGCCACTAGTTCCTGGATTCCTTGTCTTGTGGACACATCCGCCCAGTCTGTGTGTCCATCATCACACGGTATTTTCCCATGTGTCTCATACTGGATACGGGGTTTACCCTACTCCGGCATGGCATGACCGGATCTCAACCGATTACATCTGCAGTCGCCCTATTTCCAAGATAAGGTCACGTTCTCAGATTCTGGGAAGGATATAAGTTTTGTAGGGCAGTATTTAACCCAGTACAATTGCTTCCAGAATTCTCGTTGTCTCTGATTTTCAACATTTTCAGTATGATCTGACTCCAAGCATCTGTGCTTGCATTTGTCCTGCTAGCATGGAGTTTGTTCAGCTTCTCGAATGTGTAGATTCGTGTGTTTCATGAGGCTGGGGAACCCTTCAGCCATTATTTCTTTGAATATTTTTTCTGTTCCTCCCTTTCTTCCTTTCTGGGGCTCCCATTACATGCATGTTGGTGTGTTTATTGGTGTCTCGTACCGGTCTGAGGCGATTCACTTCCCTTTCTTTTTTTTCCCTCTGCTCTTCAGGTTGTAGAAACTCTCGATTTAGCTTCAGCTTTTTCTTTCTTCTGCCAGAGCCAATCAGTTGTTGACTCTCTGTCCTGAGCTTTTCTATACTTATCAACCCCCAGATTTCCATTTGTTTCTACTTTATAATTTTTCTCTTTTTAGTGTCTGTTTATCTTCTTTAAGCATGGTTTTCCTCCCATTCTCATGAACTTGTTTATGCTGGCTGACTTGAGGACTGTTGAAGGTGACAGCTGGGCCCTGCCTGACACAGGCAGTTTTTGTCGCCCGGTGGTTTTCCCCTGGTCCAGGTCCCACATTCCTGTTTCTTTGCGTGTCTCCAAGTCTTTTGTAGAGAACTGGGTATTTTAGGTAGTATATATTGCAGCAAATCTGAGTAGTGTTCTCCCCTTTCACCAAGTCCTTGTTTTATTTTTTCTTGTTTATGTACTTGTTGAGTGACTTGGCTGGTCTCCTTCAGTGATATCTGCTCCCCTGGAGTATGGAACTCTGATGGTCGCTGCCCAGAGGCCGCAGCCTTGGGGATGGACACAGGCACCCTGGGATGGCAGCGGTTCTAGCAGGCTCTTCTTGACATCTCTTAGCCTGACTGCTCTGCTAATCTGTCTGCCTTGTGTGGTGTCCCACTAACCATTAGGCCCCAGTAATTGCTAGTTGAGCAGGCGGTGCTTTAACCCATGCTTTGCATGATAAATCGCTCCTCAGTCTGATCCCGTTAAATTCTGGCCCCTTTGCCAGGGTAGATTTTTAGGCCAGTCTTTGAGGTTTGCTCTAACCCCAAGAGGACTCTTAGGCGTGTCTTTCCCTGGCTCTCTCTACTATAGCCGGCCTATGGCTAAGCTTTTTGTTCGCGCTGAGCTACCAAGCTCTTTTCTGTTGCTTACCACTTAAATCTCCAGCATTTTTGAGATAACCTTTAGGTCTGAACTTTCCCACTTTGTCTTTCAAATTAAGTCTATCTCTTTGCGGAGAGCTTTGGAGCTCTTGTGTTTCTTTTGTTTGTTTGTTAATTTTTTATTTATTTACTTGAAAGAGAGAGAAAGTGAGAGAGAGAGAGAGAGAGAGCATTGAGAGGGGAGGGTCAGAGGAAGAAGCAGATTCCTGCTGAGCAGGGAGCCTGATTCTGAACTCCATCCTGGGACTCCAGGATCCTGACCTGAGCCCAAGGCAGTCGTTTTATAGACTGAGCCACCCAGGCGGCCCTGAGCTCTTGTGTTTTTATTCACTGCCTCTGCCCCCAGGGGGAAACCTCTGAGCCACTACTGTGGAGCTGGAAGAGGGAGTGACTTTCCTGCTTACAAGCTGGAGCCAGCAGGAGCAGTACCCCTGGTTGTCTTGCCTTGCCTCTATGGGCATAGAATCCACTCTGTGAGTGAGCCCCGCCAAGGGTGACCGCAGTCCCATTACTCAGTCACAGCCTGCCATGCCTGGAGTAGAGCCTCTGCCACAGGAGCGGAGCTGGAGGAGGAGGGTCTCTCTTAACCACTTGGCTCATGCCTCAGGAATGGAGTCTGTGTGGCTCACAGCCTGGGGGAACGAGAAGCGTGGGGGGCGGGGAGCCTGCCCTTCCTGGTGAGATAGGATTATCTTTTGACTGGGAGCTCCATTGTTTTGGCCCCACCTAATACCCACCCACTCTGAACTAGGAGGGCCAATGGTGGAAGGGGGGAGTGGGCTGTGGCTCTGGTGTCACTGATTCTCTCTGTTCTTACTGAATTTTAGTAGATTTTCTTGCATAAATGTTTCTTCATTTGCTCTGTACCTTAGGACAATTTCCAGAGGCTTTATTATTTTTTAAAAAATACTTTATTGGGCGCCTGGGTGGCTCAGTGCGTTAAAGGCTTTACTTTCGGCTCAGGTCATGATCTCAGGGTCCTGGGATCGAGCCCCGCATCGGGCTCCCTGCTTGGCGGGGAGCCTGCTTCCCCTCTCTCTCTGCCTGTCTCTCTGCCTCCTTGTGATCTCTCTCTCTCTCTCTGTGAAATAAATTAAAAAAAAAAATCTTTAAAAAAATATTTTATTTATTTATTTGACAGATCACAAGTAGGCAAAGAGAGCAGGGGAAGCAGGCTCCCTGCTGAGCAGAGAGCCCACTGCGGTCTCGATCCCAGGACCCTGAGATCATGACCTGAGCTGAAGGCAGAGGCTTAACCCACTGAGCCACCCAGGCGCCCCAGAACAATTTCCAGAGACTTTAAATGGTTAGGTTTTTTAATTCTCACCAGTTACAGTTCTTTTGCTGGGGGACAGGTCTGTGAAGTGCCTCACATAGCCATTCTGTAAGAAATGTTTTATCTGTGTCTTTGATGTGGAAATGATTGGTACACAAGGTGGTTTTTTTGGTTCTTTTACCTGCTATCTAGGCTGTAGGACTATGTATCCCAAACACCAAAGTACTAGTCTTGAATCCATATTAAACCCTGTACGCCCATAATCTCCATTTTCTTCTGGAAGTTACAGAAAAACCTCAGGTCTTTTTAGATGGTTTACATAAATCTCACCCTGAGCAGACTCAAACATCTGTTATACTTGTATGCCCATCTTTTGGGATTCTTTCTACCATATCAGAAATGTGTAGGCACTTAAGCATGAATTGAGAAATATACCCGTGTCTTCAGCAGCAGAGAAAAATGAATTTCTCCAATATTTCTGCTGCCACATGTCGGAGTAACCAGAATATTTGATGTCCTCCACTAACATATGAACCCTGCACAGGCTTGCAGTAGCTATTATTATATCCCTGTGGGATCATCTTCCTGTTGGTGCTGAGTATTACCGAATTTATTTCACTTTTCCCATCACTACAACAAATGGGCTTCACTCCTCAGCCCTTCACTCCTCAGCCGTCTCATAGGTTAAGCCACATTTCAGAGTCATCTGGTGTCACGTTGTTGCTAAAACCCAAAGCCTTTTCAGTGGTTGTGGGAGCCTTGGCACAAAGAAGAGGTTTGTCACAAAGGCATTCTTCTTGCTGACTCACCGAGCAACATGAGTTTGAATGCCACCCTTGAACTGGACCAGGTTCGCGGCCTGTGAGCGCCCACAAGAGCAGGAAGTATGGGTAGATGAGATGAGCTCGTAGCTGCAGAGCCCTGCGAAGCCGCCAGGAGCCCATTCAGTTCCACTGAAAGAGGTCTCCTGCCTTTCTTCCTACTATCTTTTTGGGGTATTAGCTCCTTGTTATTCAAAAGGTATGGCCTGGGTTTGGTGATTCGTTTTTCCGGGGAGAGCTTGTAAGTGATGAGATTCTGTCAGTTTCATTTCTGTTTGAAATGCTTGCCTATTGGGCTGAAATTGATTAGGGAGAGACATTGTATAACCACCCAGCTATGTTACATAAATCTTTAAGTCTTTTCAATAGAAAAGACTTGCTCAAGAAAAGCAGTTCAGATGCATTTCAAGGAAGGCTGAGGTGCTCTCAGCAAGTGTATGTCACCACTAAAACTAGCGAAGTGTTGGAGACAATCGTGTATGATTTAGTACACTGCATTTCTGCTGGCTCTGAGTAGTCGCTTGGTTATTTTAGGTATGGAGATAAAGTTAGCATGCGACAGAATATCTTAGTTTAAGAAATACTTGCATATAGATGTAGAGTTATATTAAAAAGTTAAATTTTTTTGAAAAGAGGTGGAATTTTTCTGATTTATAAACTGTGGAAGGCTTGGGAAAATGCAAGGAAATGAAGGCCAAATAAAATGAGTTTTCACCCCTCGAGTTAAGCACTTGTAGAGCTAGATTTGGAATTTATGTGTTTTTCCTGAAAATTCTGTCTTTGATTCATCGTTCAGCTATACAGGTGAGATGTAGGAGTGCTGAGGATAAAACATGAACCAGACACACCTACAGGTAGCGGAGTGACTGAAATTAGGAAAACTCTGAGCTTATTCTGTCCCCACTAGTGATCTGGGGATCGTGGTCAGAAATTCCATTCCCCTGGTTGTCTTTTTCCTATCTGCGAAGCAGAGACCATCTAGGAGATGAATTGAATGCAGCTGACGGAAATCTGTGGCGCGTCAGGCAGGACCTTTTATCCATCCATGTTCTCAACCATCATACAGCTGACCCTTGAACAACTCGGGGGTGAGAGGCGCTGCCTCCCCACCCTCCCCCCACGTGCTGTCGAGAATCTGCCTGTAACTTTTGACTCCTTTTGCCTTCTCTCGACTGGCGTAACATGAACAGTCGATTCACACATGGTCTGTGTGTTACGTGTATTACATATTTTGTTCTTACACAAACATAAACTCGGGGAAAGGAAACTTTCGTTAAGAACATTGTGAGGAAGAAAAACTACAGTCTCAGTCCTGTCCTGTGTGTATCGAACACAAATCGGCCCAAGAGTGGATGCATGCATTCACACCCGTGCTGTTCACAGCCCAGCTGTGTTTGTGTTGTGGTTCTTTCATGGCTAGCATGACCCCTCCATGTCCCCCAGATGGACCTCCTTCGCCCCGGGCTGCTTTGCTCTCTCACCCGTGGTAAACGTTTGACTTATGTGTCAGATTTTATCTGCACTTCGTGGCAAATTAAATGTTTTCAAACCACACGTCTAGGGGTTTATGTGGGTTTTTTTTCTTCAGTAAGAAGAATTGGAAGAATTTTTTTTTTTTTCCTGGCATTAATTCTTTCAGTTTGGAACAGGAGGGTGAGGTGAGGGCAAGTTTTTTTTTTTTTTAAAGATTTTATTTATTTATCAGGAAAGAGAGAGTGAGAGAGAGCATGAGAAGGGAGAAGGTCAGAGTGAGAAGCAGACTCCCCATGGAGCTGGGAGCCCAATGTGGGACTCGATCCCGGGACTCCGGGATCATGACCGGAGCCGAAGGCAGTTGTTTAACCAACTGAGCCACCCAGGCGCCCTGAGGGCAAGTTTTGATGGCAGAGAAGGCGAAGCAGAGAACAGAGCAGGACAGAGAAGGTGGTTTCCCATGGCTAGTCTGCTTTCTGAGTTTGTTCTTGTCACTCCTTCCTCCCCGGAAGAAAGTCCGCTTTCTCTGGCCCCCTCCACTTACACCATGTAATTGGAATAAAGTCTTTCTATTTAAACAGTGTCTTTCAGTCGTGATTGTCTCTTCACGTTGATTGTGGCTCAGGTTTGGGAAGCAGGCGCCGGCCCGCTGCCCCCCCCCGCCCCCCGCAGCGGCATCGTGGACCCCTCGCCGTGGTCGCGCCCCCACTCAGACAGTGACGAACAGTAGAACTTAATCACGTAGGGCTCTGATCTGCAAACAGTATCTATTGCTTATTCATTTGTTCCCATAAGCAGGTGGAAAGATAATCATTTTTTTCTGACGTTTTTGTGTCCAGTTTAAAAACCACCTGTATTATTTGGTAGTTCACCGAATCTGCATGTTGCTGATCACTTTTTAAAAGAAAGCCGTTCTGAAACTTTGCAGAAGTGGTGGTAGAATTACACGAGTGATGTGCGGTGTCCTCTCCATTATAAAAGAAGAACTTTTTGCTGTAAAATCTGTGTCAGAAGAGACATTTAGAAACCTGAAACTACTTTTCTGCACTATTGAGTGGGTGGTAGGCTGCTTAGAAGTCGGCGGTAGTGTGAGGACATGTTCTGGAGGAAGAGCGAAGATGTTGCCCGTAAACTCTTAGTGTCTTCCTTCCTTGCTTTCCCCCGTGTTTTAAGTTGTGGCTGCTCCAAAGTCACCGTGTCCTCTTGTGCTTTCTCTGGGGACGTGGGGCACGTGCAGATAACCGGAGGAGCGGGCTTCGTGGGCTCCCACCTCACTGACAAGCTCATGATGGACGGCCATGAGGTGACTGTGGTGGACAACTTCTTCACGGGCAGAAAGAGGAACGTGGAGCACTGGATCGGCCATGAGAACTTCGAGCTCATCAATCACGACGTGGTGGAGCCGCTCTACATCGAAGGTGAGAGAAAGTGCCCACTGACCTCGCGTTGAGCCTGGTGGGTGGGCTCCCCAGAGCTGCCGGCCCCAGCCAGAGCCTTCTGCCCCGGCCACAGTGCGTGTGAGCTGTGGCTCGTTTCTGAAATGGTCTTACTGGGTACAAGGCACTATTGTAGTTTCCGTGATAAAGAGTGGTGACGGCAGTGTGGGTGTTTGACAGCACTGTCCCCAGCACTCCTGGCTCTGAGCATCGTGGGCTGTTCCAGAAGGGCTTGTGCAGTGCACGACCCTCCCCACTGCATAACACATCCGGTGCCTGCCCCACTTGTGTGAAAGTACTTTGAGCTTCCTGCAGCATGCTGGCTGGTGCGGAATGCTACTTACCAGTGAAATTCCACATCAGGAGTTTAAAGCCTCAGTAACTTTGCCACTCTCAAGCCGTCAGGGATTGGGGGCTGTAGTGGGTTGGATGGTGGTCCCCCAAAAAGATATGTCCATGTCTTAAACCCTGGAACCTGTGAATGTGAGCTTATGTGGGGGAAAAGATCTTTGTTGATGTGATGAAATTAAGGATCTTAAGATGAGATCAGCCTGGATTCCCTGGGTGAGCCATATTCCCAATAGCAAGTGTCTTCATAAGGGACAGAATGGAGAAGACACAGATGCCTGGGGAGAAGAGCGGGTCTCAAACACTGAGGCTGAGATTGAGGCCATGCAGCCCCCTGCTGAGGACTGCCTACAGGGCAAGGAGGGATTCTCCCCTGGAGCCTTTGAGGGAAGCAAAGCCTTGCCAACACCTTGTTTTCTAGAAAAGTGCCGAAAAGAAGTTTCTGGTGTTGTAGTTCATGTAGTGTGGCACTTTAGCTACCCCAGCCTCAGGAGGCCAGTGGGAGGGGTTGTCTGAGGTGTACTGATGAGAACCTCTACCAGGTGCTTGCTTAGCAGGCCTCTTTGGATCACCAGCCTTCAAGTTCATTCACGCTGAAATCTGACCGGAGCCCCGAGTGGTAAATGGTATCATCCTCCCTGGAATATTTACGGAAAACTGGCATTGGGCTGTGGTCTGCCCGAAGCCGTAGGGCTGTTAAGCGGTCAGGCCAGAACTCAGCCTCAGGTTTCAGGCTCCAAAGCTCCGTCATGCCCCCCTGCCCCTCTCTCCTCCTGCATGGATGGTGTGGTCTCCACGTTACCCAGTCGTGGACTTCTTCCCGTGTCAGCGCAAGGTTGATAGAGGGCCGGTAGAGTTGCCAAGCAGTGTTTATCATATGGGTACACCGTGCTTTAGTTACTCCTATCCTTAAACGTTCATCGGTGTTTTATTAGAACTTTCTTCCTCCGAATTTTATTTCCTTAATAAAAGACTTCGAGTGTGAGTTTTGCCAGATGCCATGTCCTCCTTGTTGAGCGTTGTCTGTTTCACAAACACAGGTGTAGCAATGAGCATTATCTTCAGAAACTACTAACAAAATAGTTTGCTGATTTGATAGAAAACACATGGTTCTTTGACTAGAAAAGTTATATTTTTTCCCAACATGTTAAAATTCACAAAAGAAATTGAAATAGTTCTTTTACCTTTTAAAAAAAAATTTGCTTCTTGTAGGAGTTCTTCGTAAGAGCGATATTAATCATTTGTTATATATTTAACATTTGCCCCTCCCCTCAATTCTAGCTTTTGCCTTTTAATTGCATTGAAATTTTATAATTACAGTCTCATCTGTGTATTTTTCTCCTTTGTTGTTCAATTTCTTTTATGCTCTCAGTGTCCCAAGAATAGAGAGAGATTCAGCTATGGTGTTTTTGCTCATGTGATTTTTTTTTTTAAACACGTGATTATTTAATCTATCAGGGATTTATTTTGGGGTTAGGCTGTCATTTGTGAAGTGAACCGGATGATCTAGGTAATAGATAGATATATTGGCTCACGTTCCCGCTGGACTTGACTCTTGATCGTGGGTTTGCTGGGGGAGGGGGGTTCATTGAGGTAACGCACACAATAGGGCGCTCACAGGCAGAATTGCGAAGTGCGGGAGTCTGCGTGCTGCAGCGAAAGGCCTCGCTCGTGGAATTAAGGTCATGAATCAGCTGGTAGCAGTAGGACACCCAGGTTATCTGGGATTATGTGGGTGGGCCCACATAATCCCACGAGTAGGAAAGAGCGGCAGCAGGTGGAGGAGCTAATCGGAGATCTGGTAGAAGGGATCCCTCCAAGGCACATGCACTAGAGAGGTCAGAGGGATTCGAGGTGTAAGGAGGACTTGACCCATGGCTGCTGGCTCCGAAGGCAGCCTTGCGCCGGAGCTTGCGGGTGGCCTCTGGGAGCTGCCAGCCCACAGCCAGCAGCAGGGAGACGGGGATCTCCATGCTGCTGCCTCAGGGACCTGAATTTTGCCAGCAGCTTGCCTCACCTGCTGATGGCAGGAATGCAGCCCTGCTGACACCGGCTTTCAGCCTGTGAGGGCAGAGAGAGAACCAGCTGAGCCACACCGTGCCTGGCTTCTGACCTGCAGACCCGCTAGATTATAAATGGGCTTTTTTTTTTTTTTTTGCCTCAAAGTTTGTTAGGGCATCAGTAGAAAACGGCAGGGCTTAACACAGGGGCTGGCCCCTCCTAAGTGCTCCCCAGATAATAGATGCTATTATTATTCCTCTTTCCCCTTTTTTTGCACATGGCAGTAAACATTTGTGAAATGTAACTATTGATCACATAATTTCAGTACTACCAAGAACCCCAAACTTAGGAAAAACGGTATGTTGGTAAATAAGTTCTCTGCTTTGCTTCCAAGCTTTGACAGCAACACTACTGGAGACCATGTCTCCCGCTTCTGGCAGTAGACTCTGCGTGGAGACACACGTGAACGCAGCGAATGGACTCACACAAGAAAGAAAGGGTTCACACTTCTGCCCTTTGCTGGCAGGAGGAGCGGCCCCCATGTCGGAGAAAGACATTTCTCCGCCTCCATAGTCTAAAGCCTGGTTTTCACTTTCTCCAACCTCAGCGCAAGATTCTTACACATGCCCGGGACAGTCTCCTCACCTCCTCCCAATCGCCTCACTTTTCTGCCCCCACAGTGCCCACATGACTCAGCCCCGGACGGGGGGGAGAGCACCCATCACTGGATCCCACTTGTGAGTACAGCTGAGCATCTCAGAGGTAGTGATCCTTCTCCTCCGAAGCCAGGCACAGCATGAATTTAACCAGATGAACTCCGTTTGGTTTGCCCCCTCCCCTCGGTGTTGCGTTGTCACACAAAGGATGACATGATTTGGGGCACCCTTGAGTTGACCTGTCCTCGCCTTGTGCTGAGAGTGCCTGCCGTAGTTCACCTCCCCGTTAGTTTTTCCTCTGACCCAACGTCACAGCCTGTGCTCATCCTGAGGGCATTACCATTTGGTTTAGCATGCACACCAGGCTTTCAGCCTCAGTGAACGAGATGTCTTGTTGATGTGACAGAATTACTGTCCTCCTCTGTGTGAGACAGTATGTCACAAAGTATGTACACCCAGTGTTCAGGACACAACTCTCCTTTTGAGGCCCTTCTCCCTAGTGAAAGAACCTCCCCTTGATGTGATACTGACACCATGGCAGAATGTTCTTCAGCTCTCAAAAGTATTTTATGGGATTTGTTTTGGTTTCTTTGTTTTTCCGGGGCTGGCAAGTTGGATTATCACGGCGTAATAGTGGTGTCCCTTAATTCGGCATGTCCACAGCGGAGCTTCATTAATTTTCCTTCCTCACGGATTTCCTCTTCTTGTTATTTTCAAAGTATAACCATTAAGTTTCAGAAGCAGAAGCATTAGCCACGTAACCGCTGTGGGAAATTAACTGTTGTCTGCCCTCGGGACAAGGTGGTGGCATTGGGAAGGGAGAAAGTGATTGCCACACACCCGGGGTCAGGACTGAGAGTGGGGTACCGGGGAACACGGGAGGGCCATGCGGTCATGAGTCATAAAACTGATGAAGACCAGCGGTGCTGGTGGCATCGGGGTTCTGTTAGAGGCCTCTGTGTCACCCAGGCTGCACTGTAGAGAAGGACTGTCGCTGCTTTGGAGGGAATTATAATACTGAAATAACGGAATCTGGTTTTATATTGCTTTAAAAGAACTCTGGATTTTACCAAACAAGACACTGAAGTTTCAGAGGGTAAATCTCGGGAAGGAGTCAAGTTAATTCTTCTACCCTATCTGGTAAGGGTGCGAGGAAGTTTCAGACAAGCCAGGGTTGGGGGAAGCAGGGTATATTCGGGTTTTGTGAGGGAGATGCGAGGTCACGGAGATAGGGGAAAGAAAGGAGGCTCAGCAATGGGGCAGCCCCTTGTTCCAGCCTGGAGGGCTGGTGGGCGGATGTTGGCTGCAGGCAGGCTCCCTGGGAAGGGAGCATATCTAGAGAAAGAGCCATGTGTTCCTGGAGGCAAGGATTAGGGATGCAGGATTCTGAGCACTGACCCTGGAGGCTTTTCAGAACAGAGCTGACTCTGCTGGGGGAGGATGGGGATCTAGCCAATCCGACTTACAGTGGTCAACTTAAACCATCTTCTGACTTTGTAGTGCTCTGATAGCAGTACACATTCAGTGGAAACCATACTTTGAATATTTTTTTATAGATTTTATTTATTTGAGAGCGGGAGAGGGAGAGAGAGAGAGCAAAAGAGCATGTGAGTCGGGGAGAGGGGAGGATTAGAGGGAGAGGACGAAGCAGACTCCCTGCTGAGCCGGGAACCCAGTGTGGGACTCCCTCCCAGGACCTGGAGATCACTACCTGAGTCGAAGGCAGACGCTTAACTGACTGAGCCACCCAGGCGCCCCATATTTCATATTTTTAATCTGGATCTTTTTCTGGGCTGGGGACATGCAGTCCTGTCCTCTTGTGATGCTGGGCAGTGGCAGTGGCCGCAGTTCCCAGTCAGCCAGCGATCACAAGGGTCAGCACTTGATACGTTTACAACCGTTCCATACCCAGATGACCCTCTGCTTTCACTTTCAGTGTGGTACTCGATAAGGTGTACGAGATATTCAGACTTTATCCCAAAGTGGGTTTTGCAGTAGGGGATTTTGCACAACTGGGGGCTATTAGAAGCGTTTTAAGCACATGTAACCCAGGCTAGGCTAAGCTATGTGTTCAGGCGGTTATTTTATGAGCACTTCACCCTATGAATATGGTATAGTTTTATTACTGGTATTGTGAGCTCTCCGAGGAGTTTGCAAGTATGGGCCACGATGACCCCTCCTTGAGAAAGCCGCCCCGTATACACGTAGAAGTCACTTTTGTCATTGCCTTAGACTCATGTCCAGGCTCCTGGTGTAGACAGCCTAGGCCCCTCCCCAAAGCTGTCCCAATTCACTTGTCCACCATCTGCATAAGCAGGAATCTTGAAACCAACATTTCTATAGAGGACAGAAAAAGACAGACACACCCATTGCGTCATGGGGAGCCGGCTCCTGGAACATGCAGTACTCAGTGAGTACGATCCAGGACAATGAAAGCAGAAAATGGCAATCGTAAACACTTCATGAATACTCACTGTGTTCCAGGCACTGTTCTAATCACTGTGTATAATTAACATTGAATTCCTTCAGCGTACGGGTGAGGTAGGCAGTTATTATCCTTGTGTTGTAGGTGAGGGAACCGGTGCGTGGAGTCCTGTAACCCACCTTTTCCCAGGTGCAGGGATCCTGTGCAAGGCCAGGAGGGGCAGGCGCCAAGTCAGGGAGGACAGGAGAGGCTGGGCCGTCACACCCACATGCCCCCGAGTTGACCGTGAATGGTGGATGGAAACTGTGTTTGCCAGGAGCAGTGGGTCCGTGTTGATGTAGGTATTTGAGGAGTGCTATTCTGATTCGGAGATTTTTGTTGGATTACAATTTAGAATTTTTTCCTCCCGTTCAGTTTTTTTTTTTTTTTTTTGACAAATGTAAACATAAAATGCAGAGGCCGCAGATCTGAGATCCCCCCCGCCCCCCGTTGAACTTGGAGCTGTGGGGAGCCCCTGCAGTGAGGCTCTAGCCCATAGGTGCTTTCTCGCCACAGTGTTATCCTGGTGACCCCTGAGCACTTTGGGGGGGCTAATTCCGAGAGGGGTGAGAGCAGCTACTGGCTGCAAGAAATTGTGGCAGCTGCGCTGACCACAGCTTTTGATCCTGAGGCTGAACCAGACCTCTGGTATGTAGTCTTCCTTTGCATTAAGTCAATATTATTTGATATGAAATCCAGGCAAAAATCCCACTCTTGTAGTTCTTGTGCTAAGAGAAATTGGGTCTTTACACTGAAAAGTCCTCCTTTTAGATCCTATTTTCCATCATAAATACCGGTGTTGGGGGACAAGGGCTGAGACTGCACATTCCATGTGGCAGAGAGGGACATCTTGTCCAGTATTTATGCCAGGGCTCTGGCCTGGACTGTGGGGAAAGGACTTGTATAAACAGGAGTGTCTTTAGACTGGGATTTTACCGTATGCTAAATAATCACACAAATTCTCAGCAAGAACCAACCTTTTGTTTTATATATTTTCAAAGCTTCAGGGTGCAACTCCTTGATGAGTATCTTAACCAGTTTAGTAAGGTGTGACTCTGGCACAGGGAAGCTGTCAGACGCGGGGTACACTGGAAACTTACATTAAAAAAAAAAAGAAATCAATCAATATGTCGCTGGGAGATGTAAAGATTCAGTTGGCTTTTATATGGATTTCCCCTTTGGTAGATTACACTTGATTTTTTTTTTATTTTTATTTATTTTTAAGATGTCATTTATGAGAGAGAGAGGGAGGAGCATGAGCAGGGGGAGTGGCAGGCAGAGGGAGAAGCAGACTGCCCTCGATCCCAGGACCCCTAGATCATGACCCGAGCCAAAGGCAGGCACTTAACCGCCTGAGCCACCCAGGAGCCCCTACACTTGGTTTTTTTGATAGAGTCTAAACAACGAATTTTGAGTGATCTTGAGTTACTCAAATTTGACACCTTTGTCCTTTTATATTTGTGTATGATCTGTGTTTCCCAGGCACGATGAAATTCATTCTGAACACCTGTGGGAAGTTGGTTTGTGGTTAGTGTAGCTGCAGGATCGTTGTTTTCAGAATTCACGGTGGGGCTGAGCATGCCTCAGCTGTACCCCACCCCTTGCCCATCCTCTTCCCAGCATAAAAATAACGTCCTGTGTTCTGGCAGGAAGGCTGTTTTGCACCTATTTAAGGAAATTCTGTGAAAAAGGAAAACACTAGTTTGCTTTACTGTTTCCCTGCATCATTAATTTGAGCGCTTTTAGGGCTCATTTCTGAGGCTTCTATTTTTCTGGCCATGATTAGAGCGCATGGCCCTTGTAAATGTTTTGGGGTCACAGCAGGGTCACCTGGTGGACACAACTCCAGCAAACGAATGGCCCTGCCTTTCTTTCTCCTGTTTTCTTCCTCTCCCTCCCTTCAACTTAGATTTTTGGATGTCATGCTCATTTTTGGTGTACGTGTTTTATGATGCATTTGACATCTTTTGAGGGCTTTTTTTCTCCCTGGGCTGTGAGGGTTAACTTTGCTGCTGTATTATTATTAATATTACTCAGTATTTTTTTTAAAGATTTTATTTATTTATTTGACACACACACACACAGAGGTGGGGGTGGGGGAATACAAGCAGGGGGAGTGGGAGAGGAAGAAGCAGGCTTCCCTCTGAGCAGGGAGCCTGATATGGGGCTCGATCCCAGGACCCTGGGATCATGACCTGAGCCAAAGGCAGCCGCTTAATGACTGAGCCACCCACGCCCCCTTACTCAGTATTTTTGTAGCACTTCTCATTCTGATTCTTTATGTTCCTTCTAAATCCCCCTGCTCCCTACTCTCCTCTTCACAATTCCTTACCCAAATAATTACTCAACAGCCTCTGTTGCTTGGTCCTTTTTAGGACAGGAAGTGGAGTTAGAGTCATTAATACTCCCACAGAACATGTTCTTATAGGAAAGAGGAGCTTTTGGAAATACTAATTTTCGTAAGACTTCAGATTCTTCCTTTTTAAGATTTTGTTTGTCAGAGAGGGAGATAGAGCACAACAAGGAGAGCAGCAGGCAGAGGGAGAAGCAGGCTCCCTGCTGAGCAAGGAGCCCGATGTGGAGCTCCATCCCAGCACCCCGGGATCATGACCTGAGCCAAAGTCAGACGCTTAACCGACTGAGCCACCAGGTGTCCCAGATTTCAAGTTCTTTTTAAACACGATGCATCAGTGTTTCTACTTAGACTGGGTGACGTAGTTTTTAGGGTACATTTTAGCCTTTTCAGGTGGGATGACCAGGAAGCTGCAGTAAGGCTGAACTACAGATGTGAAAGAGGCCCTAGTCTCTGGCTCGTCTCTTTACTCAGCTTGCTTTTAGTGAGCACAGTTCCAAAACTGGCCCCGGCTGCAGCAGGGGATTGGTTTTCCATCACAGATCCCCAGCCCCGTCGCGCCCTTCTGATGCGTTAGATCTGCCCGGGAATCTGCATTTGTACGTGCACATGGGTGACAAAGTGGGGGCAACCCTCTTGCAGAGAGTAAAGCTGTGTGAAGAGCCTAAGGAAGAAGGATCGCTTGTTCTCAGTGACTTTTCATCTGGTGAAGAGGACGTGCGGGCAGCTCCATGGGACAAAGCAGAACATGGGAATTAGCCAGCAGCACGGGCTGCGGGCAGGGGGGTGATTATCCCCGACCAGGGCATGCAAGAGGGCTCCCCACACAGACTGACCTCTGAATTGAGCCTCGAGGGAGAAAGCGTGGACTCACACGCGAAGGAGACAGGGAGTGGGTCGGAAACAGTCACGTCTTTTGCTTGATATCGGACTTTCAAGGGATGAGCTCTCAGGGCCCCCTTTCCTCTAGTCTCTGAGGCACTGAAAGACTTTCTTCGCTGCAGGTGTTGTCACCTCCAGAGTAAAAACAGTGCTAAGTGATTTGCCCTGTGAGATCACAACCTGTACCCTTGACTGAAATGGTCTTTGGGAAGAAGGACGCCAGCTCCGGGGGGCCGGGCACGCTGGCCGTGTGGTCTCCGGGGTGGCACTCAGCTCTGAAGGCCTGGCCAGAGTTCGTCCGTGGTGGGCCTGGCTCCCTCCGCCTTGGGAGCAGCACCAGGGCGACGAGGGGTTTCTAGAGAGAAGGTGCGGCACGTGCATGTGGAGTTGGTGGGCTGCTGCATACACCTGCCGTCCTTGAACTCCGAAGCAAGTGAGCAGGGGCAGACCCGTGCTCTTACCGGTCCCAAAGCAGCGCAGAAGGTAACACGGCCTAAGAAGGTGGCTTTCTGTGACACCTGGCGTGTTACCTTACACCTCACACGATAAACTTTTTGTTTGCTTTTATTTTTAGCTGTGGGTCAACCCCGAATGACTTGGAGGGGGATGGTCAGAAAGCATTCACAGGATTTTCCTCTCATTAAGATAGATACTCTAAATGAATTTGCATGTTAAGACTATAAACAATTTCAGAAGGTTTTGGGTTTTCTTAGTTTTCTTGAAGAAAGATTAGTCTTTCAAAGGTGTGGGTTCTATTTTTGGATTAGTAGTTTTTAAATGTGTCTTTAAATGTATGTGTGTGTGTGTGTGTATACATACACGCAATTATATATATATATACATATACCTATGTCTAGAGTCTTCCCACCGGAATGTCTGCGTCTGGATGTCAGGGTCCAGGTAACCCTCATTCAAAGGCCTCATGGGGTAACTGCTGCATAGCAAGGATTGACTGAGAATCTTTTTTTTTTTTTTTAAAGATTTTATTTATTTATTTGACAGAGAGAGAGATCACAAGTAGGCAGAGAGGCAGGCAGAGAGAGAGGGGGAAGCAGGCTCCTTGCTGAGCAGAGAGCCCGATGCAGGGCTCGATCCCGGGACCCTGAGATCATGACCTGAGCCGAAGGCAGAGGCTTAACCCACTGAGCCACCCAGGTGCCCCTTGACTGAGAATCTTGAATGACTGGCAGTGGCTCAGGAGGCTGATTTTAGCTCTTAGAGTCCCAGGGTAAAGAAATGGAGGGGAACAAATAAATAAACCCAAACCATTCATTTTGACTTCAGCCTTAGTAAAAGTTATACTCTCTTTCCACTAATACTCTTTTCATCTGCTTTTACTGCTCATGAGTATCTCACTTTGTATTTTGCCGTCCTAACCATTTCCAAGTGTACTAGCCAGTCGTGTTCAACACATTGTGTTAAAACAGATCTCCAGAACTTTTTCATCTACAAAACTGAAACTCCGTACCCATTGAACAATAATGCTCCTCCCCCAGGCCCCAGAACCTGTGATCTACCTTCTTTTTTAAAGATTGATTTGACAGAGAGAGATCACAAGTAGGCAGAGGCAGGCAGCGAGAGATGAGGAAGCAGGCTCCCTGCTGAGCAGACAGCCCGATGTGGGGCTCGATCCCGGGACCCTGAGATCATGATCTGAGCTGAAGGTAGAGGCTTTAACCCACTGAGCCACCCAGGCACCCCTGTGATCTGTCTTCTGTCTCTGAGTTTGATGACGACTCTAGGTACCTCATAGAAGTGGAATCCTACAGGATTTGTCTTTTTGTGACTGGCTTATTTCATTTAGTGTCATGTCCTCAAAGTACATCTCTGTTGTAGTATGTGACAGTTTTTTTCATTTTAAGGTTGAATAACATTTCACTGTGTGTATGTGTGTGCGCGCGCATGAGCGCGCGCGTACTGTATTTTGTTTTTCTGTCCATGGACGGCTGGGTTGCTTCCAACATGTGGCTGTTGTGGATAGTGCTGCTATGAATATGGCTGTGTGTCACTATCTCATGGAGACCCCGCTGTCAGTTCTTAGGAGTATGTATTCACAAGTGGGATTCCTGCTCTTATCTTAATTCTATTTTTAATACTTTGAGGAATCATCACACTGCTTTCCGTGGTGAAGGCACCATTTTATGTCACCACTGAAGTGCACCAAAGTTCCACTTTCTCCACATCTTCAACAGCACCTGCTATTTTGGGTTTTCTTTTATTTTTCTTTTTTTCTTAATAGTAGCCATCCTAATGGGTGTGAAGTGATACCTCATTGTAGTTTTTCTTTGCCTTTCTCTGATGATTACTGAGCTGCTTTTCATGTGCTTGTTGGCTATTTGTCATCTTTGGAGAAATAATTCATTTGAGTGCTGTGCCATTTTTTGAGTTCCTTGATTCTGTTGTTGATTTGTAGGAGCTCTTCATATATTCTGAATAATAACAACACCTTCTCGTATATATGACTTGTAAATATTTTCTCCCATTGTGTAGTTTGCCTTCTTACTGTTGATTATGTCTTTTGATACTGTCAGAAAAGTTTTTAAACTTGACGTAGTTCCATTTTTCTATTTTTGCTTTTTTTGTCTTTGCTTTTGGTGTCATATCCAAGAAATCTTGCCAAATCCAATGTCTTGTAGTTTTTTTCCCTGTTTTCTTCTTGGAGTTTTATTGTTTTAGGTGTTACCATTTAGATCTTTTGTCTATTTTAAGTTAATTTTTGTATGTAGTATAAGATAAGGATGCAACTTTTTTCTTTTGTGTATAGTCAGTTTTCCCAGTGCTGTTTCTTAAAGTGACAGTTGTTTTTCTTCACTGAATGGCTTGATATCCTTGTAGATCATTGACCCATGTACACAGGATTTATTTCTAGACTCCATGTCCTTTTCCATGGGTCTGTGTGTCTGTCTTTATGCCAGTAACACACTGCTTTGATTACTGTAGCTTTATATTGTTTTGAAATCAGGAAATGTAAGTCTTCCCACTTTGTTCTTTTTCAAAATTGTTTTGACTAGTCAGGGTCCCTTGAAATTCCATATGGATTTCTGGGTGATTTCTTTTTTTATCTTTTTTTTTTTTCCTGTTTCTGCAAAAATCACTGTTGAGGTTTTGCTAGAAGAAGACTTTTTAAAATAATCACTTCAGGAGTTGGCCTGAATAGTCTTAGCCAAAAAAAGCCTCATAAATATCCAGAAGATGAGACCAGAAGATGAGTCTTTTACAGATTGTTCTTGCCTCCCTTGAGGAATGGTCACGGGATAAAAACCATTACCAGATTGTTCCATGAGCCAGTTGCAGTACCTAGAACCCCTTACCAAAGATACTATCTGCATAGAAGAACCGTCTGGCTTGCCCCTTGTCCTTGTCTTAGTGGCTCATGTGTACTGGGCCTCCCAGTTGTGTTGGGCTTAAAAGACTGAAATAATTAGGATGAATTAGGTGGAGACCAAGCTCACAGCCTAGAATATTGCCCCTTGTCTGAAAACAAGAACCTGTCATCCAGCCCTCACCCCTGGCGGGGGAGAGTGTGTCCAGAAGCCATTCCAGCCCCCAGAAGGCACTGTGGTGATTCCCATGCCATCCTGGGCATGACAGGAGATTTTCAGCAGGGGACAGGTGGTAAGTGGATGTGATTAAGGAGGTTGGGCATTTTTGGGTGGGAGGGAATGTAATCTGAGAAAGTTCTGTTGAAGAATTCACCATGGAGTCTGGTTTTCCCCGTTGGCCTGTTTTGCCTGCTGTTTCCGAAACCCAGCCCCTAATGTGCCGTTACCTAAAAGAGAGCAGTGGTGCCTGGCTGGGGAGAGGGTGGGAGGCCAGGGAGGACCCCACGGGCCCTTTTGCATGGAGGCTGAAGCTGTGCACAAGCAGGGTTTGTTCTGGCAGCGGAGTCCCGGATCCCCCGTCGCTCAGCTCGCTGTGATGGTGCTTGTGGTTTCTCTTGCCCAGAGCTGAGGTAGAACGGCACTAACAGACCCATTTGTCTGCAGGGATGGCCTTCCGATATGTGCTTCTTCATCCCTGCTATTTCACAGGAAGACGTTGCTTCCCAGGAGCCTCTCTGCTGCATGACCGCTGCTCCCTGACCCTGGAGAGCAAGGGTTGGGGATGGCTCACAGCAAACTCTTGTGCACGAGGGGAGTTGTGGAGAACCCAATCGTTTCGCCATTCGTGACCTTAAAAACCACTTTCACGGTCTAGCTCTACTGACGACAGTACCACAGAATGCTCAGAGAGCTCCCGGTTTGGATTCCTGTTGAATTGGGTTCAAATCCCGGCATTGTCATTATTCAGCTATACCACCTACAAGCTTCTTAATCTCTTGCGTAGAACAGGAATAATGGCACTTTGCCCTCAGAATCATGATAACAATTATAACGCTTTAACCGCTGCTTGGTGTTGGGTGTGAAAATCTGTATCCTCAAAATGTTTCCTGCTCAGAACTCTGCGGTCTTCGCCATTGGCGCAAGTCCACACTCTACCCGGGTATTTAAAGTCTCATACGCTGTTGCCGTACCAAACTTGTCCCTTAGACCTATCAGAGCCTCAGCAGAAATTCTTGTCCTTTCCCATCCTTGGTGCACAGCACCCACATTCCCACATAGCCAGAGTGTGAATGAGCTCCTAGCCCACCTCTCCACACAGCCAGGTCCACCGAGGGGCCAGACCTCTCGCCCAGTCTCCTTCATCAGACCAGGATCCTCCAGAGCTGGAAGTTTGTCATTGTATCTCCGCCTGTGTCATTCTTGAGATAGGCATTGGTTGCCTGAAGTCTTGTTCTTAACCTAGGTCTCCAATGTGTCTTGTTGCTCATGAGCCACTGAGCAGATCCTCAATAAATAATCAGTCACTGAAAACAAACAAAAATGACCATCAGTCGCTGAAAACAAACAAAAATGACCCTCCGACTGTCATCTCAGGGTCTGGTTTTATGCACACAAAATATGTGAGAACAAAGCAACTAAAGCATAGTTTAGTGCTTTTATGTTAGATTGGCTTCACAAATTAAAAGCCTTGTTTGCTTTAGATAGTTGTGCTTCATTCAGTGTCTGGAAAATCAGTCTTCCTTCTGATTTGTGTGCTGTTTCTGGGACAGATCTTAGAAACAGTCAACTCAGTAATCAGATTGCCTCTGATTTGAGAAAAGAGAACCGGCCCAGACAGTTAGACTTTCCGTTTTTATTTAAAGTTCTTCTAATTACAAAAGCAGATTAGTTTTTATGAAGAATAAGAGTAACCATTAGAACTTCAGTGAAAAATAGAGGAAAGCCTCTGTCGTGCAGCCTGATTCTTCAGAGTTCAGAACGTTTTAGTGTTTTCCTTGGAAATCACAGACTTCCGGTTTTGTCTCCTTTAGTTGACCAGATATACCACTTGGCTTCTCCAGCCTCCCCTCCAAACTACATGTATAACCCCATCAAGACCCTGAAGACCAATACGATTGGGACACTGAACATGCTAGGTAAGTTGTCCTTTCCTTATTTTGCAGCTCTTGCTAGGAATGTTCTAGACAATTTCACGCATAGGTCATTGACATTTTGTTAGAGTTTGATCTTGGTCTTTAGACCCCTTTCTCATCCCCTGTCCATGCTCTTTCAGAGTGCCTTTATGAGCCATCAGTTTCACAGAGGATGTAGTCGTCCTAGTAACCTGTCTGCGTGGCCTCAGTTAAATCCTCTGGGAGTGACCACCCATCACCCATCCTCTGGGCTCACCCATCAACTGTGAGCACGCATCCTTCTTCCCTTTCCCCATGACATGGTGGGCCTCTGGGCTGGAAGAGGCACTGGCTACTCTGACCCAGGCTTGGGCTGGTGTGGGCTGCACGCACCGGGGTGTCAGGAGCACTCCCGGGGGGAGCAGAGGACCAGCCACCATGACAGGGCTGTCTACGCTGAGTCCCCGCATCTAGACCGAACTGCGGGGTTCACTTTGAAAGTGAAAGGTAACAGCATGAACACCGTAAAGGTGGCCTCCGGGGCGCGTTCACAAATAACACGTCTCAGATTGATAGCTGTGGTGACCCATACCTATTAATGCTTAAATTAGAGACGTCTGAAGTTTGACACGGGTCTCAAAAGCTAGGGGTCTGATGAGTTGCAAAGGAGAAAAAAGGAACCACTTTTTTAAATGTCTTGTGAAAAATGGACTTACTGCTCCGGATGTCTGGAAGGAAGGGTACACTCCTTTCAGGAACGACAGGGACAAAGCCGAGGTGGGGGGACAGTTGCTAGGCCACGGAGACCCAAGCGGAACTTTGTATCCCGAATGGAGATACGGGATTTGGCCCCGTCTGCGACTCCCCACTTCCCTGGGTCTGTGCCCGGCTTCTTCAGGGTGAGACTCCTTTGTCCAGTCTCTGCATAAACATCTGGGCACTCCCAGCAGTGCACAGGGCTCCCCTGGCTCCGCCCACCCCAAGGGGTCCTCATGATGATGGAGATGTCTGTGTCCTGAGTGTATCCACGTCACTGTCCTTGTGATACCGTACTCTAGTTGTGTAGGTGTTTACTCTTGAGGGAAGATCAGTAGAGGGTACACAGGGTTCCTCTGTATTACATTCTATGACTGCATGTGAATCTGTAGTTACTTCAGAAGCGCATTACAGAAAAGAAAAAAAACCAAAAACCATCTCGGGATCCTTCCTTTTGAAACTGTTGTCATCGTGGTATAAATTATAAAGCCTATAAATTCCATATCGTGCTCTGTTCCTCTGACATTTCTTCTTCCACCGCACTGTGGCATTTACACAGATGATCTCCAGATCCTTACTGCTTGGCAGCCCGATTCTCTTGTTCCTGTTGCTCGTCTTCCGTCTTCACGGCTCCTTGCTTCCCTCCCCCGGTGCTCCCACACCCCCTGCCCTGGGCCCTGCACGCTGGGGCCTTTCTAGGTCACCGGCCGCCCCGAGACCTGTCTGCAGGTGGCGCGTGCACGCCCAGCTCTTCACGGGCACCTCGGTGTGCGGCACAGCTGGCCCTTTGGTTTGGTGACGCCTGTGCACAAAGGCTCCCTGGGGGAGGACATTCGGGAGGCCCTGGGTTAAGCAAAGGGCAGTGGGTTTCTTTGCTCAGGGTGGCTGTGAGCCTCTGAGGAACCGCTTAGCATTGGGAGTTTGTGTCTAAAGGACTTCCATACTTCCATGACCAACATAAAGCCTGATGTTCTAGCTGGTTCTACCTGTGGGAGGCTCGCGCAGGACACGGTTCAGAGCTGGACACGGGAATGTGGCGACTTGCTTCGGAGAAGGGGCCACTGCAGCTGAGCCTCGAAGGAGGCAGGAGGACAGGGCGGAGGGGCTCAGCAGGGAGGCTGGCTTGGGCACGCTCGGAATGCCAGGCGGCATGTCGAGAAGTGGCAGGTGGACAGCTTGCCAGGGGATAGTAGAAGTGAGGGTGCGAACGGCCTTGCCTTCCGCCTACCAGTGGTAACCCTGAATCCACACCTTCCCAAACTAACGGACTCTCCATTTTTTGGCCCCGCCTCCACTTAGCGCTTTCCGGCTAAATACCGTGCTTCTTAGGGTTCATTTGTGTTTTTCTCACTGTTTCTATTTTGGTTCCAACGTAGATGCAATACGAGGGGATGTTCATAGTGCACCAATGATCATATACGATTCCTACTAAAAAATAGCATAAATTGACTGCAAAAATGGGCACGCACATGTCATCCCCTCGTCTCCCCGAAGCTGACAGGCTCTCTGATCATATCTTTGCTTTCTGTAGGACTGGCCAAACGAGTCGGTGCTCGTCTGCTGCTGGCCTCCACCTCGGAGGTGTATGGAGGTGAGTGGCGGGGCCCCCACAGGGGCGCTGGCTCTGGGCCCACGGACTGTCTTAGGTGAAGAAGGAAGCGAAAACAAGTCTAGGCTTCCACTGTAAGAAGGCCCCGCCTGCGCTCCCTGTTCGTGCGCGAGGCAGCGGAGAGACTTCCCGGGTCTCCGCGGGCCGAACCCCTTTTCCTCCAGCCGAAGAACGCTCTCGGAGGACCGTGTCCTGTCCCCGGCCAGGAAGGCCCCACCACGGACGAACCCACAGAAGTGTTTTTCCCTGTCTGCTCTGAAAGGACCCCGGAGATCGTCGGTCAGCGATTCCTTGGGCCAGTTGGTTTCGCCGGTCAGGGAGTTCGGCGTGAGCAGTGGGTGCGGTGAGCCTGACCCACCGAGACCTTAGAGGTTGGCCTTCGCTCGCTCGGCACAGAGAGTGGTGCTGATCGCCTCACCTGTTGTAGAATGATTTCCAGAACAATCTGAAGTAGGTAGCGCCAGAAAACTCCTGAGCCTCTTGTGCCTACCTGCAGCACCTCCCCAGCCTCGAGGCCCGTGAAGGCGACCAGCATTCGAGGGCTGGGTGCGGTTCACGGTCATTTCTTTCGGGCCCCAGACCAGCAGCTGCAGGCTCGTGGAGAACGGCTCCGTTGACGCAGCAGAAGCTGGACTCCAACACGGTGTAATTCGTCTGCTGCGCATCACTATTTTGGACGGAGAAATGAGGAAGTCAGGGGGCAAAGCAGCAAGAGATGTGTGTTGTTGTTGTTGTTGTGTTGTGTTGTTTTTAAATAAGGGAACCAAGTGAAAAAAAAACAATCATAGAAACAGAAATTCTGCTAAATGCAGTTCTGGTCTTTGTAATCCTTGTGAAAAGGGACAGCATCATCCCCTTTGAAATCTGGGCAGTTAAAAGCAACCACCACCAACCTGTTTGCCCCATTGCTTTTGGAACAAGCACTGAGTGGACTCGCATTCCCCCTCCCTTGTCTTTTCTGGAGCCACGCTTCCCAGGGGATCTGTATGTTTCCCTTTATAGAGCATGGGAGGATTCCCCATGTCACTAGAGGAGGGGTGTTGACACAGTTCAAAGGGCTGAAGCTTTTTCAGTGTCTCAAATATAAAGGTTCTCCTCTTACTTAAGGTCCAGGAAGACACAGGGGCGTGTTATTCCTGTCCAGCCTTCTTCCTCATTTATTGTCTGTGTATTTGATGACACCTTGTGTTCCTTAGGGTTCTTAAATGACCCCAGGGTATAACTGGCCCACTCCGGGGTTCGATCAGTGCGGTAAATGGACGCTTCGTGGAGTGGGGGCTTGGTGGCTTAGGCTCACAACTTGCTGAGAAATTGGAAATCAGTTTGGGTTTTTTGTTTTTGTTTTTTTAAGATTTTATTTATTTATTTGACAAAGAGAGCTCACAAGTAGGCAGAGAGGCAGGCGGGGGAGGGGGGGCGGGAAGCAGGAGAGAGCCCGATGAGATCCCAGGACCGATCCCAGGACGGGATGATGAGATCATGACCTGAGCTGAAGGCAGTGGCTTTAACCCACTGAGCCACCCGGGTGCCCCTAGAAATCAGTTTTGACTCTAAATCTTTTATGATGACAGTGTGGGGACTTTATAAAGCCCTGTCTTAAACCTTGAGCATCTGGACATCTCAGCCCAGGGTGCCTATCGAGGGGCAGAGGCAGGGGTGTGCCCGATCTCTTTCTTGCCATTTGCTAAATTTAGGATGGTCTCATTGGACTCTAGGAGGCCCAGCTCTTGTCAGAAATCCCCAGAAAAGGTCTGCTCTCCATCATCTGTTGCATCTGTGTGAAATTAAGTCACTGGTTTTCTTCTCTCAGGGAGTATTTGTCATAGACCCTTTGTCTCATCCTCCAGTAAAACTATGCCCCCTTCTCAAGAGAATTTTATACCACAGCAGTGGCTGGAGAGGTCTGAATCTGTGCCTTGGTTCCGTCTCACCGCAGTGGGGGGCCAGCCTCTTGAAGGTCGAGGCCGACTCAGGCACCTGTGTGTTCATGTCTCTGTCCTGTGCGGGTCCCATTGCCCCCATGAGCTGGAGTCCGATTTTGGCTTTAAGAGAAGCCAGAAGTGAAATTATAATATAGAGCCCCTGTAAATTGTCCACATTTCTTGGCAAAGACTTACACATTTTAGACTATGGCTGTATGTACCATATACATTAGATTTTAATTCACGTTCCAAAAATATACTTGTGTTACAAAAGAATTTGTTACTAGGTTTCTTTAAATAGTCTGTTCCCTTGGCACATTGTAAAATGTGATTGATTTACACACAAGAAAAAAAGGAATTGGGAAATATAGAATGTGTGCTAAAGGATCAAGCAATCATTTGCCTAACGACACTCCATCCTTCTGGTACACAGACCAGGGTACTAATCGCCTCACTGAGGTTCTCAATGAGTTTTTCAAGTTTGTTCTCTTGTTCTTGGCACATGGGAAAGTCCTCATGTTCCACAGAGATGCTCTTAAAATTATTTCAATAAGTACATGCTTTACTATACGTATTTAAAAATATAAAGTGGAACCATATATCCCTTTACATAGATTACATTTAATTATAGTCGAATAAAGTGTTAAGAACGATTTATGGGAGAGAGGAGAGACTTGAAATTGAGAGACCTTGGTCTTTTAATTTATTTTTTTAATACGATATTTTAAATTTATTTTACTTTTTAAATTATTTTAATAATTTATTTTACTTAATATGAGAGGTAAAAGCAGTGCATCCCTCTGGAACTTGGGAGAATGGACCATCCTGCACTGATAGGTGTCTCCCCATCTGTGAATGTTTACCTTGGTCTTCCTAGAACAGATATTCATCGTTCAGAGCGCATATGAACCTGATGAACACAGTCTCACTTTCCTGTACTCCTAGATCCTGAAGTCCACCCTCAGAGTGAGGATTACTGGGGCCACGTGAATCCAATAGGACCCCGAGCCTGCTATGATGAAGGGAAGCGCGTTGCCGAGACCATGTGCTATGCCTACATGAAGCAGGTATCGAACCGGGTTCTGGGGGCTTGGGGCGTAGACGCACGGAACACCTGTCCCATCAAACGCAGAGTGCAGCACGGGAGTGAAATGCCGAGATTAGGTTCGCCTGACAGTGGCCACCGGGGAAGCTTCGTTTCCCACTCCCGTAAATGAATAGTGTTATCAACAACTTTTCCTGTGTGTGTCCTTTTTTTAAAAATGATTTCCTGTGGAGATAAATGTTTCATTGTGGAGTGCTATTGCATGGCTAAGAGCGGTACATTTCTCTGTTGCCTGATTGCTCCCCGGCAGTTAGTAAGTACTTCTGTTTTCCTGAAGCCTCCAAATCAATGAACTTTATTATTATTATTATTATTTGACTTATTTAATAGGTATAAAAATGAACTTATGATTGCTTTAATTTGAATCTTTCTAGGGACTGTTATTTATAGTTATTTACTACTATTTCCTGATTTCTTAATTATTTATTGCCATACTGGGGGGCTTCTCCCATGAATGACGTCATGTTGCGGATGTGCTCTCCCACATACTATAGCAGAAGGAGCCCACGAGACCGAGAGGTGGAAGGTCTGAGTTCCCACCCTGGCTCTGCCTCCGTGTGCCCTGGACCTGTGACCTGTCCGTCACAGGTGACTCCAGGCGAGAGGCCAGATTAGGCTGTCCTTTCCTCGGTCACCGTCCCTGAGCTTGGACCAGCTTTCTGATACCCTCACGGACGTGCCCTCTGGTTGGGGGGGGGGGGGGCATGGGGACAATCATTGCAGACTGCGGTCAGCTAGTGTGGCCTGTGCTCCTAGGACTTAATAGACTTGGATGTCTGTCCCTGGGAGCAGCATTCTAAGGCTGAGGGTCCCACCTCCAGGCGCGCTCAGAGTCAGATGGCCCTGTGTTTTGCGTGACAGAAAAGGTCTGTCGTTGTGCCTGCCACTGAGAGTCCCTGAGCACCTTTTTTTTCTCAGAAGAGTTGTCAGGAGCTTTTTTCCTCGTATTTCTAATGAAATACCAACATTAAAGATACAGGATACCGTGCCAATGGAGGTGTTTATTCATTCTGTCTTCTTTCTCAGCCAGAGGAAAAACTAATTGCTTTCTAAGCGACTTTAGGCCATCGGCTTGTATTATCTCCATTTATTTTAAAAGAAGCATAAATGAGCTCTGGAAAAGACATTTTTTTATCATCTTGAGCCCAGAATACTTGATGCCACAGCTTGGGAAGGTTCTCTGAGATGCAGAGAGCGGCCTCTGGATATGTTGGTGCTTGAGAAAACTAACCTGAGGGCTTGAGGGGGCACGTGTTGCATTTTACTGCATAAAAAGTTTGAAGACTGTTATGTTTTTCACTGTTTACTTGTGCTCCCAGTCCTGTGGTATTTCTTAGTTTCTATATAGGATAAAGCTGGTGGGCAAATAGGACATTTTAATTGACTTCTTGGTTTTTATTAAATGAGTCTAGTGAGTCTCTAGGTAATACCTACTTCCTCAGGGTAGGTGCTCACGATAATCATCGTATTTAGTAATAATAGAGCCAGCATTTATTGAGCACTGTATGCGAAGGACCGTGTTACACACCCAGGCACTAGCCAGGGTGCTCCTTTCAAACACAGACCAGCGCTGCTTCTGTACATGTCAGCCGGCTCATGAGCTCAGGAATATAGCATCTCGAAAAATCTGGATCTGTCAGCATTTACGTTTCTGCCCACAGAGGTCTTGGGAGGTTAATGGCAGAGGCAGCATCGCTCGGGAAACTGTATAAAGTCATGTTCCCATTAGAAGTCCTTTGTGTATGCAGTCTGTGCCTACGTGTCCCTGATAAGAGCTCTGACGTGAGGGGGTCCCCGCATAGCAGGGGTCGTCCTTGGGAAGGACAGTCACTCACCGGACTGCTGCCTCTGCCGTGGGATGTCTGGCACGCGCTTCACACACAGGAGGCCCCAACAGACGATTGTCATGCGGATGGGAGAGCCACACCGGTGGTCAAGTCAGTAGCGGGCTCTCCCTGGGACACTGAGGGCTCTGCACGTGAGAGCAGTGCATGGATGGTCCCGGGTCTGAGAAGGCCTTGTGGAAGCAAGGCTCTGTGCTTTTGGAGGAGCTTGGGGTCTGGGCTGATAGCACCCGGCAGTCTCTAGGTCCGTCCAGGCTTATCACACTGCTCAGCACACCTGCCCAGGGACTCGCGTCTGCCTGGAGGAGTGTTCCAGTCACTGCTGTCCGGAAATGCCACCTGCCCCTTGCGGCGAGTTGGGACTTCTGAGCAGATGTGATGCAACCACCTTCCCCATAGCACTGCTCCCGCGCCTTTGGGATGGCCGTCAGGTCAGGGAGGGACCGTGCCTCTGGGTGGCAGGATCACGTCTGGTTCTGGTGGCAGCCCAGCCGACAAGTGGAGGTTATGTCTCTTGACATGGGGACAGCGTGGCCAAGGGCAGCGGGCTGGGATGGAGGTCTCTGGGACCTTCCCTGAGTCACAGCTCTAAGAGGCTTCCCAGCGTCCCTCCCCTAGTATTCGTCTTACAAATCCTCTGCTCCCTTGCAGGGAGAGCCATGGGTCCAAGACCAGGCCCCCTTGGGGTTCTCTCTCCCTCCCTAGTCTGGACCCTTAGTGAGGAGGAAGAGAGAAACACGGCTGCGCTGCCTGTGGTTGAGAGGTGTTCGAGTTCCTGCTCTGTGGTGGGAACAGACAGTAAGAAAACACACGTGCGCAGGAAGGAAGAGAAGTTGTTACCCATAATCCTATCCGGAGATGAAAATAAGGACAAAAGAAAGGAAAATAAACACCACCCTGTGAAGATTGTGAGAATGTAAACATTTAAGACATTAAAACAAATCTTTTACTCAGGATTTTGTCTTAGCTACCAGAAAGAGGGGGTCAAAGCACCTCCCGCCCACATGGGGTTGGCCCCCTGGGTGTGGCCTGGTCTTGGGGGGTCAGGGTTGGCCCTTTGGGTGTGGCCTGGTCTTGGGGGAGTCAGGATCGGCCCCTCAGGTGTGGCCTGGTCTTGGGGGGTCGGGGTTGGCCCCTCAGGTGTGGCCTGGTCTTGGGGGGTCGGGGTTGGCCCTCTGGGTGTGGCCTGTTTGGGGGGTCGGGGTTGGCCGCTCTAGGAATAGCCTGGTCTGGGGCAAATCAGACCCTCTTTGGGGTTCTCACTCCAGAATGCCTGATTTTCAGAACTCTAACTTTGCTGCTCTCGTTCTTAGTGGACGTAGCTCTTTCGGACTCTGAGCGCTCAGCAGGGCGCCCTGCAGTCCGGAGGCTGTGCCCTGCCGGCCTGCAGGGGTGTTACAGAGGAGTTGGACCCTGTGGGCAAGGAGTGCTTGTGGGGCGCTGGCCTCCGTTAGGGCTTAGCCTGGAGGGCAAATCTGTTGAACCTCACCTCATTCTCATGAACCTTTTGAGGTAGGAGTGGGTCCTACCCACTTCCCATTTTACAGATGGGAAAGTGGCTACGATACTTGTGTTGAGCCCCTCGGCCAATAAGTGGAGTTTGAACGCACACCTCGGTGCCCAGCTGCCGGTGGCCCTGGTGGGGCATTGCAGTGAGGACACTTGGCTCAGCCAGAGAAGATGCAGCTGCAAGTCCAAGGGCATCGGCGCTCGTCTGAGGCACCATGGGCAGTGGGGACACCCAGAGCCAGCAGTCCACACAGGTCTGCCTTGGAATTGCCAGCTGCTCCTTAGAGCGGCGTGGGTAGCCAGCAGGGAGTGGTGTCCCGCTGTGCTCAGCTCACAGTTAGAAATACTCAGCCTTTCAGGACAGCAGGGTAGATTCAAGGTGTACAATTTAGGCCATGAGTCCGGAAACAAATGAAAAAAAGAATCACCAGAGAGAATGGGAAACTCATCATCTTTTGGCATATTTTCAATTAATTATTTTAATAACTTTAACTCATTTTTTTTTACATGACACATCTTTAAGTATAAGTTGTCAAGACCTCATACAGTAAACAGTTTTATCTTACTCTGAATAAATCCAGTGTATAAGGATTGAGAACATAGACAGGAAAAGAGGTATGAATGATTGAATGATCTTTTTTTTTTTTAAAAGATTTTATTTATTTGACAGAGAGAGAGATCACAAGTAGGCAGAGAGGCAGGCAGAGAGAGAGGGGGAAGCAGGCTCCCTGCTGAGCAGAGAGCCTGATGTGGGGCTCGATCCCAAGACCCCGAGATCATGACCTGAGCCAAAGGCAGAGGCTTTAACCCACTGAGCCATTAGGCACCCCTGAATGATTTTTTTTTTTTTTTTTAAGATTTTAAAGATCTGTTTCTAAAGAACTTTTCTGGAGATCTAAATGAAGATTTTCCCTTTTCCAGAGGATTCTCAGAATTCTGGTTCGTTTTCATGTGTGGAAATACCCTAACGTATTCAAAATAGAACTGGATTTCCCAGAAAAATCTGACAACATACACATTTCCAAACACATCCTTCACAGAAAGAGAAGCTCCTGTGAGTCTTCTTCTAGGGGATGGAATGAGAGGGAACCAAAGAGGATTTTCACCTTTACAAAAACATGCGAAAAATGAGACTAGTGTTCAGAGTTTGTTTTGCAGTGAGCCCTTACCGCGGTGATGCCCTGCGCCCTTCCCCGGGAGCCTCTCTCCGCATGACACCAGGTGTCAGACCTCCGACCCGTGTCTGTGAGCATCTGAGCTTAATCTCGACTGACCCCGTTCATGGTAGCCGGTTGTGTCTATGGTATCAGAAAAGCCCTAAGAGAGGCTATTTCGGGGGTCTGAGAAAGCCCAAAAATTTTCCCATAGGCGCCGATGGCGACTGCTTTTTTTATTATGTTATTCCTGCTTCGGAAGGGTTTCATAGGAACGCGTGACTTTTGGATCGCAGGAGAAACCTGTCCTTTGAACTTGGCAGGGAGGAATTAAAGTGCACTTTCTCTGTGCCCTTGGATGCAGCGCTTTTATACATGTGGGGACTTGTCTGTGCTCTGTGGTCAGTGGTTGGTGTGCATCTGAGCTCCCGGCCCCACGTGAGTAGGACTCTCTGGGGTCTGTGGCCCATTCACAGGGCTGGGTCTGCAAAACAAGCCGCCCTTCACAAAACCGTAAATTGGCAGAGCAGAAAGCCAGAAAACCAAGAAATCATCTAGTCCAGGGGTCTCGAGGGTTTGGTTTTATTTTCCGGCATCAGAATACTTCTAAAAAATTAAATAGTTGGTGTGTGTATTTCAGTTCAAAAAATAGATATTCAGCAAGCAGCTCTCTAGTCAAATGTTTGAAGGCGGTATTCACCCCTTAGGGTTGAAGACCCGGAGTCGCCCTGTTTGCCGGCTCTGCCGCCTGCTTGCCGAGCACCTGCCTTCCCCGCCTGGAAACCAGCAGAGTAGTACTTGACCCCTCCTGGCCCCAGTGTGAGCGTTGGCCTAGCCCCTGCGTAGCGAACACCCCAGACTGATTGTTAAGACCAAAGCAGGGCTGTTGAGAGAGATTGTCAGACGGATACGTAAGCCCTGTCCCCTGACTGGGTATGGCCTTGTCCCTGTGCCACCACTGAGAGTGGATTGCAGCTTTTTAGCATCTTGGAGACTCATGCTCAGCAGGATTGCTCTGTGTTCTGTAGTGGCCTCCATCCTCCCCCCAGGAAGGGAGCAGACCCCACTAGGATGCATGAAGCATCACCAAGTCAGGCCCATTGGCCCATTTACCCCATCCCTGCCCGAGGTAACCGCCTTAGGGCTGGCTGCCTGAGGGAGTGACCAACACGGTAAGCTCCTGGTCAGCACCTGCTCCCTCCCAACGTGGGGCCTCTGTGTTCCATCTTCCGGCACCTGCCATAGCGAAGACAGGGACTGTGCTCCTACTGTGTGGTCCAGTGACTTGGGACGGTACTGGCCAAGGAATGACTGCATTTGAAGGGAAGCTTTTGTTGGAGAGCCCATTTAATCCCTGCTGGCAACATTTCTCCTCTGGAGATGTCTGGGGAGGGAAGAGTCTTTGTTCCAGATGTCACTATATCTCTTGGGTTACTGCTGGTTGATCAGTCAGGCCTGCCTACCAAACCGCTTACCCTTCCTGGGCACTAGAAATAGGGAAGGAGACATCCTGACAGCCTGGCCTGGCCACTGTTTCTGAACCCCAGTGACCAGAGCGAGCCACGCGCTCTTCACCTGTGTGTCCCGACGGACGCTCACTCAAGTGGCACCCTGAGCATCATCTTCTTTTAAGTTGCTTCTGGTTGTATGTTGCTGTGCCTCGAACTTGGAAGAGTCGTCCTGATGCTTGATAGAAACTTCTTGGTGCTTGGAGTCATAAGCGTATGACTCCTGATCCCCACCTGGGACAAAACCACAGACACGGTGAAACCCAACCATTCTTAATGACCTGGCAGGTCAGTATTGTGAGTGCGAGTGTGCAGAGACCCTCCCTTGTGCCATGGTGGAAACTCAAGATGCACCAGCCTGCTGGTTGGCAGGACTCTGCCCCCGGCAGATGGGACATTGACTGTGAGTTAAGAGTTTGCGCATGTGTTTGCGTACTGGTCCTGCAGAGGAGGGTCTCCCTGAAGAGGCATCACCGCCTGTTGGGCACCTTCTGGGTTTTCATTCAGGGAAGCAGGCTTTGGGTCAGACACTGACCCTTTCTTTAGGCCCAAGATGGGGAGTCCTTCTACTTTCCTCCCAGGTGTGGATGTGAACACCCACTGGGCTGCCACCAGAAGCATCCTTGTCAGTACCTGCTGGTGGGTCTGCACTCCCACCTGGGGCCCCTGCAGGATCCCAGGGCATGAGGGCTGCTGAACTGTGCGTGACAAATGGAGGTGGCCTTTGTGTCCTGATGAAGCAATACACGAACTCCAGGAGATGCCAGGGCGCGAGAGGAAAGCAGGTCTTAAGTTGAGTGAGCCTTGGGTTTATGTTTATTTCATCTGAATTTGAGAGCTGGGGTTTTCAGAAAAGTGTGGTGGCTATCCCAGCAACTGTACCGGCCCGGAGGCGTTGTCCTGGAGCACCGAAGTTCACAATGCAAATGGGAAAACCAAAACAAACAAGCCCGCATACGTGCTGGCCAGTTCCTGTCTGCAGAACGCAGCTTCTATGAGGCCGTGTTCTGGAAGGTTCTGGAGGACAGAGAAGTCCGGAGGATGGAAGTCTTTGATTTATTGCCAACCTTGCATAGCTCATCGAGCTTCCTCCTGCATGTTAGTTTGACTCTTGTAAATTTGTTGAGGTTTTTCCAGTCTTTTTCAAAAATAACACCATATTCATCTACTTCTGATTCTTTCTCCATCTTAATAATTAAATGCAAGTGGATACTTTGTGAGTTCTTTCCTGTTGATCAATATCTCTGCTTCTTTTTCCTCCACCCCTCCTTTTGGAAATACTCTTTGGGTAGTTCAGCAGAGAAACAAGTTGACTTATTCCTGGACCTAGGATTATAGCTCATACCTTGATCCTAAGACTCTGAGTAGCTCACATGAACATTATAATGCCTTGCTGGGGAGGAATTAGCAAAAATTCAGCCGTCTGGTTTCTAGAAGTGAGCTGTGTGCTGGATCCATGCTTCCCAACCTTTTCAGCTCTCAGTACTCATAAAAACTGCTCACGTTTGTCTAGTACTTGGGACAGAGATGAGGCTGCTGGGGGCAGAGGTGGCCAGCCAGGTGGCTCCAACCACATGGAGGCCACGTGGGTCCTTTGGACACTGCACCTCGTCACCTCTCACTCACTACACTGGTGGAAAAGTCTGTGCTTAAGTCAGCCCTGTTTGTTGAGGGTCCTGTGGATCCCAGCCTGTGCCAGACTTGCGGCAGTTGAATTAGAAAAGAAAGCTTTCTGGACGAGTAGAGACAACAGTAGCAACTAGTAACAACTATTGCTTTTCGCTCCCTGGCCCTTGCCAAGGGTTAGACAGGGATTGGCTTCCTTTTTGTGAGCCCCCCCCCCCCCCCGTGAGGTGAGTACCGCTCCTCTCCCAAGTACAATATGGCTGAGCTCAGGGAAGTGGGGCTGGAGGGCAGGCGAGCCCCTGGGCCTCACCCATTAGACACATGGACGCTGTGAAAGTCCACTAATTTAGGGTGTGATAAAAATTTATTTAACTTTTGATTCATGAAGAAGCAACCTGTGAAATTAATAATTGCATGAGATAGCTTCGAGAAGGCTTTGGGGGTTTAAAAAAGCATGCTTTCCTGATTACATGTTTTGAAATCTACTTTGCCTGATATGAAAGTAATGCATGTTTATTGTAACAAAAATGGATTTAAAAAACACAGTGGAAGAAAATGAACACCTGTAATCCAACCACGTAGAGATAGCTGTTCTCAAGAATATTGGCACCCATCTCTCCGGGCCTTGTAGGCAGTAGCGTGTAGGGGGTGCTGCGTTGTCTTTAGTTTTTCTCATTAAAACAAGTCTGTTTCCCATTGGAACAGATTGGGGGTGTAGGGCAGTGTGCCTCTTTAAGAATGTGTGTATGTCCCTCCTTTCCCAGGATAAGGACCTTGCTTGTTTTTCTTTGCATCAGCTACTAAACATTCATTGACATTTAAAAGCACCAGTGCCTGGTAAACTTGGGTGAAATACCACGTGAAGAAGGTTATAGAAGAGTATGCACGGCATGGCCCTGTTTGGGAAATAGATATTTATTTACTGGAAATAAAAATGTTCTGTGAACATTTTTTTCCCCTTGTACTGTTTGCTGCCTCACAGGTTCTCCGCCGGGAGGTCGATGCCGGTGGCCTGAAGGGGATGGAATCGGGGACACATTCGAGTTTGATATAACTCTGTGCAGTGCTGCTTTGTTAGTGAACATATTGTGTAGACACAACCAGAAAGCCTCTTTCGTCTGGGAGCGAAAAGCAGCACGTTTTCAGACTTATTGACCGGCCAGGCGCTGGAAACATGAGGTGAAATGAATGCATCCCCACACCCTCTTCTGTTCCAGGAAGGCGTTGAAGTGCGCGTGGCCAGGATCTTCAACACCTTTGGGCCACGCATGCACATGAACGATGGCCGGGTCGTCAGCAACTTCATCCTGCAGGCCCTGCAGGGCGAGCCACTTACGGTAGGTGCTGGCCCAAGGGTACGGGTTGAGGTGGGAGGGCGTGCAGAGTTGGCAGTCTGCTAGCAAGTGACAAAGGAGCAGTGTCTCTTGGTTTGGGCAGTTACTTTCCTGAGGTCGCCGCTTTGCCTTGGGTCCATCTCGCTGCCCTTAGTGACAGGAGGGAAGGTGTGGGGCGACAGAGACCTGGTTGCCTTGCCTAGTGCATGGGCTGCAGCCTGGTCCTCGCGGCCTGGGCCTCAGCGTGTATCTGCTCGCACCAGCCTGCCAGCAAAGACCTTTCCAGACGTTCCCCTGGTCCATGAGCTATAGTCAGGGCCATGTGTGTCCTCGGTGCCCCTCAGGTTGCTGAGAAGCAAGGTGTCTGGGGCAGGGCTTGGCAGTTTTCTTGGTGATGCCCAGAACCATGCCCTGTAGGTCACGAGGCCCTCGAGCCTTCTGGAGCCCAACTTCTGGACCTTGATGGTCTGGGGTCAGTGGTTCAAGTGCATGGGGGTGGGCAGCTGGTTCCACACACGTCCCCACCACCGCCCATCCCCCCCACGGGGAGGAGTGGCCCTCTCCTGCTCTATGAAGGGTTTGCTGATTCAGTTTGGTTGGTTTTCTTTGGTTTTGCCGAGTTCTTGGTGCTCTCCTGCTCTCTCCTCTTCCAGCTCCTCTGTCCTCTTGATTTTCTCATTCTCCCTCCTCACGTCAGCATCCTCGTGCAGCCCTGTGGCCTCTGCGTCCTCTCGGGCTTAGTGTTTGGTGGACATCCAAACACTGTTCACATCTTGTTACTCTGGAAACTGCAGGAGGGTTTGCTTGTCGGCCGAGTAGATCCCAAAGGTGAAAGTTACAGCTCTGTGACCCTACGCGTCCGTCTGTCTGTCCCTCAGTAGAGTAAGTTTCCTGTTTTCCATTCAGTGATGCTCACGTCCATTAATTCGCTTCGCCCGGTGCTCACAACAGATGTGAGGGGCCCACATTCTGTTATTAGCCCATTGTCCAGATGGAGAGACTGAAGCGAGGAGGGTAGAGGAGTCGCCCAAGCTCCCATGGCCGGGCGGTGGCTGTCAGTGTCTGCTCTTGATCACTGTTCTCCGTGGTGCTCGTTTCTCCTTAGATGGGTTAGCTACGCTGCTGCCAGTTCCGAACAAAAAGCTTAGCTGGTGATAAAATGGTCTGCCCCTCCCCCAACACACACACCCCCCAGGGTAAGACACATGCTATAGGTGACTTTCGCCAAACACGTTGCAGGGGAGAGGTGAATCCAAACCCCTCTCAGGGTGCCGGTGCCCTGCTCCTGCTCTCCCCTCTCCCTGCCAGCTGCTAGCTCTGTGCCTCAGGGCCTACGGACGGCCATGCCGTGGTCACCCTGTGTCCTCTCCTTCTCGCACCGCCTATCGCTACAGTGATACATAGCCTGGTAGTCTTGCCCTAAGAAGATCCAGGAACCCATCCCGTCCACTGCTTCCCCCGGGCCTCAGTGCCATGCACCCCCAGTTTATTGCCCCAGCCTCCTTACCCCTCGTTCCCCATCAAGGGCTCCCCCCCCCCCGCAACAGCCAGGGGAGCTTCTAAAGAAAAGCAGCAGCTCTGGGGGCCTTTCCCATCTGCTGGGAGCATGATTCACGGGCCTCCCTGTGCACCCCAGCCTCGCCCCTGCTGTTCTGTCAGCTCAGCCCCTAGCTCCCACCTGTCCCAGGAGCACGCTCCTTCCGGGATCTCCCTGTTCAGTCCTCCTCTTGTTAGGGGAGCGCTGGGCCGGTCTATACGTGATGACGTCCAGCCGCCACTCACCGCTCCTAAACATGCCTCCTGTTGTTTTCATTGCACTTCTCAGCACCTGAAGTCTTATTTTTTTTTTAAGATTTTATTTATTTATTTGACAGAGATCACAAGTAGGCAGAGAGGCAGGCAGAGAGAGAGAGGGGAAGCAGGCTCCCTGCTGAGCAGAGAGCCCAACGCGGGGCTTGATCCCAGGACCCTGAGATCATAACCTGAGTCGAAGGCAGAGGCTTTAACCCACCAAGCCACCCAGGCACCCCCTGAAATCTTATTTTTCCAGCCCCCGATCCCCTCTGGAGTGTAAGCTCTTTGAAATCAGGAACTGGTTTCATTCATGGCTGTGTCCCCGACTGCCAGGAAGGTGTCTGGCGCCCAGGCGGCATGTGGTAAATGCTGGTCAAGCTAAGGATTGGCGTCATCGTGGCCGCTGGCCTTTGTGAGGAGCACAAGTGCTGCGTGGCTTGTTCTGGAAGTAGTGATCGTAGTGTGACTGCAAAGCGAAGCCGCCCCCCTCATCCGTGCTCCGCTTCTGCCTGCTCTTTGGGTCCCAAGCGTTCCCGCACAGGGACCCCTCAGCCCAGCTGCTCGGTGGAGAATTCCTCACCCTCAGGGACACTCCTGGAGCTTTTTAGCCGCTGCCCTCCCTGACTCTCCTCGCACCCGCGGTCAGAGCTGCTTTG
The DNA here is from genome assembly GCA_028533885.1 of Nasua narica. Taxonomy (NCBI): domain Eukaryota; kingdom Metazoa; phylum Chordata; class Mammalia; order Carnivora; family Procyonidae; genus Nasua; species Nasua narica. The sequence goes on along the minus strand of CM052811.1, from coordinate 75,572,497 downwards.
TTTGCAGAGCAAACTGTTAAGAGCCTTCTGAGGCTTCTTGACTGACTGCCTCCTGGGCCGCAGCCAGGGCCCCGGGGTCAGGTGGGCCTGCCCAAGAAAGCGCCCATTGTGGGCAGCTGGTGATAAGTCATGTGTTGTCACCTCGTCGCCGGGGACCGAGGAGCCGGGTGGCACCAGGGTGGCTGGTGCCGTGCAGGGCTGCAGCTAGTCCAAAACATGCCGCGCTTTGTCTTTTCTAGGCGCCCCCGTGGCAGGAGTCCTCAGGGAGCCCTTTCAGAAGTGTGTGGTCCCTCTTGTCTCACAGAATTCCGTGTCTCCTCAGTGTCTTGATGAAGCCGCTCACCTTTCATCCTTTGCTTCCTGTTGAGACGGTGTCTCTTGCTTCTGTCAGACGGCTCTGTGGGAAGTTCTGAAGGAGGGGGCCGTGCGTCGTGACTCTCAGTCCGGCCCAGCTTCGGGAACACTTGGTTTAGCAAGGAAGGCGAGTAAGGGGCCCATCCATCCTTTCCTTTCCTGCTCTGTTTCCAGCACATTCTTTCCAAGCCTGAAGACCTCTGTCATGGCCCCTCAGCGTCCCGCCTTCCCTTTTCCAAGCTGAGTTACTGTCATCACTCACCTTCCAGCTGCTTTTTCCTGAAGCCCTTTGTTATCTTACCTCAGGGCAGATTTCATTCTTTGGGCCTGTTCCCGCACCCTGAGTCACAGAGGTCTGTCAGGGTCACTTGGGGAGGATTGTCACACACAGAAGCTGTATACTAGCTTGAGCACACAGAAGCTCAGAAAATACTGTGTTCTCATTTAGAAAGTTTAGAAAATGGATGGTATGGTTCAGGGAGAGCTAGCTCATTAAGTGTGTTTTGAAGAGTCTTGAGTTCACCATTCAGGCAAAGCCCTCGGCGCATGCACACCTGTGTGAGCATTATGGTTGAATTCTGTTTTCTCACCTTAAAGTGATTTGTTCCAGTTTTTGCAGATGAGAGAGAGCAACTTGATTGAGGTGAATTTTTCCAGATGTGGCAGAATTGGGGTTTGAGTCATGGTGTACATCTTTTAAAAAAGCCTTGCTGTATTTTCTCGAGAGTAATTTCGGAGAAACCATACTTCTTGGACGAAAGTCTACATCTTATTTACCCTTTGTATCTGCACTGGGGTATCAGAAGTGATCCCTGACTGTGGGCCTTCATTCATGGAGGCACATGAGGCCCAGCCGTGGGGTTGGCGTAGTGCTCCCTGTGCTGACCTGTGCTCCCCATGCCTCACCCACCCCCTCCCACCTCCACGTTCCCTGTGCTCCTGGGCAAGCTCCCCGTAGTGCTCTCCGTGCTCCCCTATAGTGCTCCTGTGCAGTGTTCCCCATGCTCCTCCACAGTGTTCATCATGCCCCTCCATGTTCTTTGTGCTCCCCTGCAGTGCTCCTTGTGCTTCCTATGCAGGGTATCTGCAAGAGGGTGCTGCTGAGGGGCTTTCGTCCCTGGACCTGAAGGGAGGAGGCCGAGCTCCCCCCTAATAACTCTGGTGCCTACAGTGCCCCAGCTCGAGGCCCCTCGAGCCTTGTGGCCATGTTATCAGGTAGGGAGGGGTGCCCGAACACACCCTGGCCCTCTGGGCATCACTTCCCCCCAGGAGGGTGCTCAGAACAAGGCAGATGAAACCCTCCGCAGACGCGCATTTCAGTCTTCAGGAGCTTTCTTGGGCTTCCCAGCGCGAGACCCTAACCCTTTGGTCTCTGACATTTTGTGACAGTTGAGCCACTGAGTGTCGCCATCACGATTCTCTTATTCCTTTTGTTGAGAAGGTAATTCTTCAGAGTCCTAACCCTGGCGGCCGTCTCCCCTCCCCCTGGCTGTGGGCTCAGCCAGCCCACAGTGCTGAGTCCCACTCCTTCTGTCAAGTCTGGTGGGAGAGAGAGTTGCCCTGCGTGTTTGTGGGCTCCGCCCAGGGTGTCACAGCACGGAGGCCTGATGGGAGCGAACACCAGGCCCCCACAGGCTCGTTGGAGGCCATTGTTGCTCCGCACGGGCAGTGGGTTCTCCGAATGTTGGCGGCCCACAGCAGCAGACCCCCTGGCCACATGTGGTGGGAGGGTGCAAAGAACGGAGACAGAGGAGTGTCGGGGCCCTCTGCTTTGTGACTAGTAGCACACCCAGGAACGGCAGGTCCGTGCGGGGAACTGGAAGCATAGCTCCACACCCACAGACCTGTGCGTCCAGGATGCTGTAAGGCAGACAGGTGTCGCCCAAATGTGCTACTTTATAACGAGATGGGAGAATGGCTCAGTGCCAGCTTGCCGTGGGCCACAGTGGACAGCTGGAGCTACAGGCAGTTCTGAAAGTATTGATGCAGTGGGACGAGGAAGAGATTCCTGAACTTGGAGTCACGGTAGGTTTTACTCTCCTGGACGCAGGCACTGCAGCGCTCGGAGCTCGCGTGACCTCATCTGTAGCGAGATCGTACAAAAAATAATACACGCGTCCCACCTGCCAGACTCCTCGGGGGCAGGCAGATTTCCAGGATGACGCGGTAGTGGACGGACCTCCCCCACCCTAGTCCTCCTTCCTACTTCTTGGACCCCTGGCTTCCTTTCTGACTTGCCCAAATGTATTAGAAGGGTCAGCAAACCCAGGGAATGGGGTCCAGGCAGAACTGCCAAGGAAGGGTGAGTCTGCTTCTGGGAGGTTATTCATCTTTCTTCAACGTTCCTTTACGGAGTTCGGCTGTTGCCCTTGTGCCTTGTAGACAGAAACCTGTACCCGTCAGTTTCCCCGCCTCTTCTCGCCGGCAGGGCCTCTGCCTAAGTAGGTAAATCCCATACCTCTTTGACACTGGTATATGTGAATGCTTATTAAGATAATAAAAGCAGGGGCGCCTGGGTGGCTCAGTGGGTTAAAGCCTCTGCCTTTGGCTCAGGTCATGATCTCAGGGTCCTGGGATCGAGCCCCGCATCGGGCTCTCTGCTCAGCAGGGAGCCTGCTTCCCCCTCTCTCTCTGCCTGCCTCTCTGCCTACTTGTGATCTTTCTCTTTCTCTGTGTCAAATAAATTAATTAATTAATTAAAAAAAAAAAGATAATAAAAGCAGCTGGAACGCCTGAGTAACTCAGTGAGTTGGGCATCTGCCTTCAGCTCACATCGTGATCCCAGGGTCCTGGGATTGAGTCCCACATCAGGCTCCCTGCTCAGCGGGGAGCCTGCTTCTCCCTCTATCTGCCACCCCCACCACGTGTGCTTGCTCTCACCCCCCACCCCCTCTGTGTCAAATAAATAAAATCTTAAAAAAAAAAAAAGATAACAAAAACAGCCTCCTAAACATGCTTTAAAAAAAAGAAAAAGGCAGTGGGTGCCTATGAGACTTGCTTTTCTTCTCTTCCCTATTCCTTCCCTTTGCTTCTCCAGTCTGGTGGCCTGAGACCTGGGGAGCCCTCTCGGAAAGCAAGGCCACTAGGGCTGGTATGGGCTGTGGAGCTGTTGGCCTCTGGCTCGTCTTTGGCATCAGGGGGCCAGTGACAGGAGGCACCAGTGTTGTTCTGTTCTAGGCTTGGAAATCAGGCTGTTCTAGAAGGCCGTCCCTCCTCCCAGCTGCCCCCCTTCCACCACTGCAAGCAAGCAAACAACCCCCCCACCCGGCTCCTTCCTTCTCTCTGACTGTGGGGTGAGGGAGCGCCTCAAAGAGCCTCTGCCTCTGTCTGTTCATTCTAACCAAGTGGTACACACCGCAGACCCCACAAGGTGGTGGTGCCGTACGTGTTTGTGGAGAGCGCTGGTGGTATGCGGGGTGCAGGGGGCGCAGGTGAGTCAGACACCGTGCCGTCCCCGGGAGCTCGCAGCGGGAAGCGGGTGTGAGCGGGAAGCGGGTGTGAGCGGCAGAGTCCAGAGGAGGAGTGGGGGATGGCTGAGCATGAAGGACGGCTCTTAGTTCTGGCTGGCGGAACAAGCCAGAGACGCGAAGGCAGGAGGGAACATTTAGACCCAGGGGTCTGTGGAGGAAAGGAACCGAGTACAGGCCTGGAGACGTGGCCGCACACGGGACACAGACAGAGCGCAGGGCCCTCCCGCTTCCATCCTTCCGCCACCTCCGTCTCCTATGCAGAATTTGCTGGGTCGTTCTGAGACTCGGCTGCATGTTAGACTGCCCGGGCCGTCCCAAGTACCGCGATGCCCGCCGCCTCCTCCCCAGAGATTCTGGGAAGATGTGACTGAGCGCCCCGCTGTTCTGATGGGCAGTGAGGGAGAGGACCCGGATTCTGGGTACTGCCTCCTGCTTGCGTGGGTGTCCGTCACCCTGCTGGGCTAACGTGATCCCCGCCGCCTCACAAGACCGTGACAGATGTGGACTCCTTCCACGGCCTACTTGGAAGGACAGACTTGCTACATGGATGCACGCACCGTCCCACTTGCGGTGTAACTTGGAAGTACCGAGTGAGTTATAGTGTCCCTGGCCCTTTGGCCTCAGTGCTAAGGTCAGTCTGTGCCCCTGGAATTTTAGGGAACCCCGTTTTCCCATTACAGTGTGGTTTTCTTGGGAGGCCTAACTGTTGCTCTCCTCCTAGGTGTACGGGTCCGGGTCGCAGACGAGGGCGTTCCAGTACGTCAGGTAAGGCAGCTGGCCTCCGGCAGAGGGTGCGGACCACGGGGCCCGCATCTGGTGGATATGTGCCTTATTTTCGCGTCTCTACCATGACATGATTAAAAGTCCATTTTAATTTTCAGATGGGAAAGCCCTTGGGGTTCTCTCTTTAAAAGGTAAAATTTGGGGGGCACCTGCCTGGTGGAGCATGTGACTCTGGATTGTGAGTTCGAGCCCCAGGTTGGGTGTAGAGATTACTTAAAATCTTAAAAAAAAAAAAAAAAAGGTAAACTTTTACGTCAGTCTGTGCCATTTATGACTCATGTGCTGATCTTTTACTGCCCCCTAGTGTTTCGTAGGGAAACTTGCCCAGTTCCTGAGGGTGACTTGGTTTCTTGGTTTCAGGTCACGCCAGTTGGAGAGCTGGCCTTAATCTAAATCCAGCAAACCTACAGGTGCTGAAATCAGACCCATTTTTTTAAACGTGGGTTTCTGGAGTGGGGGAGATCATCCTCATTAAGGGAAAGATAAGGTAGACCATCCTCATGTCAGATTTTATGTGGGACCTGACTGCAGATAAAAATACGTTTGAGAACCTTGTCTCATAGTCGCAGTGGTAATATCCTTTTCTCGTTAATCCTCCTAAGTCTCGTATGCTTGTTGGTCAGTTTGGTTGATGACATTTTAAAATGCAGTTTGGGTTCTGGGAAAAGAGTTTACCCTATAATCAGTTGCATAGAACAAAATATTTCCCCCCATGACACAGTTACTATGAATTCTGTATGAGTTTCTGATATCCTGAATCATTGTAAGATCCAGCTCTGTATTTCAGCACCATATATTTTCACCTCATAATATAAATACCCAGGAATGCCTGTCAGTCGGAAAATAATGCTCCTGGGGTATCCCGAGGCCATCCTGGGGTCCTGTGGCTGTAACGTGGTGCGGTGGGTTTGCACGTCTGGGCCGCCTTGGCCACAGCGACCACGGAGACTTTTGTCTGATTATGTGAGCATCCCGGGGAGAAGTCTCTGAGAAAAAAGAACTGCTAGCAAAATAATAATATTTAATAAAAATAAAAACAGCCACTGTGGATTTTTTTTACCAAAAGTATATGTCAGTTTTCACATTTAGTCTAAAAGAAAGCTATGAATAAACATATGTCACGGTCAGTGTTTTCTTCTTCCCCAGCCATGAGCGTCTTGCCAAGCAGGACACAAAGCCTGGGGGTAAAATAGAACTGGCACATGTTGGTGCCCAAATATGCCACGAAGAGACTTAACCAGGAAATAGGAGGATCCCTCTAGGACTGTTTTCATTTCAAGGCACTTACCCCAGGAACCACGTGCTCCGAGACAAGGCGTCAAGCCACATTTCTAGTATATGTGCTACCGAAGCGAGCACTGTCAAGCCACATTTCTGTATCTGGACCATCTTACCTGGACTTTGTGTCCTGAGTATTATCTTCTCATAATAACACACCTTTGCCCACCTAACCCCCCTCCCCCGGCCCATGCACATCGTGAGGGAGTCGTGCGGGTCGTCCGTGAGTTCCACCTCACCGGTGGTCCCCAAACTTCTCCAGCTGGGACAACTCGTGAGGCATCAGAGAGATGGCAGTAAACGGCAAAGCAGTTAGAACTCCGTCCCCTTAACTGTGCTCATTGACTTCAAAGGCAGCACGTGCAAAATTAATTTAAAAGGGCCTCAGACTTTCTCTGCCGGTCATTAAAAGATGTTAAGAATTCAGTGACGCACAAGTGCTCAGCCTGCCCTCATGTGCTTCCAGGAAGTACCAAGCTCACACCGCTTTCCTGACTTCCCGGTTTTGTTATTCAAACTCCGCTGAGATAGATAATGTACAGTTTTGCTGGTTTTAAGAAGCTGGGTTTTGTTTTTTGTTTTTTTAGAAACAGAATTAATTTTGTAGTTAAAAATACACAATGTCTGAATCTCTAGTTACCTCACTGAGTTAACTGCTTCCAGAATCCACGATTGCCTTGAGGCAGCATTTCCCGGCTCCTGAGGTCCGGGTGATCATACCATATGCATTCACATCTTGGCATGACCATGTCTGATGTTTTCCTGGGCAGGTTACTGGCCTCATCCCCATAACAAAGGCATGCTGTCTTTTTTTTTTTTTTTTTAAAAAGTCACTTTGTCAAAATGACACTTTTAAAGAGCTTCAGGTTAAATGGGTGTGATCTATGCAATTTTGACCTTAAAAGTTGCCAGTTTGATTACATAAAAGATGTGCCCTGCCCCCCCCCACCCCCCCCCACAAGGACAATTGCATGAGTCCGTTGTCTTCCGGCTTCATGTGGGCCCCCAACCCCCGTTTCAGTATTAAAATGGACTGTGGATGCTGGTGAATGGCAGCTTTTAACGTCTTCTGACAAATATGCGGAGACCTGTGCCATGTGAGACATGTAATATAATAATAATTACTGCCATCGTGATGAAGTGACTTTTTGCCAGTTTCTAGAAAAGTCATCCAGAGTCAGCAGTTACTTGCATCTGTGCTTGACCTATGAGAATGGAACGAACTTTAGGCATGTTCACTTAAAACACCCGATCATCAGAAACAAAAATTCAGAAAATAGTTTCTTTGCCAACTACCCCGACTACCCCCTCCCCCAAATTTTTTTTCTCGGACCAAAAGGAAAGCAAAAACAGGTTTCGTTTTGAAGTTGACCATAGCAACCTTGCCCCTTGCTGGTAATGATGGAGGAGGAGGAGGAGGAGGAGAAGGTCTCAACACAGGCTGCATTTGGATCACCAGACCAGAGCTTTAAAAGCCTTCTGAGAAGTACAGCTGATGAAAAGCAGATGTAGAGAACGTGCTCGTGCGCAGCAGTGAGGTGTCATTTTTACGAAGTAACTTTTTTTTAACAGAGCCACACTTTAAAGCCTCTGAAAATAAGAACCAAACCTTGGTAAGCGAACGTTTGCTTACTTCTCTTCACCTTCATGGCCCAGTCGGTCACGATCCATCTGAAACACCCAGATCGCCGACCGTTCCATGCGAGGAGTCTGGGGGGTTGGCGGCAGGGGGCTCGGGGGGAATTGAAGGTGAGGGCGTAGGGAGCAGCGGTCCGGTTGATTTCAACACTGTGTTGTTTGGCTTTTTCTGTGATTTACCAGTATGAGAATTACATACTGGAGTGCATTCATTTCAGTGGGTCTGAACTCCTTTTTTTTTAATCATTGCTTTTTCATATGGACCAGCTACGTGGGCTCACGTTTAAACATCAGAAGCTGTATTAACACCATCTTTTGGGGGCATATGTCTCTTTTATTTCTATTCTCCAGTCGTTAAAGGGTTTCAGAAATAGACGGAAGTAGAGAACTTAAGCCCATCCGTCGCTTCCATTCCCGTTTAGCCATCTACACCCCACGCGCTGAGAGCGAATCCCAGACCTCATATCATCATCCATGAATACTGGAGCATTCTCAATGCCGCTTATCTGCAGGATTTTTGTTTTGGCATCGGCTTTCCATGTGGGGTTTGGTTCTCTTCCGGGAGGTGGCGTGGGTCTGCCGCGGGCAGCGTCTGACCCAGCCTTCCATTCTCTTCCAGCGATCTGGTGAATGGCCTCGTGGCTCTCATGAACAGCAACGTCAGCAGCCCGGTCAACCTGGTGAGTACAGCTGCTCCTCCCACACCCCCCGGAACAGGTCAGAGTTTCGTGCTTTTGTGAAACCGTGAAGAGCCGCAGCCTTCACTTTATTTGCATGTGTGTGTTTGCTTGCTGAATAGTAGAGGGGGAAAAAACCCCAAATTAGGGTGTGCGAGTAAGATGTCTACACAGTGTGGGTGAGTGTTTATTGCTATTATCCTGAAGGTCTTGGGTCTAAACATTTGTGAAAGCCTTTGGTGGCAGTTTTTGTGTGCATTCCTTTCTCCATTTGGCATCATCTGATCTCTGTAAGAATTAAGTGAGCTTTAGATCTCGGAGGTTAAGAACGTTTCTTCCCAGGTTCTGATCACGTCTGTAGTTCAGCTGCCTGCTCGGGGCATGTTGTTTCTTTTTCCTTCATGGCTTCCTAGGGTCCCAGAGTCTCCCTATTGGAGGGATCATAAAGTTCTTTTGCTCCATATTTTTAAGTAGTTGTATTGCTTGGTGAATATGCATCTCTTCAAAGGACTTCATTCTGTCTCTGGCCAGTTCTCACTGGCAGGAAGCATTTCCTTATATAGCTCTGTGAGCTACCCACTGGCCTTACTTCTCAGCAGGGGGGCCATTCAACCTAGTCCAATGCAGCTGCAGTCAGGTAACTTTCCAAGGATTTGCAAGGCAGGGTCATACCCTCAGAGTATGACCTCCTCCCCAGCTCTCAGCCAGAGTTCACGTTCGTGTTTGGAGTTCTCCTACCCTCTCACTCACTGTCCTCCTGAATGAAGAGCTTCATTCCATCTCATTTAAAACGTCAAGTGTCCAGTGCAGACTGCTCATCATTCTAGATGTTCTACTCCTGCCGACGGCCCCTGACATTAGCTTATCGGGAGCCATCGCCTTCTCTTGACAAGCCTGGAAGTCAGCTTCAGGTACTTCTCCCAAAAACCACCTCTCTTGCTGCCTATAAGGTTTTAAGGTTCACAGGGGTGACTATGCCTGCTGATTCCTAAAAATCACTTTACTCAAAAACCTTTTCTTGTACTTTCCTTTGTAACCAGCAATTTGAAACATCTTCTGTCACATCCGTTTTTCACTGAGTTGGGAGGGAGTTCTGACCAAATAGGAAAGGCGGAGGTGTAACATCCTTGTTGGGCTATTGATTGATTCTTCATGCACTTTTCAAGAAACATGAAGTTAGAAACAGAATGAGACATGTCTTGTGAGTCTGTTTTTTTCGAGCATTTATCTACCTGATACTGTCAAGGCCATGCCACCTTCATCCTGGGTGTTCCTCCAAGCCCTTTAAAATGCATGTGTTGTCAGTGATGTCCCCCAGTCCCCAAGGAACCACAATCTTTTCTTTAGATACTAGGTTCCTCCCTTTCTTTCTGAACGGGCCTTGACACAGGGCCCTTTGGGAACTTCCATCCCTGGTAGAAACCCATCTTCCCTGGAGTCTGAAGAATGCCTGTGAGTAGGCCTGACAAAGACAGGGCCCCTCCCTCCTGAGTTCCCATCACTCCACTTTGCTAGTCAGTCCTTCTTGGTGCTCATATGTAGGACCTGGTCCCTGCCAGCTTCAGGCCAGACCAGGAAGGTGGGAGTGCAGCATATGTAGGACACCTAATTGTCACACTTGATGGTAGTCTCTTACATTGGGGACGGGGCGGCAAGTGAGAGTAGCAGGATTGGGAAGGGAAGAGTGGCCGCTGTCTTGTGTGATGCAAGGAGGAAAAGGAGAAAATGGTTTTCTTTGATACCCCCTGAGGGCAAGCTCACTCTATAAACCACAGGGAGGCTTTCCCTCTGGCTACCCAGAGCTCTCATCTGCCAAATGCATTTCAGTTCTTGTACTGCTCCCATGTGCAAGTTTGCACAACCATTACTACTTAAGTTGTTGACACAGTGCACCCTGAGGGAAATATATTGTCTTAGGAGAGCTCGTTTTGCAGACCCAAACTTTTATGCAAAGTGACAATGCAGTTACAGTAATGTTAGATAGAGAACTTGTCCTGTCTCTTGGCCACATACCGTGTGTCCATATTAGATGCTCTTGACCTAACCGAGGGACATTCTTGTCAACACTTAGTCTAGAGGACAAAAGCAGGACGAGGCACAGTTCAGCACGTCACCAGGTGGATCAGTCATCATCCCGATCAGGGAAGTACCCAAGGAAACACGAGGAGGCCGGAGCCTTGTGACTTTCTAAGATGCCAGAGTCAGCCCGTGGATGCTTGGAAGACATGCTTGGTTTGGGTGGCGGTCTCTGCTGTTGTGATTACACTTATAACCAGCAACCGTTTCTTCCTTAGGGGAACCCAGAAGAACACACAATCCTAGAGTTTGCTCAGTTAATTAAAAGCCTTGTTGGTAAGTAAGACAAACACGTTGCTGAGGGAAATTGGCTGCACTCACCCTATCAGCTAATAACACCGTGATTAGAAAATGTGTAATTAATACAAGCTAATTGAATTGGATAAAAAGCAGAACTTTTATCAGGAACACTTAATTGTCTTCTGATTCTTTAATTAAGTAATGGGAAGATAACGATGCAGGAGCATGGGAAGGGAGGTCGGTTGTGTTCACAAGTGTATCAGCGGGTCGTGGTGGAGTGTGAGGAGTACATTTGTTCCCGGTGCTTGAGGTGGGATTGTGTAGATCACTCTGCGCAGGTAACAAGTTGGTTTCCAAACACGGACAGTGATGAGAATGAGATTTCCAAGAGCCAAGTGGGAGCAGTACCCAGTTCCAGCTTGTGTGTTTCTGATGGAATCTCTTGGCAGTTTTCAAGTTTTTGGCAGTGCCGGCCAACCTGGCCGTGACACGGTGGCAGTGTAGACACTGGGAGTAACCCCAGGCAGCGGTGTGCTCTGAAAGTTGTAAGAAACTTGTGTGTTTTGGACAGCCCTCGTGGTGCACATGCACATCAGCAGGCTTCCTAGAGCGCTGGGAAGTCTGGCTCTTAGAGAGGGGGAGAGGGTAGTGGTCTGTTTCCCATGGTTGATCAAGAAATTTGAGTCAGGACACAACTAGATTAGAGTGTGGCTGGCTAGACTGGGCTGGGGTAAGCCTGATGTAGGACATTCTGAAGTGCTTGTCCAGACCCCATACTTAGCTGGGTTGATTCTTCAGGGCTGTCCTTCTTTCTGATTTGGAGCTGTCGTCCACCAGCGTGTTCTTACCAGCTCTGGACACTTGGACAGGAAGGGGCCGGCCTTCCGCAGTCACACACTGCAGGATCACATGGCCGGCAGCTTCCCTGGGACCCACCTCCCCAGCTTTCCCACCCTGGGTCTGCCTGTCTCGACCCAGGTAAGGAAGGGATGTGCTCAGATAACAGTTTGTCCGGGATCTAGGCCATCCAAAACCTCTACCCCTAGTGGGGCCCAGGGGCCAGCATCTTCAGCGCCACCCAGACGCTTGTTAGAAATTCAGAATCAGCGGTGCCTGGGTGGCTCAGTGGGTTAAAGCCTCTGCCTTCAATTCAGGTAATGAACTCAGGGTCCTGGGATCGAGTCCAGGATCAGGCTGTCTGCTCAGCAGAGGGCCTGCTTCCCCCCCTCTCTCTGCCTGCCTCTCTGCCTACTTGTGATCTCTGTTTCTGTCAAATAAATAAATAAAATCTTTAATAAAACAAAAAGAAAGAAATACAGAATCACACACCCAGTGCTTGTGGGGCCAGAGGTCCAGTCCCCCATGTAACTCAGTGACTACGTGGGAAATGTGTTCCGTCATCTGCAGCCTTATTCGCTGCATGGAGGGGATTTCACTTCGAGGAGTAAAGTGCAAGTCCCCACCTGGAGTGATTTGTGCTTTGCTTACCTTTCTTTTTTCTTAATGCAGGTAGTGGCAGTGAGATTCAGTTTCTCTCCGAAGCCCAGGATGACCCACAGAAAAGAAAACCAGACATCAGAAAAGCGAAGATGATGCTGGCGTGGGAGCCTGTGGTGAGTGCAGGGCCCCACGCTGCCCCATCAACAAAGGCCCACGGCGGGTCCTCGCAGGCACTGGCATGCTTGGGTGGACAGGATGTAGGGTTTTCTCCAGCCTGTTCCATGGCTTCTCCTTTCGTGTGTCTCATTCTGTGATGGGGAGCCCACTGTGCAGTCTGCTTTTGTAAACTTGCACGCGCACACGGCTTACTCTGTGAAAGAAGCATCCAGCGTCGTAGCCGTGTGCACTCTGGGCCTGGTCACCCGGGCTGACCTCCCTGGCTCCCCTCGGCCCAGGATATCCTTGGACATGCAGGGTTGGGTGAGGTTGCCGCGTGAGCCGGGGCAAACAGGGTCACCGCAGTTCTCAGGAAGGCAGAGCACCAGGTTAGAAGGGTGAGAGATCAAAGGCTAAGTAGCCGTGACCCTCCATGCCTTTCTGTCGCCCCTAGACCATTAGACTCCTTGTGGCCTGCAGGAAACTGCAGGTAGAGGAGCATGCGCCCCACGGGGGGACATGTGAAGATACCCAGGGAAGAATAAGTAACTCAACGGGTGGCTTGAGAATTTAGGCTTAAATACCACCTCAGTAGGGAAAGAAGAGGGGCACCTAGGCCTCTTAGATGATAGTAAATGATTTTTAAGAGTGGTGAATGGGCCCTTAGAAGAACAGACGGGAGGTAAGAGAGCCGGTGACAGTTTACCTGGTGTCCATGTCTAGTGCCCTCTCCTGCAGGGAGAGTCAGTGCTCCCTGGTCGCTGACCCCTCCGAGAGGGGACTCAGGACAGCTGAGTTTCTGTTGGGATTGCCTGTCTTTGGACTGGTTGGAGGAGTTCAGAAACAGCGTTGCCCTACACTTGTTGGAAGAACCCGAGCCCAACACGGTCCATATACCAAAATGGCAGATTTGGGGGTGATGAGGTCCTGAATTCCCACAGTTGAGTTTTGGGGTGATCTCTTCTGCAGCCCTCTAGAGCGCTGAGTGAATAGAATCCCACAGTATTGGGTCTGAAAGGGACTCAAGAGTTCCAGTCCGATCTTATTTTATCCTGGGAACTAGAGATTTGAGTGATCTGAAGGCCACAGGGATTTGTTGAGTGCACTAAAAATATGGTCCTGCCCAGACAAAATTTCCTAAGTAAGAATTCCCACCACACAAAGCAGCAAGTGCAGGTCTTCGTTTTTAGAAGGCATTTGCCACTGGTCCTTCTGTAAGTAGAGCCCCTGTGCTTTAAACAAAATATTTTTTGAAAAGCTAAATGCACTCTCATATGTAGTAACTATTGCTTTTATCTTACGTGAGGTATGTAGGTATTTCTATTATTCTGAAGTTTAGCTGTATAACATTCTAACACATTTAGAAGATGAGGCCTCTACCACCGGTTTCTCTTCCCACTAGTTTCAGCTTATTGGTAATTTTCGAGGGATCTTGTCCAAAGAAGCATTTAGCCATATATCCATCTCAATTCTTCCATGTGTCTTTTAGACAGTGCTGTTGAGGCCAGTTCGCATAAAGCAAACTCCCTATATTTAAAATGTACAACTTGATAAGTTTCTATGTATTTCTCTACCCGTGAAACCATCACCACCATCAAGGTAACTGGCATAGCCTTCTCCTCCTACAGTTTCTGGGTGCCCCTTGGCAGTGCTCCCCTCCCAACTTCTCCCCTTGTTCTCGGGGACAGGTGGTTGGATTTCCTTGTGGCTGAGGGGGGTTTGTAAATTAAGATTGCTTCCGTGGTGTCGTCATGGGTTCTTCTCAGACTCAGGAGAGGTCACTAGGAGTGCATGTCCTGTGGGAGAGTGAGGTGTGCGGGTCACACAAGGGGGCTTCCCAGGGCACCCTCCCTCCATCATATAGTTCCGAAAGAAAGGCAAACACACACGGGCGTTATTTTTAGGTGTTCTTTGTGGTTGATTCAAACTGGATAGACCCCAAACCAGCAAGAGGTAGTCCATGGTCTTTGGGGGATTAGAGCCCATCTTAGGTCTGTCGGGTGTAATTTGTCAAATATCCCCGTGCGTCCTGAAAGCAGCTTTGGAAGGACCTTCTCCTGGCGAGCCATGATGCCGGGTGACCCTCTCAAGGTGCTGTGAGCGCCCCCACAGAGCCTCTCAGCAATTCCTTCCTGTGAAGCCCCAGGGATGTCTGCCATTTCTTTCAACAGTGACCTTGTCTCCCCTTCTCACCTTCTCTGTAAACAGGTCCCGCTGGAAGAAGGTTTAAACAAAGCCATCCACTACTTCCGTAAAGAACTCGAGTACCAGGCGAATAATCAATACATCCCCAAACCGAAGCCCGCAAGGATAAAAAAAGGACGGACGCGCCATAACTGAAAACCTCACTTCTCGGGGCGGGAGACTCCGTTTCACACTTGATGGGATGTATTTTTTTTTCTTTTTTTTTTTTAAAGAAAGACTTAAAACAGGTGTCATGAAGAACAAACTGGAATTTCATTCTGAAGCTTGCTTTAAAGAAATGGATGTGCCTAAAAACTCCCCTCAGAAAACTGCAAATTTTGCCTTGCACTTTTTAAAATCTGTCTTTTTATGTAAAATAGCGTAGATGCATCTTCGCGTATTTTCACGTTTTTTATCTTGCTATGAGAGCATACGTCGTGACTGTCATTGACAGTTTTATTTACTGGTTTCTTTGTGAAGCTGAAAAGGAACATTAAGTGGGGGGAAAATGCCAATTTTATTTATAAAAGTGGGTACTTATAAATGAGACATTATACTATGCATAAAGGACAAAAAAAAAAAAAATTTAGCAGGATTGCCAGGTGGGTAACACAGACACACCGGCGTTTTATTATTCTGGCAGATAAAAGAATTCTGTTTGAGAGCTTTATGTTTCTTTTAATTCAGAATTTTTCCAAGGTCTAGTTTTTAGTCGCAAACTTGACTTTGAAATACTTCCGTTGGTTATCACGATCAAGGATGTCTGAAATCACTACTGTGTTGTGCTGCGTATTTGGGGCGGGGGGGTGGGAGGACGAAGTTAACGTATTCTTGGTTAACAGTGGTTAAAATATGCTATTTTAATAAAATATTGAAACACACATGCAGTTTTAAAGGTTGACTCTCTGCTCCGCACGGTGCATTGTTGAATTGCTAAGAAAAATGCTGTAGAATGTAAAGGAAAACCCCGGAAACATCCAGGTTGGCGTATGGGTATTAAAACCATCGCTCTGCCGCTGGGGCTGAATCTGCATGTGACATTAACTGCTGCGTGGAGAGACTTTTCCAGTCTCACCCAGGCTTTGAGTTCCTGCGTGTCCTTCTCTGGCAGCACGGACCAGACGGAGAAAAAGAAGTGCCATTTGCTGTAAAATCTGTAAATGAGGTGCTTTGAGAGAAGACTTTGAGAGCTTTTGCTTTCGTTAAGAACTCTTTCAAGTTCTAGCGTTAGGATTTTCGTACCCGTTTTGGAATAAACGGGAGAACAACGCAGGGCGTTCAAGCCACTACATTTTCCAAGCCAGCTGGCTCTGCAGGACGGCAACAGAGCCTGACCTGGCACCCGGGAGAGCCCGAGCAGTTGAGCAGGAGGCCTGCTTCCCTGACCAGCCAGGGTAAGCCAGACTCGCCTGCCCCTCACAATCACTTGGGGAAAAACATGTTTTTCCTATCAGAATCGCTGAGGCCAGGCCAAGGAAGCTGTGGTTTTGTTTTATTTGTCATGCTAAATTCCCCAGAAGATTCTGGAGCTCGGGATTGTTGCTCGATCAGACATCGTGTGAAAGAGAAAGAGAGGATTCACGAAAGGTTTCTTATTTTAATTGTCATTATTTTGGCCCCAGCTGTGCGATACACCATTTACTGGGCAGAGGTGAACAGAGCTGAGAAGTTGGGGAGCTGCTCATGGGGACCCCAGACATCGTGGAACGAACAGAGACCTGGAGGGAACTTTTCTAGAAGCTAAGGGGGGCAGACCAGTTTAGGGGTACCCAAAAGCCCTGGGGTTCAGAATTCTCTTACCTTGTTATTTACTCGTGTCTAGAATTCTGGAATTCTTTTGACTTTCATCCTGATGATTTTCATAAAAGTTTTCAGGGAACGGGAAAGAAGGAGGAGAGGGATAATGTCTAATTCCCCCTAAGGAAAAGGGTAACGCATCCAGGGAAATAACGTAAGCTTTGGATTGAGCATAGGACTGTCCCAGGGAGAGAGGAGAGTGGCACTGAGGGAGCCTGGGGAGGGGCAGGTGGGTGGTTAAGATGACAGTGCCCTGCATTTCAGGATCAGCTCCTGACCTGGGAGTCACTGCTGTGTACACATCTTCCTTCGATGACGGGGAGTGAGCTCAAGCAAGGTGCACATTACAGAGTCAGAACCTGCTGGTTTCACCTACACGCTCTTCAGTCGTGAGTCCGGCTCTATTGGCTGCTCCGTGAGCCTTGGTGGTGTCTTCGGTCATGGCGCTGGCACCGGGTGGGCTGCCCCTCTAATAGTTCTGAGTTGGACTGGGAGCCTGACTTCATTCTCAATTTTAAAGTTGTATTGACTGAAAGGCTGGTCTGGCCATGACAGTGAGTTCCAATTTGGCCTCAGAAGAGACTGTGGGAAATCCAGGAAGTCTTCAGTGATTTCCTGGGGCAGAGGAGCTGGGAGTTTTAATGTTTCAATTTGCATATGAAGGTGATTTGTGTGTGTTACTTAGACTTTCTCTGTGGTTGATTATTATATTTGATAGGGAATTGAAAAGTTGCATTGCCTTGAGAACTGTTTACTAGGAACCATATCTGGAGGTGGGGATACACACAGCTTCAAAGACTCCAGTAGGGCTTTGTCCTAATTACCAAGATTAACCCACCTGTTTTCTCTTACTAAAAATTCTTGACTGTGTCCTATTTGTACCCTACGCACATTGGGAAACAAGGGTCATTGTCAGCACAGCTGTGCTGTGGAAAGGAAAAGTAGGGATTTTATGATCCAAAATCTCAATTTTTTTTTTTTCTCCTTTTAGGTGGGACAACGTCTAGCAGGGCTGGCATGATTTCCCTTTCCCCGGGTCAGTTAGGCTCTGATATGACCGCAGCAGGTTAGACTGATGAACTAGGGCCTCCCAAGGGCAGGTCTTGTTAGGGAGAAAAGAGTCCTGTACTGTCATTCAAAACAGTTCCTTTTTGTCTCCTGAGGACAAAAGTCTACTCTTTACCTATGAACACCAGGTTGAGTTCCTAGAGATAAAACTCACCAAATTGCAGGGGCCCCCTATGACAGGCTCCACCTGGATTTTTTTCTAATTAAGACTCGTCCACACCTTACCTGCAGCCGTTTGTCAGTTACAACTCAGATGGCCCTCCCTCAGCCCTTGATCACTCAGAGCCTCCTCTTCCGGTAAGTTGTAATTCTATACATTCGCCTGTCAATCTTCAGTTTGGGGGACAGCAGGTTGCCCTGTGACCTCCGTACTCTGCTGCCTCTAAGAAAGGATGTTGGGTTTTTCTCAGTTCTGCTTTTTAGCAGTACAGAGGGATGACTTGTAACTCCTTCCATGTTGGTGAAAGGTTTTGTTCAAGAACTTAAACGCTTGTCAAAAGCCTTGCTATTTGGGTACGTTTTGAATTTTGTGTTTCTGTATTTTTTATACATTTTATTTGAAGTAATAAACTAATGCAACGTGGTATAAAGACCCAGGATGTGGGGGTCAGAACAGCTGACCCTACCACTTACCAAATGCGGAAGGCCAGTTCTTAAAGAAGCAAACATAAAAACGCAAGGAGACTTCTGTTTCCAAGATGGAGTAGGCAGACTTTGGCTTTTCTTCCCACTAACGTACGATTTAAAATTTTGGACACGATATGTAAGACACACGTAGGTGGGCTTTGGAAGTGAGTAGAACAAAGCAGACGACTAGGCATCTCAGGACCTGAGGAGGGATACAGTAGTGTCAGAATGGGTGGGCTTGTGTCCCACCTGAAACTCACATGTGGAATTCCTAATCCCCCAGACCTTAAAGTGTAGGCTGTATTTGGAAATAAGGTCTTCGAAGAGGTTATTAAGTTAAAAGGATATCTTTAGGGTGGACCCCAATCCAGTCTGACTGGCGTCCTTATAAGGAGGAAATCCAGATGACATATGTGCGTGTACATGTGCACAGGAAAGACTGTGTGAGGACACAACAAGCAGGTGGCCCTCTGGAAGCCGAGGAGAGAGACCTCATGAGAAACCAGATCTGCTGACACCTTGATCTTGGACTTTTCAGCCTCTAGGACTGTGAGAAAATAAGTTTCTGTTGTATAAGCTTCCCAGTCTCCAGTATTTTGTTATGGCAGCCCAAGGAAACTAATACAAGTGGTGAGTTGCCTGGATTTTCTTTTTGCCTCCTATATCCCGGATTTGAGAAGCCAGCAACCCAGAAATGCCAATGGGCACAGTCAAACTTCCTGAAATTGGTTCACTGTAACAAACGTGCCAGGAAAGGGGAAGCCTAGTAAGGCAGAACTAACTCTCAAACCATAATGGGTCTACTCCAGCTAAATACCATGTGAGAAAATTGCAGCCCGTCCCCGTTCCTGCCAGCAAAGACCAAGTGGAGCCTGAAATTCCCCTTGCCTGGCTGGAACAAGATGCCTCAACCTCCTCCCCACCCCTCTCCCCGGTAGTATCAGGGAAGGTCTAGAGGGAACTAGGAACTGGACGGCCGGATCCGGGACTTGCCTCTCTAGTGAGTGGTAATGACCCCATCTCTCTTTCACTTCCCTTTCACTTCCTGAGAGGGTGGTGTCCAAGTAGCCCTAGTGGAGAGTCAGAACTTTCAGCACCTTGAACAGTAGTTACAAAGCAAACCCAGTAGGGACCACTTGGGCAGCAGTAATGGGGTGCCTCTTCCCCTTCCAGCCTGATTGTCATCAATGAGGAGCCTGGACTTCTACCCCCCACCCCAAAAATAAAAGAGTAGAGCTCCCTCTCACTCACAGGAGTAGTGTCAGAAGGGCTGCCACGGCCCAGAGTTTTATCTTAGAACGTTCAATCAAGTTTCACATCATACCAAGACGTGAAAAAACACATTGCACCAGGAGCCAAGAAGATCTCAAATGGAATTAAGAGATGATAGCAGATGTTAGAATTATCTGACAAATACTTTATTTTTAATTTTTTTTATTGGATTGTAGTTGAAACACCATGCTAACATGGTTTGCAGTGTATAGCATAGTGATCTGGCAATTTTATACATTACACTATGCCCACAAGTGTAACTACCATCTGTCACCATTCAGTAGATACTACTTCGGTACCATTGACTATATTACCGATGCTGTACCTTTCTCATCCTCACCTGACAAATATTTTAAAGCAGGCATCATAAAAAATACTTAAGCAATCAATTATAAACATGCTTAAAACATGAAAAATAGAAAATCTCAGCAAAGAGGAAGTATAAAGAATTAAATGGAGCTTTTAGAAGTGAAAAGTAAAATAACCAGTGTAAGAAGTTCTGTGGGTGAATTCAACAGCAGAGTGAAGAGGCCAAAGGGAAGACTCCATGAACTTAAAGATGGAACAATAGAAATTACCTGGGCCGAGTAAGTAGACTGAAAAAGAGATGTATAGAGTTGTAATGAAAAAATCGATCAGGTCATTAGAATCCCAGGAGAGGAGAGGGAGGTAGGACTGAAAAAAAAAATTCCAAGAAAAAGAATGGACAATTTCCTCAAGTTGCCAAAGCGACATAAACCAACGATTCATAACGCAAGGTGAACCCCAAATAAGATAAAGCCAAAGAAATCCATGCCAAGTTCCATAATAGTAAAACTAAAAACTAAAGCCAAAGGAAAACAATCACAAAGGAAGTCAAAGGAAATGACGTATTGCCTCTAGGGGCAAAACAATTAGAATGGCCATGAGTTTCTCATCAGAAACCGTGGAGTCCACGAATAAGTCGCACATTTTCCAAGTGTTGGAAGAAAACTGTCAATCCAAAATGATATATCCAGTGAAAATATCCTTCAGAAATGGAGGGAGAAACCTTCCTTCCTCTCATATAAAGGAAAACTATGAGAAGTTTTCACAGCAGAACCATCCTAAAGGCATGACTAAAGTAAAATTAAAAAGGAAATGATAAAAGATGGAACCTGGGAGTATCAGGAAGGAGGAAAGAACATGGAAAGAGCAAAAATATAGGTAAATAGGTTATCTAGAGTGATCGCTGAAAGACTTAATCCAGAGCGATATACTCCAATGAGCCAATAGAATTATAAAAGAAAAAAAAAAGTGTGACCCATAGGAAGGTGGGGAAAGAAAACAAACACGTAACAAGCAGAAAACAAAAAGTAAAAAGGCAACTTCAAGCCTTAAAATGATAATTACATTAAATGTAAGGAGCCAGTGACATCAATTTGGAGACATCAAGAGAATATAAGGGAACAGGAGGTACAACTTTGTGCATAAATTTAACAGATGAAATAGACCAATTCCTGGAAAAACAAAAACAAAACTTTCCCAGTATGAAATGCATAATTTGAATAGTCTAAGAATTCCTGATAGCCTTCTGAAAAACCTCCAGGCCCAGAAGGCTTCGCTGGAGAATCCTACCAAATAGTTAAAGAAGACTGCACATCAATGCTACACAATCTCTTCCAGAAACTAGAAGAGGAAGGAACACTTCCTAATTTATTTTATGAAGCAGTATTACTCTGACATCAGAACCAGGCAAACACGATACAAAAAAAGACCTACAGAACAATATCCCCCATGAATATAGGTGCAAATTTTTTATTTTATTTGTTAGGTACAAAAATTTTTTAAAAATATTAGTAAATTGGGGGCGCCTGGGTGGCTCAGTTGTTGAGCAACTGCCTTCGGCTCAGGTCATGATCCTGGGGTCCCTGGATCGAGTCCTGCATCAGGCTCCCTCCTCAGCGGGGAGTCTGTTTTTCCATCTGACCTCTCCCTCTCATGCTTCCTCTCTCTCTCTCAAATAAATAATAAATAAAATCTTTAAAAATATATATATTAGTAAAGTGAATTCAACAACAACATATAAAAAGAACTATGTACCATGACCAAGTGGAACTTATTCAGGAATACAAAGCTGGTATAGTATTTGAAAACCCTGCTCAATATATTCCACCATAAAGGGAAAAAAAACCAACAACAACCCATGATCACATGATGCTTAAAATCCAATCATGTTAAGTGTTACAGCTATATCATGGTTGTGCTTGATGCCCTATGCTATCTTTATAACAAAACTTGAATTTAAAAGATTACTTTTAAATAAAGGAAAATTTGGTAGGTATTGAAAAGGATTAAATAAGAATCAGGAGCTAAAAATGGAATTCCATTAACCAAGTATTAATGAAATACAACTTGTTAAAGATACACAAAAAAGATATAGATGAAGGTGATAACGTCTGATTTTCCTACTTTAAAGATGATAATGAGGTTGTGGTGATACAATACACAGATGGCAGGAAAAATGATAATTGTGTTTCTACTTCCCACAACAGAACCGTGTCTGAGTCAACTGGCTGCTGGAAAGGTCATGGATGGACAATTAATCAAAATCACCATTCCTAGTTTCACAGATCAAATGGCAGGAGGTGAAATTCATCTATTGTCAGCGCAATAAGGACCCTCTGCCAGCGTTCCTACCAGCATTTGGGCTTCTTTGATATTAGATGCTTATTTACCATGTTCTAATTCCCATTTCTTCGTTTATTTTCACAAAATTTTTTTCTCAGCAAAAAGGGAAAAGGTACTAGAAATCAGAAAAGAATAGGATGACAGAGCTCAACTAAAAACAACAACAAAAAACTAGCCGTGAATCATGTTCCAATGCACACACACATCCTTTGTTAACAGACTCTAGTCCACACATTTTGCTCAGAACTACTACATCTGCCTCTTCCGCTGCTTCTTGGCGTCTGTTTAACGCTCATGGTCACAGCAATGGCACCTCTTGGTGTTTTTCTTTGCCCTCTTCCCGGGCTGTTTTATCTCGGGTAGACCAGGTATTTATTTACAAGTGAAGAAATGAACTTTCAAGGAAAAGACACAGTTCTTATAAATCCAGATTTATAGCAGGATAGATCACAAACTACTAGAGAAGTAGTAACAAGACTGCTTGAACATTTATTCAGTGGTCTGTAGCCTGAATGGGGTCTATTTCTTTTGTCTCTAACATTTCTACCATTATCTAGTCTTGCCTATGCTCCTTATGTATGTACACTATTAGTTTTACGAGAGAAAAAAGTTTAGTCAGAGTTTCCGAGAAATCAGGTGCTACATCTCTTCACAAGAGCTCAGCAGGGTTGGAGAAATGGGTCGCTGTTGTACAAGAATCACCACTGGGTATCTCATGATCTCAAACTAAGAAACTTTAATCTTCAAATGCAGAATTTTCAATAAACAGCCTTCACAAAATGTTCACTCACCCTGCTGGAAACACTTTGTGAAGCAACCCATTCTATGTTTGGAAGTTTGAGCTAAAATTGGGTTCTGATTGTGCCCTTGGGGCTCTCCAAGAACAAGACAAAGACTTTTTTCTCTTAACAGCCCTTCGGATGTTTGAAAATGAGCAGTCTGGTCACTCCAGGCATCCCACTCCAGCGTAGATTCCTCATCATCCTCCCCCCAGATGCTGTCTACTCAGTCTTTAAATAGATGGGGCAGAGGAAACGGGGGAAAGCAATGTCTAGGCACATCCCCTCCTTCCATTTCCATTCTTTTCATCTTTTTACAATGGCATTTTTTGAAGTTTTTGTTGAAGCTTTGTTGAAGTTTTATAGGAAAACAGTTGGTTTATAAAGTCCTGGAGAGTAATTCTGATCCATAAAAAAAAGAATATTTCTTGATTTTAAAAGGGACCCTTGGAGAATTAAGTGAGATGATGTGGAAAGCACTTAGCGAAGGGCCTCTGACCAAGCTTGGGAAACCTTCCCACCCAGCCTGGCCTAAAGTCCTCACCCTTGGTCACGGGAGCTTCTGCTCAGAAGGCTGTCAGTGCAGTACTTAGGTAAGGAAAAATTCACTATTTCCAGTCTGAGTACAGGTTCAGGAAACTAGAGGCCCATGAGGCACACTTTGTAGGGCGGAGGTGGACACTGCGTAGATGACACTCTAAAGGGATTGAATGGCTGGAGTAGCTGAATCACAGAGCAAGAGGGAGTGAGGACAGGAGGAGGCTAAAGAAAGAGGCAGGGGCCAGACCTCCTAGGACTCGTCATGTATTTTCACCTTTAACCTAAAAGCGATGGGGAACTTTCACTCTAGATATGCTATAGGAATTAGACTGGAAATCCCTTTTAATAAAGAGTTTTATGGACTTGAATGGGGAAAAATCTTATGCTATTTGTTTTTACTACTCCCTAATTCAAATTTAGCTGCTGCTTTAATTATAAATATAGGCAACAAACTGCAATAGTCTTAGCTCTTACCTGGGATTTTGTCATGCATACAAATGAGATATGCTATCACATTATACTTGTTATGAATATCTCAAAATACTTTCACTACTTGGAAATTACCATGACTGTCTACCTGTCACCAGATCTTTTTACTTATAACACGAGGAAGCACATTTATCCCTATATCACAAATGTGTCTTTTAAAATGGTGGTAATGTTTTCAGTGTAATTGGCTTCATTTGTAATCCTGTATATTTTACGTATTAAAAAGCATTATGCTTCAGAGAGATTCCTAGACACAAAAAAAGTGAAGAATGTCTGATTTGAAGTAAATGACCAAGTAGGAATTCTGTTTTTAGTAGTATGTCAGGATAAATAACCTGAGTAAATCTCTAATGAGAGCAAATAAAATGTTGGATATAATTTTTTAAGAAGTCTTTCTAGATATATTTCTTAAAGGATACAAAAGTAAGGGATCCACCTACATGGATAAATAAATAAACCCATCACACTGAAGGGGGCAATGAGGACGCTTTCTTTCAAACAGCTGGATAGGATAGGGGTGGGTGGGTGGGTGTGGAGAGAGCACCTATGAGAATCTTAACTGCAAGGTGTCCCTACATGGTCTATAAATCCACAAGTGGAGAATTTAATCTACAGTGGTCCTAGTTCGTAAGACTCCCCTGCTCCTGCCCCTGCACCCAAAAGCACTGATAAAGGGAGATGCAAGTGACATCTGGAAGATTTCAGCTTAAATCAGGCATCAAAAATTTCTCAACCAAATAAAGCTCTAAAGAAAATGAACAGGAACTAGACATTACATGGAATCAAGGAGACAACATTATGAGTGCAAAACAATGAAGGAAGGCAGGTGTTAATAGATCCACAAAGACTTCTTCAGATAGTGGAGAAAAAAAACAACAATAAAAAAGAAGTGCCATACAATTAAAGAAATAAAAAAGAAAATCAAAAATCTGAGCAGATAACGGGAGATGTAACATATATTTGGTAAAGGTAAAATATAACTGAAGTTTATTTACCTGAATAATATTTTGGGAAGAGCCAATAGGATGGGGAGGAAGGAACGTTCAAAAAAGTAATAGGGAAAATTTTCCAGGTTTGTTGAAAGACACTGACCTTCAGATTAAAAAGCCCAAAAAACCCCAAAGAACACATAGACCTAGCTGTAGGAGACAGAAGACATGTAGGTTGTAAAAGACAGTTGGAAGGACAGTGTCATGCACAGAGAAGTGATAGATGAATAGAAAATTGTTATCATCAGCAGTGGAAACCTTAAGCTAGAATCATATCCTCAAAGTGCTGAATAAATAACCAAAATTCTGTATCAAGTGAAACAAGGGAAAGTGCCAAACTTGAGAGTTTACCACCAAATGACCCTCACTAAATGGATTCTGAAGGATGTAATTCCAGTTGAAGGAAAATAAGTGTGTGGTCTGAGCTACAAAGAGAAATAGTGAACCAAGATAACTATGTGACAGTCTAAACAAACTAATGACTATACACGAAACAAAGATAATCTGGGGGGAAAATAAAGCAGGCTAGGTTTAAAATGCCATGTTACAGTCACTTAGAAGTTGGGGGAGACTGGAGAATAAGGTTTTGCGAGGTCCTTGTATTGTCCAGAAGACCATGGCCACCGAATGCCTGACATGTTGTCAAATAGACATTAAAAAAGAGCAAACACTAATAAAATAGACCCAATGTATACCTTCAAAGGAAGAAAAGGGAAAAAAATAAACCAAGGAAAGCAAAGCAGTCCAAAGGAAGGCAAGAAAAGAGAGACAGATAGGAACAGGTGAAATGGAATAAATGAATCACAAGTTCAAATTATGGGGCAGCTGGGTGGCTCAGTCAGTTAAGCCTCTATCTCTTAATTTTGGCTTGGGTCGAGATCTCAGGGACATGAGATCAAGCCTCCCACCAGGCTCTATGCTTAGCATGGAGTCTGCTTGAGATTCTCTCTCTCTCTCTTACTCTCTCTCTCTCTCCACTCTGCCTCTCCCCCTGCTCGTGCCATAAATAAATAAATAAATAATAAAATCTTTTTTTAAAAAGTTCTAAACGTGATGTTAGAACTGAAATGAAACACACAATTCTAAAGTGAAATATGCAATAAGTGTAAGTGGACTAAATTCTCCCAGTAAGGCCTTAATAGTTACACCATGTTTAAAAAACAAAATAAATTTCAGCTATGTACGCTTTTATTATAAAAGACACACAAAGCACACAGAAAAACAGGCCAAACTATGGAAAAGATATACCAGGCAGTTAATAACCAAAGAGGGGGCAAATATAGTTATATTAATATCAAAGGAGACTTCAGGCAAAACACATTATTAGAAATCAGAAATTTGCTGCACAATGATCAATGATTCCCTTCACCAGGAAGACGCATTGATTCTAAATTTGTGTATACCATGTAAATTTGAATATAGCCTCATGTGAAGTCAGAATCATTTGATTTGACAGAATCAAAGGAAAAACTTGTTAAATCCATCATCACTATAGATTTTAACACATTTGGCAGGAATTCATGGATCAAACAGACAAAAAACAAGCAAATAGTAAGAAAATAGAGAAATCAAGCTTGAACTAACTAATGGACTTGACAGCATCTGATATCTGGAAAAGACGCAGTCCTTTCAAGCACACATGGAACATTTGCTGGACCTGATGCACCGGTCCAAAGCACTGACTTCAGTATATTTCAAAGGACCAGGGTCTGACTATAGTCTTTTTTTTAATCATTAGTTTTAAAAAAATGTTTTTACCACAATGCAATTAAGTTAGAAAACAAAGCCAATACAATAATTAGAAAAATCCATTCACTTGGAAATTTAATAACACTTGTAATCAACTTAAGGGTCAGAGGAGAAAATATAACTAAAATGAGATGACTTAATTTCCTCTTAACTTTTCACATCAAACTCATGGGATACAGTTCTTGGAAGGAAACAATACTAAATGCCTTCAAAAAAAATATTAAGGCTCAAAATAGAGCTAAGATCTAATATGAATCAAAGACCCACAGACGTAGAAGGAAGGAAATTAAGAGAAAAGAAATTCACGAAATAGAGAAACATACAAAAGCACAGATCGACAAAGCAAAATCTTCATGTTTGAAAGATGAATCATTTTTTTAAAAAGGCATAAGTGGAATGGAATGAAAAAATAAATAAAACCACTGATGCTACAGAGAAAAACAGTAAGCGGACATTAAGATCAACTCTTAATACTTTAAAACTTTGATATCAAGGATGACTACCTAGAAAGATTGAATTTAGCAAAACAGCTCCAAGGAGAAACACAAAGTCAGAATAATCCTTTACCTGTGAAAGAAATGCAATGGACAGGAAACAAGTTTACCACAAAGAAAACACCACATTCAAATGGCCTTATCTGAATGCTGCGAAACATTCAGGAAACAGATAATTCCATTCCTACACAGAATAGAAAAGAAAACCGCTCATTTTGAGGCCACGATAACCTTGATACCGAAACTGACAAAACAACCAGAAAAAAATCAGGAAAGCCAAATTCTCGTGAGCATGTATACAATTGAGAACACATATCCAACCAGATCCAACAATAAATAAAAAGAAATCATGATCAAGTTAGGTTTCACTCCAGGGATTCAATTAACATTAGAATTTTATTAATAGAACTCACATTAATTAACAGAGTAACAAGGAAAAGTTGTTTCATCTCAACAGATAAGGAAAATAGAATTTGACATCCAGACATGACATTCAAAAATTATCTTCGCATATTTTTAAAGCCAGCACGATGAATAGAAAAATCCATTTCCTTAACTTGATAAATTTCCTTAATTTGATAAAAGATGTCTACGAAAATCATTATGCAAACATACTATATGGCAAGATTGGGAAGGAAGCTAAGATGTCCTCTCTGTCACCCCTCCCTCCCTCCCTCCTCTTTAATTGTGCTGGAGTTTGAGCCAGCCTCATAGTAGACAAGAAAAAGAAGCACATTTAAAGTGTGAGAATGTAAAATAGGACAGCCACTGTGAAAATGTATGGCAGTTCCTCAAAAAATTAAACAACCACCATATGATCCAATAATTCCACTTCTGGGCATATACCCAAAAGTATTGAAAGCAAGGGCATGAAGAGCTATGTGCACACCCATGACTGTAGCATTATGCACAATAGAAAAAAAGGAGTAAGCAAGCCAAGTGTCCACTGACAGATGAATGGATAAGTAAAATGGGGCATAAACGTACATTGGAATACTATTCATCCTTAAATAGGAGGGAGATTTGGACACAGGGTACAACACGGATGAATCTTGAGGACACTATGCTAAGTGAAACAAGCCAGACACAAAAAAACACTATATGATTCCACTTAAATGAGGTACTGGAGTAATCCTACTCATAGAGACTGAAAGGAGAAAGGGGACTGTCAGGAGCCGGGAGAGGGAGATGGGGAAGTCACGTTTCATGGGGACAGAGTTTCAGTTAAGGAAGGGGAGAAAGTTCTGGAGATGGGCGGTGGTGATGGTGGTACGATAATGTGAAAGTACTCAATGCCACCGAACAATACACCTAAAAATGGTAAAAATGATAGATTTTATGGTATTAATATTTTACAAGAACTTTTAAAAGTTGTAAGGATTCCAAAGAAACAGAATTACCTTCATATGCAGATGTTATGAGTGTCCATAAACACCAGTCTCCCGAAATCGGTACTCCCTACTAAGCCGGCATTTTTTTTTTTTTTTTAATTGCTCATGATTTGTGAATGGAGATGTGTTTCAGGGACTACATACAAAATTAACATTTTTTTTTTGAGAAAGAAGAAAAAGCCTCCATTAGACCGTCAGAGGGGTCTGTGACCCACAAAAGTGTAAGAGCCCTTTAGAGTGCCCCCTGCCTTCCCCTGAAGCTTTGCGGGCATCGCACAGG
The DNA here is from genome assembly GCA_028533885.1 of Nasua narica. Taxonomy (NCBI): domain Eukaryota; kingdom Metazoa; phylum Chordata; class Mammalia; order Carnivora; family Procyonidae; genus Nasua; species Nasua narica. The sequence goes on along the minus strand of CM052811.1, from coordinate 75,544,077 downwards.
CTGTGACCAGACTCCCTCCGTCAGTAATGCCTTAGGAGTCCACCTCACCTCCCTTCCCCCAAACCCTCCCTCCCTCCCTCTCCCCACCCCCACACCACTTTTTTCTTTCATCCACTCAGGTTGTTTAAATACTACATGAAGTATATTCTTTTTTTTTTTTTTTTACATTGTTAGTCACCATATACTACATCATTAGTTTTTGATGTAGTGTTCCATGATTCATTGTTTGCATATAACACCCAGTGCTCCATGCAATATGTGCCGTCCTTAATACCCATCACTGGGCTAGCCCATCCCCCAACCCCCTCCCCTCTAAAACCCTCCGTTTGTTTCCTGGAGTCCATAGTCTCTCATGGTTGTCCCCCCCTCTGATTTACCCCCTTCATTTTTCCCTTCCTTCTCCTAACGTCCTCCATGCTCTTCCTTATGTTCCACAAATAAGTGAAACTCCCTGATAATTGTGTTTCTCTGCTTAACTTATTTCTCTCAGCATAATCCCCTCCAGTTCTATCCATGTCGATGCAAATGGTAGGTATTCATCCTTTCTGATGGCTGTGTAATATTCCATTGTGTTTATGGACCACATCTTCTTTATCCATTCGTCTGTTAAAGGGCGTCTTGGCTCCTTCCATAGTCTGGCTATTGTGGACATTGCTGCTATGAACATTGGGGTACATATGGCCCTTCTTTTCACTATGTCTGTATCTTTGGGGTAAATACCCGGTAGTGCAATTGCTAGGTCATAGGGTAGCTCTATTTTTAATTTTTTGAGGAACCTCCACACTGTCTTCCAACGTGGCTGCACCAACTTGCATTTCCACATGAAGTATATTCTTAAATATTTCTTGAATTCATTGGCAAAGCTTTACTTTTTTTAAGGGAAGTGAGACCTTGAATTCACCCAAACTTCAGTTTTTCTCCTATTACCCTTCTTTCCCTGCATGATCATATTAAACATATTAAACAGTCCCCGCTCTAGCTCAGGGCCTGGGGCCCAGAACGTGTCAAACACCTGTGTAGTGATTAGAATACTCCAAACCATGTTCTGTAACCTTAACTTTTGACCAGATTACTTTGCTGTTTTCCTATCTTGCACTTTGTGTGGGCAGAATTTTCACAAGCCAAAGACCCCTGCTCAGTCCCGAGGTCGGCCCAGTGGTGGTGAGGATTCCTGGCAGGGTAATGGTGACAGAGAACTGCCTCACAGAGGAGGCTCCAACTTTGAGAAAACCCAGGGAATGAAAACTGGGGCCAACTTACTTTCCATCCAAATGAATTCCGAGACTTTTGTTTTTAACAAAATGCTTTTATTTCTATTTTTTTTAATAGAATGCATTGTTAGGTTCTTGCATGAACTATCAAAAGGCATTGATATTTTTGCTTTAACTCTTTCTTCCCGGTCACAGAAAGGGGGTAGAAAAGATCTGCTGAAGTCAAGCCCAGCAGAAGCCACATGGCGCGAGGCAGTGAAGGGGTCACTTGCGGCGCTGGTGCATGGAGCGTGATGGTCAGTAGTCGTCGTAGTTGACGTTGGCTCCGTGCCTGAAGCTGTCCAGGCTCTGGGGACCAATGGCTGCGTCCTCGTCATAGTGACGTTGGTAGTAATCATAGTAGTCATGCCCATTCCGACCTCTGTTTAGCCAGTAAGTGATGTCATCTTCAAATTTCTGGAGAAAAAGAGAAAAACAGAGAACGGATTTTAGGACACAGACTCCTCCTAGACCACATCTTACCTCTGGAGAAAACTCTGTGATGGCTTTTCTTCGGTGATTAACAGCTCTTACCAAGAACCGCTGGTCATGACGGTATTCTGAGCTGAGGTCAACACAGCCAACTAAAGAGTGCAGATAAAAGCCATTGTCCCCAAAGGAGTACACACCCAAACCCTTGAAAACTTCCATGCTGTGAGTTCTAAATATACTCGACACTCAACTATTTTTCTATTTTGGGAAAAAAAATGGACATCTCCCAAGGAGAGCGATAGCTTGGCCTGACCCCCAGGCACTGCACGCATCTCCTAAACATTGCCTTCTCTCCCTGTCCCATCCTGTGCCTGGCCCACTCTAGTGCACAGAGTAGATGCTTGATAAATTAAATCAACCACCACCCTGGCATGGTCGAGCCACCCATACTTGCAATGGTGACCTTTTATACCCATGGTGTTGGTTAGAACCTGCACAGCTGCACTTACTCATTCCACAAATGCTGATTACATGGGCCCAGCGTGTCAGCCCTGTGCTGGGTACTGAAGGGCCACCCAGAGCAAGTAGGACAGATTCCCTTGCCTTCCTGCCTGCAGTTGCTGAGAGACACAGGAAAAGAGACAGTTGCATTTAGCAGGAATAAAAGGGAAGGGGAAGAACTGAAGCGAGTGAGAAGCATAGGACTTGCAGGTTTACAGCTGGGGAAGCTGGTCTTTGCTTTCGATGCCTCTCATAAAGGAAAGACTAACTCTTTGTCAGTAGTGAAAGTGCAAGACGATTCTAGATGGCTGCTCGCATGGGTTGATGCTGACAACTCGGCGAGAGGTTTAGTATGAGGCCAAAAAGGCGGGGACGAGAGAAGGGATGACCCAGCGAGGCTGCAGGGTATCTAAAAGTTTGGGTCCAATTTTTCTCAAAATGGGGTCAGCACACTCCTGCATCCAAATCTCTTAAGGATGCTATAAAGTGCAAGTTCGCAGGCACCCTTCCACGCTGCCTGGATGGAATTTTCCAGTGGCTGGGTCGCAGGAGTCCGAAGCTGGAAGGCTCGGCCTCACCCGTGATGGTGTTCTCTGTGGCCACCCACCTCGGGTGAGGAGTAGGTCAGCCTGTGCCACGCTGGTGAGCACCGCTCTGCCCCTCCTCTGTTTGCTGAGCCCCAGGGGCTCTGGCTTCTGCTCAGTACCCCCCACCCCACCTCTGCCATGAAAGCAAAAATGTTTGCTTTCCCTACAACGCCACAGCTTTTCCCATAGTGAACTCATCTTTTCCCTTGGTTTCTTGCATTTTATAATCGTGTTTGAAGTTTTGGCAGACCTCAGACCTTGAAACATCAAGGTTTTTAAGAAATTAAAGAAATGTTTTGCAAGTACAGAAGTAACACAGACTCATACTTTACAAATCGATACGTGGGAGTGGGACAGAGGAAAAGGGGGATCATAATTCCACTGCCAAAGACAACTATAACTGACATTTTGATGTATTTCCTTCTAGTCTCTGCTATGAATATTTTTTTTAAAGATTTTATTTATTTATTTGACAGAGAGAGCACAAGCAGGGGGAGTGGCAGGCAAAGGGAGAAGCAGACTCACTGCTGAGAAGGGAGCCCGATGTGGGGCTTGAACCCTGGACCCTGAGATGATAAGCCTAAGCCAGATGCAGCCACTTAATTGACTGAGCTCCCCAGGTGCCCCGGTTGTGAGTTATGTTAAAGATTCCCAGGCAAAACTGTGCAGCTAAGTTACATGGGGATTCTGGGATGAATTTAAGCCCCAGCCATTTTGGACGACGGCTTCTATGGAATCCGGCTTCCTACTCCTGGTGAGAGGGATTCCCATTTGTGTGTGGTCTGATTAAAAATTCCAGTTCATGTCCCTGTATCCCAATGGAAATGTTATCCAATGCCTGGGGGGCGCTTGGCCTATCATGGGGGCTCATCCTTTGTGGAGTGAATCCCGAAGCCTAATTTTCTGTGCCCTGTTTCCCGGAGCCACGCCTCTGCCCCCCAGCACGCTGCCCTGGGGGGAGCCAGACCTCTGGTGGGAGGAAGTACCCACCGCTTCGTCGAAGCCCCTGTAGAGGAACTGCTGGTACCACTGCTGGACCTCAGGCCGGGTCCGGTCCCACAGCTGCCGCTTCTGGCGCCTCGGGCTATTCAAGAATTCTTTGGCCTTGCTCTCGTCCACTGCCACTTTAGTCTTAGCTGGAGCAGGTGCTGAAAGGAGCAATTCCCCACCCCCCAAAGTACAAAGAATGAGTTCTGTTCTTATTGGGGCGCATCACTAGTATATATCCCGCACCCCCAGCCTACCCTGCCTCAGATGGCTTTGATTTTCACTCTTACATCACATGTGATAAAACTCAGCTGTCCATCATCAGTCTCCATGCCCCTGGGTTGTAAGCTCTCCATTTGGGTGCAGCCATATCCGGGGGCACAGACTAGCCCTCAACTTCTAGGGCAAAGAGGAGAGACAAGATGTCCCGTCCTCGGCAGTGACCCACCAGGCCTAGACCCCAGCCCTCTTCGGGCCTCACAGATCACCGACGATTCAACCAAGTCTTGACAGGCACTGGCCCTTGCTTTAACACACAGCTTCTCTCAACGTCTTCCCCCTCTGGTCTCAACTATTTAAAAAGCACCACTTCTGGGGCTGGGCGAAGGGGGAGCAGCAGTGTCCCCACGTCTGCCCCTGCTCTCGGCCGCCTCATCTATACAACTGGACTGGTGTCCCCATCTTGGTGTTGCTATGAAGGCCGCACAGGATGATGGGAGTGAAGTGCTCGGTGTACTCCTTGCATCACAGGGATAAGAAGCCGTGGATGTGTCACCTCACTTCCTGTTCACCAGGGTCTCTCTCAGGGCCTGTTACTACTCTTTTGTACATAGTAGGTGCTCAATATGTATTTCTAGGCTTGACTGGGATAAGGTCTGAGGGTGTACACCAGGACTCATGGTTATCTTGGCGGCCTGCTCTCTCCCACCTCTGACAGGCTGGCCGTTCGAGAATGTCCATCACCCCAGGTGCCCCAGAGGAGCGGGCTCCCCAGCACAGAGCTCAGGGACTGGCCAGAGCCTGGTGAGCAGCTGGAAATGCTGAGAAAAATGCTGGGAGCTCCCCCAGGAGGCCCCTCACCCCTGCGAGGGGCTCCAAGTGCTCAGCACCTGGGGGATCTCTGGAGGGCTGACTGGGAAGCATGTGAATAGCACTGGGGAGCCCCACATGGTCCATGAGCAGACTTGAACCTGCCAGAAGCCCCTTTCAAACTGGGTGGGGCCCAGGGAGAGAAGAATAAAGGATCAAAGTTTCACATCAGAAATGTGGCCACCCTCCTAATTTCCAAAAGATAGAAAACGTCTTCATTTTATGGCAAAGATGACGGTTCCAAGGGAAGATGGGCTTCACGAGACCACATGATTGGTCCAACTGATCCACCTGATTACAGCGGACCCAGAACGTGCGTGGCTCCCAGCCCCTTCTGTTTCTACAACGTTTTCCTGCTGGCTACCATGTTCGTCATAGTATTTTCTCACAACGGGTGTAAGTTTACAAAGCAGATTTTTCTGTTCCACCTTGCCCTGAAGGGCTAACTGGATATAGATAACTATAATAGTACTATTCCGAGTCTACCTCACTAATGGACGTTTTATGTGCTCAAAAGGATATGCTTTAAATTTAGCTTTGTGCTCCCAAGGGTATCATGGTTCTGAAATACACAGCATTCAATTAACACAGTCGCACTGTTTCTTTTACTTTGGGGTCCACACTGACAGCTTTCAGGAAAACAATCTTCAAACATTTACCGGCAGTAATATTTACCTAATAAAATTCCTCACACATACCCACAGAGTAAGCCCTTCAGATCTGCCAGCCTTTCAAGGAGTCAACACTCCCGATGTTCCAAACACAAGATCCCAGCGAGCACACTCAACGTCGCCTTTCATTGCGATCCATTAAGAATGCCACCCTTCTCCATGCGGGGTATCCTTACCTTCCCGCTTCTGAAGCACCAGCTTGAGTTTATTTCCATTTATGCCACCTAATGGAATGAACATAGAAATTGTGTCAGAGTTGCACTGTACCCTTTAATTTCCCTAGCGCAAGAATCAGAGTTGGAAAAAGTCCCCACGTGCCCACCTTTCAATCCAGTGACCTGGTGGGCTCACAGTTTTGCTATTTTCCTCATTCCCTGTTGTGCAGGAAAAGCAATTCAGGCTGCTCCTGGATCAGACTGGTGACAATGGCCGTGGCTGACCAGGGGCATGATGATTTGAGCTATTCCCTAGGAGAAATGACACTGTTCTTTGAGCCCCTTATGTCTTATGACAAGGCCAGGCCACCCGGCACGTGAATGTTCCTGCAGACTTCCCCTTTTCGTGGTATAGTGAATGGACTAGTGTTCCCTCCTAATTCATATCCACCCAGAACCTCTGAATATGAATTTGTTTGGCAAGAGGGCATTTGCGGACATAATCAAAGATCTTGGTTTACTGTGAAGGCGGTGATATCACACTGGATATAAGGTGGGCTCGAATCCGATGGCTGGGATCTTTGGAGGAGAGGGAGAGGGTACAGAGAAGGTCACCATGGGAGGACAGAGGTGGGCAGGCACCGAGAAATGACGCTGCCACACACCAAAGAATGCACCTTAGCTCTTCAAGAATCTAGCCCAGTTTTGTAGCTCGTCTGACTCGTCTTCCAACAAGGCATTATTGGTATGATTTGCTGTGATTTTGATTCGGTTCTGAAAGTATTTCTAAGCAGTCTAAACATTTGAATAGGAAATAACATGCCTGGCCTGGTGGGATACGGTCCTCTTTCTGGTGAGTAGATGTGAGGACAGTTTTGATCCTTAAGTGCTATATGAAGAGACAAGGCTTGTCCCATGAAGTGAGAAAAGCCTCAGAAGTTTGAATTTGAATGCCTCTGGGTCCAAGTCCCTCAGCACACCGCATAGTCCATAAAGAACTATTTCACCTATTGGCTCTCTGTAGGCATCTGGATTTGAGCTATATCCAACCACCGTTAGCATAGGTATGCCAGCCACGAAGCATGGTTGGGAAGAATCTCTAGGAACCAGGGATTTTTTTTTTTTTTTGGTATATCATGCATTTATTACCAATAACCCTCTCAACTCCAAAATTGGGCACAGGGATTAAAAATAAAAGTACATCGCACTTCTCAGTAAAGCATTACTAGTAACTTTCACTAAAAATGTATAAACTTTGTCAAAAATTTACCAAGCCTTCGAATGATTTGATTACAGATACAGTGGAATACAACTGGAAAAGACGAGTCAGCAAATGGTTTCCAGAAACATCCCTGAGCCATAGATTAGGGCATAAACTAAGGTTTCCAACACCTGGGAAGGCACTCCAAAGTTGGGGTAAGTCACCCCAAGAGGTCCCCCATCAAGAGTAAATAAGCAGAGATGGGCACTTGATAGGGCCCCTGTAGAGGGGATTATTTAATCTGAGTGGAGTGGGACTACACTTAAAGGCTGTACTTCCCATCAAATCTTAAGAATCAATAAAGAAATCTATGAACACATTTGCCAAAGCAGACAGATACGTTCCTCGGCACAAATATTAGCGTTCGTTGATATCTTCACACTGGTGCACCTCTAACAGCAGCGTGGCACACACAGAATTAAGTATTGTCCCTCCACCTGTTTGCCTTCTGTAAAAGCACTTAACAATAAATGGGTGAAATGTGGCCTGATGTTGAAATAGACATCAGATTCAGGCATTTGCGATCTCGCTGCAATTTCTTAGCAGCAAATGTGTCACTACTGTTCTAGAAATGAAAGCCTCACCAGATCTCGGCTGTACAACAGAAAAGCACAGAAAAATCCTAAATTAGGAATTATTGATGTTGCCACTGTGCCAACTGCTACACACTGAAGTATAAATAAATATTAACACATGTGATCAGACACCACACTAAATTTGTTTGAAAAAAAGAACAAATGAATAGCTGTGAATTTTTTCCTATAGTACGTATTTGTTTTTTACCCCAATATCACCAGTCACTACTTCTAGGCTGATAATAGGCACTCCTGGATTTATTAAACCTTACAATAGATCTCCCAGCGGATCCAGAATTGCAGGATGCCCCCCCTTTGAAGGTGCTAACTATTAATAAACCGCTCAAGAAGGAACAATGATCATTTTCTCCATTAAATGTTTTCAGGTGTCATAAGGGCCACCTGTGGGACTTGATACATAAAGATTTCCATTTTATATCCTAAGAACTTTCACACTCCAGCTTCAAAGATGATAAATATTTTAACTGACACCTTTCACTGTGTTCTTGGTACGAATGAAATAAAATACAAATCTGAAAAGGAATGGCTTATAGCAGGTGCTCCCTCTTATTCAGAAATGGGAGGAAGGAAGCAGGAGGGGCAGATCAATCATAGAATTGACTAGCCTCTCCTGTGGTTCTGACTTAGAAGAGGAGCAATTCTCCCACTCCCAACAGGTCCCCCAGTGTTCTGGAGACCTGGGGCTTTGGCCTCCAGGGCTCTGAGCGCAGGCTAACTCCCTCCCTTCCATCTGGAGTTTGCTTTTCCATACCTGTTTTGAATAAGCAAAGTACAGAAGTAAAGGAATCAAGTTTGTCTTCTGTTGTCATTAGCCAGCTAGTCTGTAGGGGGAAGAGAAGCAGTCTCATGGGCTTGGGCAAGCCTTTCATGCCTTCCGGCCCCAGTACCCTTAGCAGGAGATCTGGGATCACCATATGCCTCCCAGAGTTGTGAGGTTCAAAGGCACTCATGCAGGCATCAGGCCACCTAGTGAACCATAAAGGAACCTACAAGTGGAAGGTAGTAGGTGAGGACAAAACCCACAGGTGGGGTCTTTGGGCTCCCAGGGTTCAGATGCCCGCACCCCCACCAAACTACTTGATTTGGGGGATGTGTATGAATATGCTCATTTTATAGGGAACGAACCTGGAATTTTCAACGGATTCCCTGAGGGCTCCACGAAGCACAGAAGGTTAAGCATTTCTCCTTGAAGAGCATTTTCCCCATCTGGGATGTGAGGCCTATGCACAGTCTGACAAATCTGGAACTTGACTTGGTTGGGAAGCGTCTGGTAAAGAACTGCCTGGAAGGGCAGCTCTATAATGATGCTTTGGAGGCTTCCGCCGCTCATAGCTCCCATTATCCCTTTGCCCCTTAAATTGGGTCCAAAACACTTCTTGCCCCTCCTTCGGACCTTGGCCCTCATTCTTTCCCAAGGTGACCACGCATGTTTGAGACCCTGCCCTTGACCCTGGTACTCTGTGGGCCCAAGCGCACCACTCCCACTTGTGCAAGTGCAAAAACCCAAGGCCCCTGTCACCCCCTTAATACTTGTCCGGGCTCGGGTTGGGTCCCTCCGCCCTCGCTCCATCACCAGTCTCCCTCCCCGGCGCCCTGCCATCGCCCCACTTACCTGGGCCCAGGCACAGCAGCAGGAGCAGCGCCAGCGCGGTCAGGGCCAGGACCGTGGACCGCGCGGAGGAGGCGGCCATGGCTGCAGCAGGAGGGCTGGAGGGAGACGCGCGCACTTCGAGCTGCTGCACGAGAAGACTGAGCTAGCGGAGACAGGGGTGCAGGCAGGCGGGCGCTCCCTACATTCCAGCCGGGGCGGGACCTGCCGGCCGGCCGGGCGCCGAGCCAACAGGCCGAGGGCCAAGCGGCCGCTTGGAACCCCACCAAGCCCCGCATCGCCCGCACCCCCTCTCACCCCGGCCGCCCCTCCGCAGGGGCGCTGCCCCTGGGCTCCAAGGCCACCGACGCGCGGGCGATGCGGGGCCACCGAGGGTCGCCGGGGTCAGGGGAAGGGGTGGGGAGATGGACCACCGGGTCCCAGCTCAGGTTTCTCTCCCTCTTCCTCTCTGGGCCGGCCTGGCTCGAGGACGACCCGCTTCCGCCCTTTCCCCTCCGCGCTAGTGCTTCCCTTCCTCCCCATCTCGCTCCCTCCCGGGCTCAGCGCCCTGCTCCCGCCTTGGCTTCTAAAGTGGCCTTTGGAATTTCCTTTATTGCGGGAGTGGCGCTTAAAGATGCCTTTGGCGGTGCTGTGTTTTGTGAGATTTTTAAAGACTCCACAGTCTGGGTTCAGAACTGCAGTTCAGGAAGACATTGCCCCCCAAACTACTTTGATAGAAAAGCCTTTCAGCAGGGACCTGGTGAACTCCGTAGGTGTTCGCAGGACAAATGGGTCCCTCTGTGGGCCCCGTAATCTGTGCACACTTAGAAGATACTAAAGTGAGGCCCAGTGACACGGTAGAAGTGCCCCCCCCCCGCCCCCAGTGCCAGACCTGCGCAAACACAGAGGACACACTAAAGGGGCAGTTGTCCCAAATGACCTGGAGCGAGTCACCTGCATTTACAAAATGGCCATGCGGGGACATTTCCTTGAGGGGCCCTTCCCACCTAATATCTGCTCTGGACTCAGCTAGATTGCTTTTCTGCAGCTGGTTTCTCACTTTTTATACCTTCCCGTGGTCAGTGATGACCATCCTGCCATAGGATTCACCCTCCATGTGATGCAGCTGGCTTTCCCCAGCAGGCAGGGAGAAAGGAGCATCTTGATTCTGAGCTGGGGGAGAGGGCGGGGGGTGGGGGGCAGATGGTGGCCCAGGGAAGAGAAAGTGTGAAGTGTGTCACAGAATCTCAAGGACCTGTGCCAGTGAGAGCCTGAAAGGGAGGGTCGGTCACACACCTAACCGTTGTAGGGAAATGCTCACCAACCCTCGGATACCTGAGGAGTCAGGGAGAAGGAGAAAAAGCACAGTAACAAAACGTGTTGGATTTACTTTCGCCCAGGGATGAGACATTTGTTAGCAGGAAGAAAACCAAAGCAAATATAAAGCCAGTGTTCTGTTTGGATTGGTATAGGACATACATTGAAGATGTTAATTGTAATCTTTCATTTATCTTGTGGTCATCATCCCCTCCAGGCTCCAAATCTCCGGCAGGATTTGCTTCAAATATAACATTTAACTTCTCTCGTAACTGGGGTCTGGTCAGAACCAAGTTCATGAAGCCACAGTAAGGATGATAGCCACCTCCCTGGACAGTGTCCTTCTTCTGTCTTTTGGGTGCAGACCTACATTTCCTCCCCTCACCCATCCCTTCCCGTTTTCGGCTGAAAATGCAGAGCAGTGATTTCTTTTCTCTCTTAATTACAAGATTCCAAGGGGAAAAAAGGTCTGCTTTAATCAGCTTATACAGTTGTAGCCTTTGAAGACAAAGTGAATATTGAATCCTAACGTTTTATGAGCCTGTATTTAAAAACAAAAAACTTTGATTGAAAAACAAGCACTGATGTCGCATTGGCAAGACAAATCAAGGTTCCTACAGAAAATTATCTTAAAATAATTGCCATAGGCGGGAAGAACATTTCCTGAGATCAGGCTTGGGTCCTTTCCCCCCTGGGGAGCTCATTCAAGTCCAGTCAACGCCCTGGGGCACCGGGAACAAGCGCCTCTTTCACAGAGAGGGCGGCGGTGGTGAGGAGACATTGCCGGAACGGTATGCAGAAGCCCAGCTGACCCTTTCTAACCAGGCAGATACACAAGATCATGTTTACTTGCAAAACAAAAGTGGTTTCCAGAAGATTTTACGGTTCCCGGATAGGTAGGACATTACACATCCCAAATTATGACCCATCTCTCCATCTCTGCCAATCAAGGAGACAGCCTCTATGGGTAAAATGTGTATTGAAATATAACATAATCCAGGAATGTGTGCAGATCTGATACATGACATCACGATCAGGAAACAACTTTAACAACCCGCCAGGGACCCGTCTCCATCACCCCCCCACACACCCCATAGGTAACATACCCTGATGGTTTGAAGCAATCATCCTTTAAAAAAATTTTAGGGGCACCTGGGTGGCTCAGTCAGTTAGGTGCGCGACTCTCCATTTCCGGGCGGGTCATGGTCTCAGGGTCCACCCCCTCATCAGGCTACATGTTCAGGAGTAAGAACATAATATGGGAAATTTGATACAAGAGACTTGGTTATGAAATGGGTGTCTTTTATGATTGTTACTTTTTTAGGCATGAAAATGGTTTTACAGTTACTTTTGAAATCCCTAAGGTATTAGAACTGCCTACTGGAATATTTATGGGTAAAATGATATGATGTATGGAATATGTGTAAAAATATTTCAGGAAAAAAGACTGACAAACATTGATAATACTTTTGCTAGGAAACCACTTAGCCATGGCTTGAACCCTAGTGGTGATGTCAATAGAGTATCAGGATACTATTTTCTGTGTATATTTACAAGTTTCCATAATCATAAGTTTAAAAAACAGAATCTCAGTGGCATCCCATTGACTATAGAATATATAACACAACACATGTCCTTCAGACTATTTAGCCTTAAAATATGGGTAATAGTTAATTTCATCCCTTGTACTTCTGGTAAGTTTTCTGATTTCCCCAAAACTCAAAATTTTGAGTAGATTCTTTTCACTTTCAGGCCTTCATAGCTTTGCCTACAACATTCCCATTCTCTGGGATGCCATCAGGTCCTACTGTGCTGGTCACCTGTCCCTATGGGGTTCAGCTGGGCAGTTCTTCTGCTCCACACGGTGTTGATGGAGCTCACTCGAGACAGTGCTCATTTGGCCGATGGCTGCCCTGGACAGTCCTGGGAAGCTGTGCTCGCGTGTCTGACACCTTAGTGGGGTTATCTGCTTAGTGGGGTAGATTCAGCTGAGATTATCACCTGAAGGGCTTCCATGTGGCTTCCATGCTGATCTTTCCAGTATGAAGATCTCAGGATGGTTCCTATGGGGAGACCTAGGGCTCCCAGAGACACCAAATCCAAGATCAATTGTTCCAAATGACAAGATGGAACTGCCATTATCTCAAGGTGTTGGCCTAGAAAGTCACATGAATCTGTGCTGCCATCTTCTATGGATCGAAAGTCACAGGACCCATCAGTTTTCGGGGTAGAGGGTACACAAAGATGCCATTTCTCAATGGGAGAATGTCAAAGACTTTGTGACCATCTCTAACCCACCATACACACCCACCCTTCAAGGCCAAGAGGTCTTTCCTACTTCTTCCTTTGGGGCCGGGAGTATGTTTTCCTTTGAATTTCCATAGCCCTTAGGTGTCCCTGAATGTTTTCCCCATTCCACCTTGGATTTATTTGTGCACTTTATTTTTCTTTTCTCCAACAGATTTTAAGCTTTTGAGCTCCTCAATCTGTTTGTCCTCATTTTTTATTGCCCCTTAAAATCGAACACTCAAAAATATTTGACGAATGAATAAATGTTGCCTTCTAAAAGCGAATCTGTGGTCACACAGATTGTGTAGAAACAAGGTCACCTGGTATGTTTCTGTTTTTTATTTTAAGTGTGATATCAGAAAAATAGATGTTCCACATAACAAAAGCTCATAGCAGCCGCTCCATGATAGTAATAAGGAAGGACCACTGCATAGAGATCCCCGCCAAGTGCCAGCCGTAGACACGGTCTAAACCCAGGGACTGGCAACCCAGGGGTTAATTTTCCCGCTCGGTGGTGGGTCTTCAAAACTCCTTTCCTGTTTATTAAGCAATTTTCATGATGGAATTTTAATAACTTTTGCCATTTCAAATAACTGAAGCCAAAGGCAGGGAAAGTGAGAACGTTTCCTCTGGATTTAAAAAAATATTGAGAAGCACAAAGTCCTTATTATGCACAGTTCTGGCTCCCTGAAAGACTCTGTAGAAGCAGATTTTGTAAGCAGGGCTCCTGATGAGGTGCCCGGGACACCCGACAGGCAGCTGTGGTCCTTAGCGCAGGTGAGCATAAATCCTCTGCTCAGGAGCCTGGAGACAGCCAAAGAGTCTTGAAAAAGAAAATGGTTATTTGTATCCTCAAGTGACCTCTGTGAGATAGGTGATGTGATCAAAGCAGATCAACATGAGGAATGAGGCCAGTTTTCCAATCTCTTTGTGCCTTGAATGCGCAGCATCTTGACCCAAAAGATCCCAAAAGTTAGAAGAGACCACGGAGCCCCAGAGCAGACTGGCACAGTGGAAGGGTAGCCACAGACACCCACATTAGGACAACTCCCCACACACATTCCCCACATTCCTTTTACTTGTGGGGCAGAGGACCCCGTGGATTACTCATACAAAGCCTAGAGCAGCCGTTCAACCACAGCACACAGAATATGGATTTTTTAGGGGGAAGTCAAGGTTCCGGAGGTGGTGGACAGCAGCACTGGGCACCAGGACCAAAGCCAGAGGCCTGCTGCCCGAGCTGGGTCCCACGGCAGCTGAGAACCAGCAAGGCCAAGCCACTACTGGGCACCGGTGGGGCAGGCAGAGGCCGAAGAAACCAACAGGCACCCCCAGCACCTAAGTGATCTCTGGCTTTATAAATGACTCAAAGCAGTCCCCTTGGCTTTTGACAAGCACATGGAATCCCAAAGAAGTGGGAGAGGGATCATGTCATGGTGCTTCTCCTGTGGATCTAGGGGTGTTGCCGATAGAACCCTACTGAATTCTATTTGGGGCCAAATAATTAGAGCTCCAACAGTTAAGTATAAGCAACACCCGCACAAGCCAATCCGCAGAACTGCCCTGATTACTTGCTCTTATTGTTCATTTCCTTTTCTTTTTGGTGGCGTTTCATTTTGTTACCTATGCATGTTGTTAATGACCGAGCACAGAATTTTAAGATAGCCTTGAACATGCACAGCCAGGGAGACGATGTCGTCCAAATCAGCCCCAGGTCAGCATTGGAGATTCGTACCTTCTGTGAAGGCACTGTATCTCCAAGAGCTCTGCGAAATAAAAAATATGATAGGGTGGTAAGAGTAAAAGAGCCTCCGTTCGTTAAGGGAAGAAAGCAGCGATGCCAACCTCCCCTCCAAGCCTGTTATCATCCCCGACGGCACCTACAGGGACAAGGGGCTCTCCGGGGAATGCAAAGTCACTGGCTTAAAGGACTGATGAGTCCCAAGCGGGTCCTGGCCAGCTCCTGCAGGGTGGGCAGAAACAAACCTCCCTCTTCGAGGTAAGGAAGCCACGAGCCAGTGGATGTGACTTGCCCATTGGCGGTTGAAAGTTTCCTGACTCAGTCTGTGCTCTTCCATTTCTTGGGTCCATTTGCATTCCGAGCTGCTGGGTGCTGGGCATGGGAAGGTGCGAGGCAGATCCTAGTCTTTAGGGGGCTGGTGGTCTGGTCAAGGAAGCAGCAGATGGACGCTGATGTCCCCGGAGCTGCAGATGGCACTTGATTTTTGCCAGCTATTTGAAAGCTATCCAGGAACCGGCGTTTTAAGGACCCCAAATAATCGAGATTTGTCTTATTAGAAACAAGAAAGATAAAGGCTTCTAGGAGTGACTGATAGTCTCTGAAGCACCTTCACATGGAGTTCATCATTTCGAACTCATGGTTCAAGGATGAGTTTCTTCCTCTCTGCCAAACACCCCTCTTTATCTTAAGATTCTGCTCAAGAGCCTTGTCTCACCCAAGATATTTACACAGGAAATTTCCTTTTCTCTTTGATGTTTATATCCCCTTAGCATATTAGTTTGCAATAGTTTAAGTATTGGCTTTGTGAGCTTTAGTCTTTGCTCTGTTTTTTTCCCCATGTATGTGTGTTGCAGGGAGGGGTGGGGGTGGGGGTGCTGTGTATTTTTCAGTCATTTTTCACACTGCATTTGTCAGACTCCTGCAGGCATTGGATGTACACTCCTGACTCATTGTTGTTTACTCCCTAACCAGTGAACTTCATCCTTGGAGAGCCGCCTGGTGCTGCAGGAAACGTGGGGGAGCCCAGGCTGCTGGAGCAGCTCTGGGGGTGAGGGGATGGAGGATTTTGTCATGGAGGTGGTTCCCAGGTGTCCTTTCCATTAGTCCTGTCTCTACTTTGAGGGTCCTGGAGGTAGGGGAGCTCCTGCACCCAAGCAGGAGTGACAGTAGTCACAGGCCACAGCCCCATGATGGTCACAGGGACCACTAGGTGAACCGTGCTATCTTCCTCTCTGCCCTGATGGGCCTTGGGCACCAGTCTCCAGAAATGCAGCCCCAGGGCCCAAACAGTAACAAATCTCTCAGAGCCCCACTTCCTCTCATGCAATTGGCTGAGCTACTCAAATAGAACTTTCCAACTTTCCCAACTGCCCCCAACCCTGAAAACCGAGTCTGAGGACATCTACATTCTCTGATGACTTTACTGAGGTATCACTGAAGTACAAGAATCCGAACTGCACATATTTAAAGTGTGTAATTCGAAGTGTTTTTTTTTTTAAAGATTTTATTTATTCATTTAACAGAGAGAGAACACAAGCAGGCAGAGAGGCAGGCAGAAGCAGAGAGAGGAGCAGGCTCCCTGCGGAGCAAGGAGCCCGATGCGGGACTCGATCCCAAGACGCCGGGATCATGACCTGAGCCAAAGGCAGTTGCCCAACCAACTGCGCCACCCAGGCGTCCCTGTAATTCGAAGTTTTGACAAATGTATGCAGTTGCATAACCACCATCTAATCATTACAGAATATTCCAACACTCCAAAAACATTCCCTTGTGCCACTTTGCAGGAACCCCCTTCTCCTGCCCTCTGGCCTCTGGCAACCACTGACCCACTTTCTACCACTATGGATTTGCCTTTTCTAGAATTCCATATGAAGGGAACCATACAGTGCTCATTCTCAAGTCTGGTTTCTCTCACTTATCATGTTGTTCTTTAATTCATTCAGGTCATTGCGTGCATCGGTATAGTGTATTGTTTTTATTGATGATTTTTACGAAGATTCCACTGTGTGGCTATGACACAATTTATTTATTTATCCATTCACCAGAAGATAAATATTTGTGTTGTTCCATTTTTTTGGCCATTAAAACAAAGCTGCTAGGAACATTCCTGTATACTTCTTTGTGTGGACACATTTTCGTTTCTCTTGGGTAAATCCTTGGCCGGCAATGGCTAGGCCATATGGGAGTGTGTGTTTAGCTCCATGTTTTAACCTCCATAGTGATTCTGAGGGTTTGTGAGACCGTCTGTTCATCCAACAGATGGGAATAGGGAATAGTGAAACACCAGGAAGGCCCTGTCTTTAGGGGGCTTACAGTTTAGAGAGAGGACGTTTCTCAGAAAAGCACATCAAGTTGTGCCGGGAAGGTGAGTGGGCTTCATGGGCTCTGGTAGGCCACGTCATGAAGCCTGTTCAGGGCAGAAGGCCATCCTGCATTCCTCTTTGTGAATGCTTCAGATAGTAGGGGTTCCCCACTCCATGGAGAAGCCATTCCCCTTCTGGAGAAGCTTTAATTGTTGGAAAGTTCATCCCTACTTGGGCTGATGTCCATTCTCTCTTATCCAGCAGGGCTTTCTGGGGAAAGACTTCTCTCCCCCGCAACCCATGAACCCACCAGACTCTTCTTAGCTCTGTCACTTACATCAGACACTCTCTTCCTTTGCCATGTTCTTGCCTCGCTGACCCTCACGAGGCCATGTTTAGGCTGCCATTCAGGAGACTTCCTTGCTTCCCATTCACTGTGGCATTCCCAGCTTACCTCCTGGGATTTTCCTCTGAGGATTACTGGGCACTGCCTCCAGGGGGTCACTGCTTTCCCTCTGGGGTTGTTGTCAGACTGAGCTGAAAGCCCCGATCACAGAGTCGCTGTGTCTCTTGGGCAGTGCCCGTCCCCACCCTCTATGAAAGTTCCATTCCAAACCACTAACCTCCGCTCTTTAGTTGGTAACTATGGTTCATAGAGCCAAGCCTTGTTGCTTCACTGCTGTCTACTTGACTCCAAGCCTTGGACAGAAAGATTAGCATAACATACTCTATTTCAAGGACTCCCCATCTTCCATGCCTCCTTCACTGGAATCTTCCCCACCATGCCCTTGCTCCTGCCCCGAGTGGCCATGGTAGGTCACCTTCTCCTCCCTCATTTTCTGCTCTCTTTCCACCGTCTTCTCCTTCAACAGGATTAGTCCTGATATTAACAATATTGTCATAAATTAATAAAAGGAATATATGACTTTCGGTCTTCTTGGGTTTGATTGCTCTAGAAGGAAAGGGATACCATTGTGGCCGGCAGAACACTGTGGGCAGGTGAAATCGCTTTCTGTGGGTTTTCTGAATGTGGTCGCCTGGGAAAGGCCACAGACCCCACCTGGCTGGTGGGAGCTGCCTCTGTAGATGTTGGCTTTGGGGTTGCTGCCCTTTCCTTCTGTGGGAGCTAAGCTACTGAGGAGGCCAGAGAGCTAGCTGTCTGTCCTTCCCAATACTTCCCTTCACAAGCGCATGTGCATAAATGCTTCAGGGTCATGGCAGGCTCTGCCCACCTCCCGGCCCTTCACCAGGTGGCTGAGACCTCCCGCCTCACATGGTGCAGATGGTCTGCCCCTTCCTGTGGGCATGCGCCATTCCTCCCCTTCAACCAGGCTGGCCTCCGCACTGTTGTGACACACAGCCTGGTACTCTTTTCTGTAAATAAAGTTTTATTGGAACAAGGCGGTGTTCCTTCATTTCTGTGTTGTCCCTGGCTGCTTTCACACCACAACGGCAGAGTTGAGTAGTTGGGAGAGAGACCATCTAGTCCTCCAGGCTAAGACCCTCCCTCGCTGGCCCATGACACAAAAAGCTAGCCACCCCCTGTCAGGAGGACCCAGTGCAAAGTGACCCCGGGAGGCCTCCTAGCCCAGGCCTCCCAAGAATGGGCAGCTTCCCTTTCTTCTCTCTGGAATCCAACTGCCATGGGAGGAGTCTGGGGCCCTGCGCGAGGAAGCCCACGTGGGCATCGTGGGTGTTACTGCCCCTGCCAAGCGCCCCACCCAATGGAGCCGTGGACTGTGTCCAGGGGACACCGGCCACAGAGCCGCCGGCTCAGCGCCACGGTGAGAAGCAACCGTGAATCATCATCGGTGCCACTGCTGAGTTCAAGTTTGTTACGCAGTAATAATATAAGCTGAGGGCCACCGCAGAGCTCAGCAATGCCTCAGCTCCGGGCCCCTGAGTGACATCTGGGGGAAGGACACACAGACAACCAGAGGGGAGGAGAGGCCAGGGGAGGCTTGAGAAGACCTGGGCACAAAGGGAGCGTAATTGAGCTGGGAGGGCAAGGCAGCCGCGGGAGAGAACGTGCCACCCGGAAGGGTTCCGGGGAGGGACTCAGAACAGGGCGGGAAGGGGCGCATCAGGGGAGGCCTCATGTGACCACTTCTGGCCAAAAGCGGAAGTCCATGTCTCAGGAGGGATGGAGGTACTGGTTAAATGTCTAAAACTAGGGACGCCTGGGTGGCTCAGTTGGTTAAGCAGCTGCCTTTGGCTCGGGTCATGATCCCAGCATCCTGGGATCGAGTCCCACATTGAGCTCCTTGCTCGGCAGGGAGCCTGTTCCTCTCTCTGCCTCTGCCTGCCTCTCTGCCTACTTGTGTTCTCTCTCTGTTAAAATAAATAAAATCTTTAAAAAAAAATTTCTAAAACTACACAACACACACCATCAGCATGTGTAGGTTTCAGGACGTGATCAGTTTTGGCCTGAGAGCCACATGTTACCTTAGTAGCGATCTTACTATATTTTAAAATTATATTTTGTGATAATGTGCAGTCTAGTACAAAGCCACAAGAACTCTGGACCAAAGGAATGCAAGAAAATACAAGAGTCCCACAGTGAGTCGAACCACAAACATAGTCTGGCCTCCTGCTGCTGCCCGGGGCATGGGGCTCTCGAGGCTTCCGGACTCCCTCCCAGAAAGTCTTCAGTGGTCATCCCCCCAGGAGAGGCTCCAAGGTGGTTGCCTGCCTGCGTGTGCTGGTCCCACAGCCTTCACTAAAGGCTGCCATTATTTTATAGTTGCCCTTTGTTAAGTCTGTCTTCATTCCAGTGTGTGGCCTCCTGTTCACATTTCCGCTGTGGACCCTGGGTGCATAGCAGTTGCCTGCGATTTCCTGTGCTTGATTTTGGCAGGACATCTTTTCCAAAAATCGACTTTAGTAAGCATTTAGAGAGCACTCATGTGCTCAAGGCACTGCCCTAATACAAGGTAGGGAGTCCAGCGTGAATGGGGCATGTCAATATACCATCTAGTTTCATTATGTGTTTTACTAGGTCTTTGCTTTACAGGATGGTGGGAAACCACTCGACCAAGGCCGCAAAATACTGTTTCTCTTTCCACAACTGGAGAAAGTCGTAGGTGGGTTAGAACATTGCCTGCTGGCTTTTGTTTTAAATCCAGCAAATGATGACCATTTCAGAGTGATATTGGGTCTGCGACCCACCAGAATTGAATTAACAGCCCAGATTAGGGCAAACGCCCAACTTGCCCCCTGTTTTGAAAGGCGGTCTCATGTGCCCAGCGCTCACTCACTAGTCTTCCACCTTCTACACCCTCCTACCCAAAACCCCCTGCTCCTATTCTAGATACGTGCCTGCATCCCCCTCTTGCGTTCCAGACCCCAGGAGTGGACGGCTGATCCAAGTCCCTTCCCTGGAACACTCGGATCTGTGTCGTGGATAACATCACTCAATGTGGCCGACGCTGTGCCTGGGAAAGTTCAGGAATTGTCAGTGACTGGGTCAGCTGTCACGTGCAGGAAGCAGTCCGCAGAGAGAGTGAAGGATGAAGTTGTGGAGGAAGGCCCGTGAGAGATGAACACCTGGGACCTTGTGGGGCAGATTCTGCCAACATGGCCTTCCTCGAGCCTGCGGGATATCCTACGTTCTAGCCAGTAAGTCCCTGTCCTTGCTCTAGGACTTTGCCACTCAAGACCAAAAGTGGTTTGCTACACCAAAAATCCCACAGAGACAGGCTCCTCATGATTCAACACCTAGTCTGAAACAGTATAAAAATAATAGAGACGATCCCACAGAACATACTCTGTTCCGATTCACATTTTTGTACTTGGGCCAAAACCACTTTGCATTTCCTGTCTGACGCCCACCGATCCTGGCATCTGGGAGGGTGCAGATGCTTCAAATAGCAGACAGCCTGCAATGCTGGAATCTGACAAGGAAAAATAAGAGAACCCATTTCCATTAATAAGAAGCGACAAGGCTCTTCAATGAATGGCTTGGACCTTTGTATAATTTTAGCATTAGCGTACTCTGTACACCTTGGGGGGGGACGTCCTTCTGCCGTTGCCCTCCCACCCCCCACATCCACGCAGACCCGTGTTGCTGAACTTAAGATCAGACTTGAATGCAATTAGCAGTTTTGTCTCTAAGATCCCACGTATAAGAAACTCGTATGGATTACACACGCCTTTTGGCCTCTTATATTAGTTGCTTTCTCTATGAAGCAAATCATATTTCGCACAGCGTGAAAAAGGCCACAGGCATCCATATACGCTATAAGAATAAAAAAAAAGAAAAAAATTCCTGAGGATAGATGCTTCTTTATCACCTCAAGCAGCTCGGTTAGTCACTCCTGCCTGTGGTATTAGGATAGACTTAAAATAAATATTGTTAGCAGAGTTTCAGAGAAAAACGCATCGGCCAAAAAGTGAGAAGAATCTGCTTCATTGCCATGGAAGTCTGCTATCTAAATCAGCCGAATGTTTCATTGGCCCAAGATTAATTGTCAAATATTTTGATGAAAAGGACTTTGATTAAGTACCACGGACTATAGATTTGAATGAAACATGTCATTTATACCAAGCTTAGATGCAAATATTTTTTTCTGGATCAACTTTTGCTTTTTCATCATAGTGCCTGATGGTGGCAAAGATATGAAGATATGAAGATATAAAGGAGACTTTAGTCATTCATTCTCTCTTGCTGCACACCCAGTTATTCCTGCCAAGGACACAAAGCCTTTCAGTGTCTCCAAAAGCATTAGACATTCAAATAGTTGGGGCGTTATTTAAACAGCAGTTATTAAAGCTATCCAGGCCATGCTTACAGATAAACCCCTTCCCCGTCTTCCTGCCTCTAGAAATGGGGAATTTAAAGCTTATTAATTGATAAAATCACCTCTATATCAAACAAGAATGGCGCAATCTTTAGAAAGGTAAGATAGTCACTTCCAGAACTCTGCTTTGAGCTTTCAAGTGTGGTATTGCCGTTACTGCTCACGTTCACAGAAGTCGCTTGTCTTTTGGTAAATTCTGTGACTTTGATTGTTTTCTGAATTTGGTAACAGGATGAAAGAGGCATGGAGGAAGAAGGGCGTGGAGAAACTCCAGTGAAGAGCAGTGTCCAAAATGATTCCTTTACTTGCACGAACCCCTCCCCCACCACACCCATGCCTGAAAAGTGGACCGGGGGTCACTTCCTTGGTTTCCTTGCACACTGACCTTCCCTGTCCTAAGTAGCTAGGAGGGCCACATGTTAACAGATACTCTCGGTCATTACTGTTTAAGATCAGTCTGGCTTTCTACAGGGAGATCATGTCTTGGAATAACTGGCATGGAGAATAGATCAGTGTTGCTAGTGAGAGGGTGGGAAAGGTTGGACAGAAAGGACGTGCCCAGACGTAGGTAGAAGCTACCTGGTTGAACTAGGGCACTGATTCTGGTATTCGGAGGGTCAAGAAACAAGAATGTTGTGGGAGGAGGGCTTGAACACATGGGTGGGAGGGCGCCCCATATTCTTCTCTTTTCTCTGGTGAGCTGGTGCTGGAACCATTGGGCTCCTGATAAAGGTCCATGGGTCAATAAACACAGCCAGCCCAAACCTTGTTGGCTTGAAATCACAGAAAGCACAATGGGACAAGGTAGTATCAGGAGCCAAAACACAAAACCAGAAAACTAACTGACCAAAAAAGCAAAATAACAACCATAGCAGAAACTCAAAAGGAAGAAAATGTGGTATAGGAATATAATCAGTAAATAGGCACTGGGTGGCGGGGTGCATGGCATCAAAACCTCAGTTATGGAGTGAACCAAAGTAGTATTGTGAATACTTGAAGCTTTGCTCCCGTGGGCAAGGGCCCAAATGTGGTGAATGTGGAAAGGCAGGCCACAGCCAAATACTTATTATTATAGGGACTTAGTGGAGAAACTACAGTGCACTGACACACAATTAAAATTCCATTACAAACAGACATGTACATTTATGCACACAAAAATGCCTGAAACAACAACAAAAGAACCTTAATGAGCGAACTTTTATGAGACAGAAATTAAAACTGTAGATAGTGTTGGGAAGTAGGCTCTACTTTTTACATAGAGATGTTTATTCCATTAGTGTTCTAGGGAGCTTAAAGCAATGGCGATGCTCAAAGAAATTATTTTGCACATTTATGTGTTTACACATCACAACAAAACCATGAGAACTTAAGGTCCCATGGGACCGTCACAGGGCTTTGCAGAGGGTAGGACTTTAAATGTTTCTCTTTGTTTGGAATGAGACTGTCAGAGACGGATCAAGCCATGGTCCTTACATTAGAAAATGCCATAGGGAGCTCCACCCCCAAGTATAATAAAGTAACTGGTACCAGACTTACTCTCTTGCTGTAAAATATCTGGAAGACAGAACACAGTATGGGAGACAATTGTTTCCAGACACTGAGCAACAAGCAACATTGGACTGCGCTCCCCAAAAGAAAGAATAAATGAGGGAGCTCTACAATCATCCTGTCTTTTTTTTTCATGGAGGCATTTTTCAGACTGTAGAACAGAAAAGGGGGACCAAGGCAAAGGACAACAATCTCCATGACATTTGGACACAGTTTGGGGTTGGGTGAGAATGAAGTGGTTAGAGTTTCCAGAGCAGAGTGGTGGAGAAAAAGGAGCTACAGAATGAAAGAGCTCAAGACTCCATGTAGGGGTCCCGTGAGTCTTTTGCTGAATACTGAGTAAGCATATGGAAGGTGAACTTCTGCAGGGTGTTATGGGTACCTACCATGGAATGATAAGCTGAAAAACACCCAAATTTTGCACAGAGCTTAAAGACATTTGTGTTCTAAACAACCAAAATGGAGAGAGTTCATTGAGTACTGGGGCTCTCACTAGTGAATCCATCTGGGTCATACCAGATAATAGGACTAAATTAAGCCCTAGTAAAAAGCTCACTAATTGTTACCGTTAGCCCACATTCACAATACTAAAAACAAGCCTGTAGTTGAGGATTCCTTTATTAAAATGATTTGCAAGTAACTTAACTGTTTGCCACAATAGAACTCAATGCTCTTTAGAGGAAAACAACAAAATCCCAGACAGGCTACAACACAGCATGGAACCAAAATCACTGGGAAAAGGAAGAAACAGGAAAAATGTGACCTATAACCAAGGGAAATAAAATCATCCAATGGAAACCGGTCCAGGAGTGTCAGAAAAGATGATGGGATTGACAAATGAGGAATTTTAAAAAGCTAAAATGATTGAAAGGAAAACATGACTGCAAAGAAGAGAGAGATGAAGTGTATATATAAAAATTCAAGTGAATCTTCAAGAGCCAAAAAATATAATAATTAAAATTTAAGGGGGCACCTGGGTGACTCAGATGGTTAAGCATCTGCCTTCGGCTCAGGTCATGATCTCAGGGTCCTGGGATCAAGCCCCACATCAGGATCCCTGCTCAGCGAGGAGCCTGCTTCCCGCCCTCTACCTGCCTCTCTGCCTACCTGTGATCTCTCTCTCTGTCAAGTAAATAAATAAAATCTTAAAAAAAAAATTTAAAAGTTTGGGTTGAGTTTGGGTTGGGGTACTGCCATCCTAAGATATCTAAGATAGATATACTTAACAGCAAGATAGACACTGGAAAAGAAAAGATCAATGATCCAGAGACCAATAAATACTACTCAAATTAAGGCAAACAGAGAGAAAAAGAAAACTGAAGAAAAATGAACATCAGTGAAGAGAAGAATAATATCAAGTAGCCTAATATATATAATATATACATATTATATATATATATTCAGAGTCCCAGAATGGGGGAGTGGGGACTAAAGAACAAATTTTTGAGCAATAATTATTAAAATTTTCCAAATCTGAAGATTTGGTATTAGTATTAGTATTTCCAAATCTGAAGATTTGGTATTAGTATTAACCCACAAATTCAATAAACTCAAAATCCCTAAACGGGTAGGACAGACACAAAGAAAACCACACAAAGGCACATTATAATTAAATTTTTGAAAACAGTAATAAATTAGAAATCTTAAAAGCAGCCAGAGGTAAAAAGTAGTATCACCTATAAGGTGATGATGATAAGAATTATCACTGACTTTTGTAAGAAACAATGCAAGTCAGAAAGCAATAGGATATCTTTAAAATGCAGAAAGAAAAAAACTGTTAATCTAGAACCAAAATTCAGTGGCAGTCTTTCAAAAATGAAGGCAAATTGGCCTTCTTCAGACAGAAAAACAAGACAAGCAAACAAAAAATACACAAATATGAGATAATTGCCAGTAGACCTATACTTTAAGAAATATTAAAAGAGGTTCTTTAGCCTTACACCAAAATGATGCCAGATGGAAATTCAGATCACTAAAAAGGAACGGAAGGCAACAGAAATGGTAAGATACAGAAATAAATGTGAGGTTATTTTTCCTTCTCTTAAACTTTTTCCTCAAAAGAAAATTGGCAGTTTAATATGAAAATAACAATACTGTGGGGTTTATCGCATACTGTGATAAAATGTTTGAGAGCCACAGCTGAACAGTGGGAGGGGAAAATAGAAATGTCTCGTGGAAAGTCT
Source organism: Nasua narica (assembly GCA_028533885.1). Lineage (NCBI taxonomy): Eukaryota > Metazoa > Chordata > Mammalia > Carnivora > Procyonidae > Nasua > Nasua narica. The sequence continues at coordinate 75,518,780 of CM052811.1, read as the reverse complement.
CATGCTTTATAAAGTGGTGACCTATGGAGTCAATGGCATTCGGGTCAAAATCGTAGAAGACATTAACATAGAAATTAACAAAGCTGATTCCAAAATTTATAAAGTAACACAAATAATCCAGAATAACCAAAACGGTTTTGAAAAAAGAAGAAAGAAGTTGGATGACTATTGAATCTGAGTTCGGGAGGTATTACAAATCTATGTAAACAAAACAGTGTGGTATGGGTGTTAAGAATAAACATACAGATCAATGGAATAGAATGCATGTATAAAGGTAAATCAACATATATGTGTTATGTGTTGATTTTCTTTTTTTAAAAAATTAATCCCAGATACGTATCTTTTATTTTTATTTTTTAAAATTTTTTGTTAAAATATAATGTATTATTTGCCCCAGGGTACATGTCTGTGAATCATCAGGCTTACACATTTCACAGCATTTGCTATAGCACATACCCTCCCCAATGTCCATAATCCTACCCACCCCCTCACCTCCCAGCAACCCTTAGTCTGTTTCATGAGTTTAGGAGTCTCTTATGGTTTGTCTCCTTCCCCATCCCATCTTGTTTCATTTCTCTTCCCCCCCCCATAACTCCCTGCCCTGCCTCTCAAATTCTTCATATCAGAGCGATCATGTGATAATTGTCTTTCTCTGACTGAC
>CM052811.1:75503385-75517619 GCA_028533885.1 Nasua narica | reverse complement strand
ACAGGTGGAGTGTTTGGGGAGTCTGGGTCGAATTCGAAAGCCAGTGTCAGCTTTCCTTTCTTCAGTGACGTTCATCAGAGCTCCCATGGGCCTGATGCTGACCAGAGGGGGAAACAGGAGGCTGGTGGACACGGGCTCTCCCTTCTGTGCAGTCAGTCCTGCCTGCCTGGCCCTGCCCCATTGGGCTTAGGAGTTCAAGGTCTCAAAGAGTAAGAATGAAAGGAGAATGACCTTTGCTCCTGCAACCTGAGAGGAACTGAGCCAACAGGCAGATTCTGTCTTCTGTGGGTAGATGCACTTGGGATGGCAACAGCAGGATCTCAGTGGAAGACCTTGCATTGCCCTTCCAAGGTCAGGTAGGGCCAAGCGGTGCCCCCTCTGTCACCACAGGAGGAGAGAGAGAGGAGATTCAGTTCTCAGCCCCCATCGACAGCAAGGAACAAGCAGCCTAATGACCGGGGGCGTCTAAGAGATGAAATAGCTCAGCTGCCAATCTAAGGATTGAAGAGAAGGGCTTCTTTGGGTCCACAAGACCCCTTTGAGTTTCCAGGGAATAACCTGGCGGCTCAGTTTCTGTGAGGTCAGAGGGCTTTTCCCGGCTGCTGTGAGCAGGAGCTACAAAAACAGAGGCTACCCCACCAGCCATCAATTCTCAGGGCTGCCAACAGGCTTTTAAGAACCCTTTGGCGACACGGAATACACAGAAATGTGTACTTATGATAAGTGTACACATCTCAAAGGATTTCTAAAACATACCAGTGTTTATGCAGATCGAGAAACAGAATGTGCCAGCCCGCCTCTAAGCAGAGCTGCCATTTTCCCAGAGAGGAAATCCCACAGGAAGTTTGATGGTTAATTTGAATATGTGAATTTCTAGCAACATGGTTGACATAGTCAGAAGTCTCATCATACATTAAGTTGTCAATTAACTGAATAGTGAGAAATATTGAAAAGTCACATTTTAATTGAACAATGTTTCCCTTTTTCAAAGCTCTTCCATATCATGAAACAATATTACTCATATTCTTTGCATTTCTCTTTGGCCTCAAAGTCTTTGGTCAGTTGATATCAAAGGATGAAGGTACCAAGGGTACGCAATGGGGAAAAGATAGTCTCCTCAATAAGTGGTGTTTGGGGAATTGGATATCCACATACAAAGAATGGAATTACAGCCTTATCTTAGACCTTCTTTTACACACAAAAGTGAACTCAAAATGGATTAATGACTTAATGTAAGACCTGAAACCATAAAACTCTAATGAGAAAGCAGAGGAAAGTCTCCTTGACATCAGTCTTGGCAGTGATTTCTTAGATATGACACCAAAACATAGGCAATGAAGGCAAAAATAGAGAAGAGGAACTCCATCAAATTAAAAAGGTTCTGTGCAGGAAAAAAAAGTAACAAAACAAAACACAAACTACAGAATGGGAGAAAATATTCGCAAGCCATATATCCAAACTACAGAGGGAACTCCCACAACTCAATAACAAAACAAAAACAAAAACAAAAACAAAATAACCAAATTGTAAAAATGAGCAAGGGAACTTAACAGATATCTCTCCGAGGAGACATACTGATGACCAACAGGTAAATGAAAAGGTGCCAACATCATTCATCCTCAGGGAAATACAAATCTAACCCACAATGAGGAACTCCTCATACCAGTTAGGATGGCAATTAAAAAAAAAAAGGTAAGCATCGGTGAGGATGTGGAGAAAAGGAATCCTTGTATGTTGTTAGTAGGGATGCACACTGATACTGACACTGCAGAAAACAGTATAAGGCTTCCTCAAAACCTTAAGTATGGGGTACCAAATGATCAGCAATCCCACTTCTGAGTACATATTCAAAGGAATCGAAATCAGGATCTCAAAGAAATATCTGTAGCCCCCTGTTCACTGCAGCATTTTTCATGACAGTCAGAACGTGGAAGCGACCTAAGTGTCTATCGATGATGAATGGACAACAAAAATGTAATAATATATTACACTGAATACTAGTTAGCTTTAAAAAAAAAAAAAAGAAGGAAATCCAGCCTTTTGCCTCAACATGGATGAACCTGGAGGATGTTATTCAAAGTGAAATAAATCAGACACAGAACAAACACTACATGATCATGAAATCTAAAAAAGTCAAATGTAGAATGGTGGTTCCCAGGGGCTGGGGCTGTGGGGGTGTGGGCATGCGTTAATCAAAGGGTGCAAATTTTCAGGTATACGAGATGTAAGTTGTAGACACCTACTGTACAGCATACTACCTGGAGTTAATAATACTGTTTTGAATACTTAAACATTTACTGAGTGGGTAGATCTCACATTACATATACTTATCACACACATACATACACACAAAGGGGACTAGAAAAAAAATCTGTTGGAGGTGGTGGATATATTACAGCATGGATTGCAGTGGTGATGGTCTCACAGGTGTATACTTATTTCCGGGATCATCAGGTGGTAGATATTAGATATGTACAGCTTTTTGTATATCAATCGTACCAGAATGATGTGCTTAAAAAACGAAGTGTTTCCCACAGGAATAAGAAGAAGAAGGAGAAGAAGAAGAAGAAGAAGGAGAAGAAGAAGAAGAAGAAGAAGAGAGGAGGAGGAGGAGGAGGAGGAGGAGGAGGAGGAGGAGAAGAAGAAGAAGAAGAAGAAGAAGAAGAAGAAGAAGAAGAAGAAAGAAGGAGAAGAAGAAGAAAGGAGGAGGAGGAGGAGAAGGAGGAGAGGAAGGAGAAGAAGGAGAAGGAGGAGGAGGAGGAGAAAGAGGAGGAGGAGGAGAGGAAAAAGAAGAAGGAGGAGGAGAAGAAGGGGAAGAAGAGGAAGAAGGGGAGGAAGGAGGAGGGTGAGGGGGAAGGTGAGGGGGAGGGAGAGAATTAAAATGTTACCAGTGCTTCCAGAATCCTGCATATGTCCCTTCTGATCATGAGACCCCCAGGCAGAACCCCTCTCCTGACCTCTAATATCACGGCTTTGTTTCACTTGTTTTTGCATTTTACATAAATGCAACTATGAGGTGTGTCTCCTGTTGTGCTTAGTTTTTTTCCCTCAATATTCTGTTATGAATGCCCTACTTCATCTCAGTGCATGTAGTTCTAGATCATCAGGTTCTCCTTAACTGTAGGATTCCACTGTGCACACATACCGCCGCATGTTTACTGGAGACGCAGTTTTAATCCACTTCTGAGTAGTGTCATTTTCCAGGATGAAGGAAAGTGCAATTTAGGTGACATCAGCCACTTCTTCAAAGATGAGAGCTCTCCATAAATTTTATTTCATCCAATTAATATTTAGGAATAATTTCTCCTTTCTCCTCCATTAATCTATTTTATCCATTTGTATTAGTAGAGCAGTCTAGGCAACGATTAGCCTTCACCAGGGAGCATCCCCACAGAGGGGCTGGACTAAGCTCTAGAAGGAGGAGTTTCTGCGAGTGACAGGAACCATCATGGAATGTTATCATGGGTGAGCCAACTCCAGTGACCTGGAGTTAATGATATCTTCCTTGCCTCCTCCCAAGGCCACTTTGAAGGCCAAGTAAAATAATGTATATATCACAAAACTGCTAACGTGGTATGATAACAGCTTAACAAAAAAGAGACATGTATATTACATTTAGGCAAAAACAAAACAAAACAAAAAACACAATGATAGGTAGTAAGCTTATGGATGAATTAATTTCCTTAATTTTACATGATAAAAAGTCTATATATTCTACACAGAGCACGCATGAGTTTTAATAAGAAATAACATTACAAAGGTCATGTCATATTTACAGAAGAGCACTGAAATCTATAAATGACAAACTAAATAAAAGTCTGCTTTTAAATAAAATACTTTAATATTTTAATAAAATATTTTAAATAAAATACTGCTGCACTGACTCACACAAAAGACTTTGTGGTGTTTTAAAAATAGAAATTTCTGGATAGTAATCTAATTTGGCAACGCTTAGAGCAGAAGCAGCCCCTGTTGAAAGATTAAAAGAAAAATAAAGTGCTTCGCAGTTGAGGCTGCCAAGAGATAAAGGGAGTCTCTGTTCCTCCCATTACCTTTCTTCAATAAGCAGGTGGCTGTTGAGAACAAGGGTTATGTGCCTGAGGAGGGCCCAACCATGCTTTTCCATCTTTTGTGGAGTTCTAGGTAGATACCTGTTTTTAGGCGCCATGATGATAAGGGGACCTTGCTACTCAGGTCCCAGCTGACTGAATCAAAATTTATATTTTAATATGATCATGAGGCAATGAATTTTAAAATATGAGATGTGGTCAATAAGGAAATTTGGGGAAATAAGGAAAAATAAAGAGAATAGTTTGGGTATTTATACCCCCTCCCTCTGGTACACTGATCTCTGTCCATAGTCACATCCCACACTTGCAGAGTTTGGCAGCTGGGTTCTCACTTAAATTCATCACAAACATTTTCCTATGTTATCACAAGCTTTTATCACCAACAGTTCATAGATCTACATAATAGTCCATCAGCGAATGTACTCTAGCTAATTCACTTTAATTACTTCTAGTTGAACTCTTGAGTGACTTAAAGTTGTTTATGTTATGAGTAATTTCACAATTAATAATTTTGTACCTAGAAATTTATATTTAGGTTTTTTCCCCCCGGGAGAGAGTCCCAGAAAAGAATTTAAGAGTAAAGCTTTTCTCTTTATAATAAGACAAATACATTCTTATTATAAAAAGTTTTTCAAAATACAAAAACACAAATCTATATATCTGGTAAATTTGCACAGACTGCCCCTCCCCAACACATACACACACATGAGTGTATGTAAAAACTGGTGAAATCTGAGTAAGGTCTATAGTAAAGTTAATCGTATTGTACTGAGGTCAACTTTCTGGTTTTGATGATTGTATTATAGTTATGTAAGATGTAACCACTGGGGGAAGCCGGGTGAAGGACACATAGGATCTTTCTGCACAATTTTTCCAACTTGCTGTGAGTCTGTAATTAATTCAAGATGAAAAATTAAAATATATGTGAGACAGAGAGAAGAAAAAGAAGTCATAAAAATCCCATCACTCAAGCACAAACCTTGTTAATGTTTTGATATATTTCTTTTCAATCTTCTTCTATGCAATAGCTAAAAATAGTGATGCAAAAAAAAAACATTTTAAAAGCCTTTAATAATCTATGCTGTGCTTGGTTAGGCATAACTTTGGTGCAATCTGTAATAACCAGCAAAGAAGAATGGGTCCTGAGAGTTTCAGGTAAGCTATGACCGTGGCACTCACAAAGGACCACCTTCAGAAAAATGTAAATTGTTCATGAACTTGGAAGCTTTATCCCTCGCTTCATTGTATGGGGCGCTATTTCTATCTCTGTCTTATCTACGTCCCTACTCCCCTTTCTTAATTTGATTGTTTTGGGGAACCTGTGAAAATGCAGGTTTGGGGGGCCATAACTGTAATTTGGTTTCAGGAGGTGCACACAGAAGGAAAAAAGAATTTTTCTAGCCAAGTGCTCAGCTCTGGCTCTGGCTGCATTTGCAGAAAAGGGACCAAAAAAAAAAAAGAAAGAAAAAGAAAATGAGTGAGGTGGTTGCAGTTAATTAATGCCCTGATTCCTAATGGGAAACAGTTAAGTAAATAGCACTGGAGAACCCTTGAACTCCCCTTCAGTTCCTCGCTCTGTGCGCTCTCATGGACCAATCTCATCTCCATGACAACCAAGGAACTTTCCTTAAAACTCACCTCAAATAGCATCTGTTGGGAGACACCAGCTCCAGTAAGCCCCTGGGCACAGGAATGTGCCCTCTACTCTGTGCTCTCATGTATCTGACCTGCTGGTTATGTTCTATAAGTTACCTACACGCCTGCCTTTCTCCCCCCAGGGCTGCGAATCTGAGAAGTTGGGTAGGAGCCCATTCTTTGTTAGACACGTTCTGCAGTATCCCACACATTTGGGAGTAGGTTCCCAACAAGTGTTTGTTAATGGGAGGAAAGCAGGAAGAATGGGAGGGAGGGGCAGTGGGAGGGACAGCGAAAGGAAGGGAAGAAGGAAGAGAGGGAGGAAGGGAAGTCAAAAGGTTCCAAAGATGTCACTGGATACAAAAGCAGCTCAATTCACTATCCCATCTCCCAGAACACCCGCCAACTTCTTGTTGTAACCTTTGCTTCCTCCTCTCTCTGAACCCTATGTCAACCTGGTAGGGCTTGTGCCCATAATAAGGTTTCTGGTATAATGTCTTATAATGTCTTAGGTACACACTCTGTTCTCAGTGATCTGTACGTAATGCCATCCCAAAGAGGGACTGGCACCTCATGAGATCATGATTGCTCATGAGCGGATGGAAGGACCTAGCAAATTATGCCTTCAAGAGACTTTCCCGGTTCTGCCCTTTGGGACCTGTGAGTTCCTTCTTGAGGGATTGCGACATATAGTGACATGTGTAGATGGAGCTCAGGGCACATTCTGGCTTCAGAAATTTCCATGACCTTGGACCAGGTACTTTAGCAACAGCTGTTTCTGCATTTAAAAAGAAAATGGGTGTATAGATCTTTCTGTTTCTTTAGTTCTGAGATTCAGGGGTGTCTTATCTGGCAGGCAGGGGTCCAAATGCCTGAGGTATGATGATAGAAGAATAAGGGATGCTTTGTTTTGCCAGAATTTTAGGGTGTGGAGGGAGGCAAGGCTGCTTCAGGCTGACCTTGGCTAACCTTGGTCCGTTAGAACGAGAAAAGGTGACGTCTCTAGTCTATTTTTCACCAGTCTGGTCAAGGAGGCATTCCTTCTTGGATGGTTGGAAGCAGACATCTACTTCTGCTATTCACTGGAATGGCCTGGGAACCTTTAGAAAACACTGAGGCCTCCGTTCCACCCAAGAAATTCTGATTTAGCTCCTCTTGGCAGGGATGACACACCCACTAGGCACACATAAAAAGCATTTTTACTTTGTTTAAAATCAAAAGAAGAAAATGAGCTTTCAGGTCAAAGAAACGGTATTAGTATGTAATATTAACATACTTGTCTTTATACCAATGCAGTAGTAAAATGTGATTTTCAATATGTTTTTAGAGGAAGAGGCTCACAAAAATCATAATATGGCCCTGGGCAGGGTTGCCCCTGTGGCACCAGGACTTTTAAAATCTTCTCAGGTGATTCTAATGTGCAGCCAGGATTGAAAACAATGGTCAAAGGGCACCCGAGTGGCTTTCTACCCTTTAATATCTCCACCTGGCCTCCAAACAACTTGCCAAAAATCTGCTTTATAAAAATTGAGATTAATTTAAATTTATAGGTTTTCAATTACATTGAAACTCTGTTTCTAGAAGTCCTCATTCAGATACTTTTTGAATGTGGCAGTGACTAGCTATGCGTAGGCCATGGACAGGGACATTTTGGTGCATGGATAGAAGGAGAGATTCTGCTGGTGGAATCACAGGCACAAAGTGTCTCTGGGTACCTGGGGGTGTCTGGATGGGCTGAGGGGGGGCAGAGATGACAGAGATGACCCCAAGTGGTCACCTGGACAGCAAGGGGGCCTTCTTGCATGTGTGGGCCCAGGGATTTCCAAGTTCTTTCTCATTTGTACTTGATCTCATTGTTGTACTTCACAACAACACTGGAAGGAAGAGTTGTCCTCACTAATGCATTTACAAGGTCAGTGGCGGCCATACATCACAGCAGGCCCCTGTTCCAAACTCCCACCAGACTGGGACCGCCTACTGTGTCAGGTGGTGTCTTATAGCCACTATAATTTGGCTGACCTCCAACCCTGAATCCTAGATAAACCAGACGCTAGAGTCAACTTGTGTTTGGGAGGAAAATGGGAGACTTTTCTTAATCTTTGCCAGCTTTTCAAAGCTTGCCATTGAAAATTGCCATTACCTCCATAATTATACAGTGATACTAGAGTGTCCGTATCTGAAATGCTCGGGTACAGGAAGCAACAGGTGACTTTTTGTCCTCCCCTTGGGAACAAGTTCTCTGGCTCTGTCTCGGGAACCTCTCCAGAGTACAGGACCACAGAACCACCTGTTGGCTTCCTGAGGGGCCCAGAGAGTGTAAACACTGACCACTGGCCCCTCCTTCCCACTGCCCCAATAAACAAGAGAAATAAGAAAAAGGAAGGCTGTTCTCTAACCTGGAGAGCAACAATCTTGGTCCTTCCTCTTGGCAAGACTAAATTGGCCTGACTCTATTTTCCAGCATGGAAACTTTTACAGCAAAGAGAAAGTGAAGAAGAAAAAAAAATACTTCTTTTTTTTTAAATTTAAGGAATGGGTCTGAAACATTAACAGATCATTGCAAAAGTGCAATATTATTCCAAAGATCTAAGGGCTTCCTTGAAACAGAATAAGACAAAACATATATATTAGGATAAATCTCTGTCACGAGAGAGGGAACATGATCGTGTTATTTTAGAAGGAACCAAATGTACTACTTTAGCCAGTAGAAATAGTACCTTATCAATCTCTGAAACAGCGGTCTCCATTTTATTTTGAGCACAATTCTTATCATTCAAAATGTCTGAGCATGTAACCCCGTGATTTATTTAGAAAGTATACATAAGTATTTCTACACAAATCTCTCATGCACACTGTAAAACCTACAAAAAGAGAAAGAGAAAAGTGAGATAAAAAAATAAATATAAATTGAGTTCTGATGTTCTTTCCCAGGCCCCAGTGAGGAGGCTGGCACTTTCCCCAGGGAATGCCCCCTTGCTTGGAAACCACAGCTCCCAACATGGAGACATGGAACGAGCCCGATGGGTCTACTGGGGACCCATCTGCAACAGCTCTGTCACATCTTTGCTAGTAAAGTGGGACATGTGGATACACATTTAGCAGGAAGATGTTGCTAGGAAAAGACAGGCCACTTACGGTTTCCAGTCCAGCATGTAAGGAGCTTAGTTAGATGTCTTCACTCCATTCTAACAACAAGTCAAATGCCGGATGAACTGAAAAATCAACATCTCTTCTTAGATTCGTCACAAGTGATATCGTCCAGTAAACCACTGCCCCCAAAGTTGGAGAGACAAAAGGTCAACTACAGAGAATCACAACTTATTGGAGCAAACAGTCACAAGCAGAAACCTCCACAGGAACCAGTGCTGGGGTAGGAGAACTTGAACTGTAACTGGTGAATTTCTGGAGGCTCAGTGTGACTGAGTTTGAGAGATAAAAAGTCCAGGGAGGGCCAGAATAAGGGAGCGCCACACTTCGGGGAGTTTTACCTACTGGAGCTCTACCAGATTTTCACAGTGAAGGTCAAAGAAAAACCCTCTCCTCCTTCCAGCAGGGGGAGGGGGAAAAGGCATATTTTTAAATACAGAGCATTCTGTTCTTCCTTAAAGTCCTGCCCTCAGGAGAAACTAGTTAACCAGAGCCTAATCTGCTGGGGTTTTATCAGAGCCTAACCACCATGAGGGAAGGGAAATATCCAATTCCAGCCCCCTCCAGGCATGCTATCCCGCCTAAGAAGAGGCAGGTGACTGAAAAGCACTAATAAAATTCATAGTTGAGGGGCACAGGCTCACCAAAAGACCGAGACTTCATCTCAGGACTGTAGAGGGCTTCCCCTTCCCCATACCCAATGTGTCACTAAAGGACTTTTTACAGCAGGTCCCTATGCCCAAAACATCATGCCTGTCTAGCAACACAAAATTACAAGGCACATTTACAGGCCAAAAAACAGTTTGAAGAGACCGAATGAGCATCAGAACCAGAGTCAGATACTACAGGGATGTTGGAATTATCCGAACAGGAACTTTTTAAAACTATAGTTTATAGCTAAAAGCTTTAAGGGGAAAAGTAGGCAATGTACAAGAACAGATGGATAATATGAGCAGAAAGATGAAAACTCTAAGAAAGGATCAAAAAGAAATGCCAGAGATCAGAAACATTGTAACAGAAATGAATGCTTTTGATGGGCTTATTAGTAGAGTAGAACCAGCTGAGGAAAGACTCTCTGAGCTTGAGGATATAACAACAGAAACTTCTAGACTGAAAAGCAAAGAGAAAGCACAGAAGAGACTATCCAAAGACTGTGGGACAAACACTAAAGGAACACACACAATGCTAATACCAGAGGGAGGAAAAAGAAAGAAAGGAACAGAAGAAATATTTGAAACAATTATGATAAGAATGTCTCCAAATTAGTGTCAGGGGACACACCACCAGCAGGATAAATGCCAAAAAGAAAAAAAAAAAACAAAACAGAAACCACACAGCTGGGCAAATCATACTTAAACTGCAGAAAACCAAAAGTAAAGGAAAAATCTGGAAGAAAGCCAGAGTTTTTCCTCTCAGATTACCTAGATTACCTAGATTACCTTTTCCTCTCAGATTACCTAGAGGACCAAAAATAAGAATTACACCTTGCTTTGCAGAAATCATGCAAGTGTGAAGAAAATGGAGTGAAATATTTTAAGTTTTGAGAGAAAAAACCCCACCAACCTAGAGTTCTTTACCCTGTGAAATTACCCTTCAAAAATGAAAGAGAAATAAAGACTTTCTCAAATGAAAATTGAGGGAAGTTGGTGCCAATAGACCTTCTCAGGAGTAAGACCTCCTTACTCAGGCATCTGAGGGATGGAATATTAGGTCTGAAGCAGTTCCAACTTCCTATTTCAAGGTTTACATTGCCCTGATTGGTTATAGTTTTTTAAAACCAATTTTTTTTTTTTAATAGCATGAAAAGAAGGAGTTAAACAAAAGTGGACATGAACTAGCTGGATGGGCTTCCTGTTTCCTCAAACCCAGAATTAAAGGAGAGAGGAAACTAACATTGATTTTTTTGGTTAACATCAAGAATTACGTTCCAGAATTACACCCTGCATTGTACATGCCTTGGCTGATTGAACAATGCTAAGTAGTAGCTGCTGTTTTCCCCATGTTACAGACAGGGAAATGGGAGCATTTTAGCAGATGGTAGAGTCAGGATTTGAACCCAAAGACAGACATTTATTCTACCAAGAAGCAATTCACTTGCAGCCTTTCCCACAGGAAAATGTCAAGAGGTGTCATACCAGGCGGAGTCCTGACTCCTTTGCAATTTAGACCAAGAGCAGGAAGAGCAAAATAACCCCCTCGGAGCACATGGAAAATAAAAATCCTGCTCACTGCTCAGGTCTGAATGTTTGTGTCCCCTCTTCTAAATTACCCCCAGTATGATGGCATTTGGAGGTAGAGCCTTTGAGGGGTGATTAGATCATCAGGGTAGAGCTCTCATGGATGAGATTAGTGTCCTATAAAAGAGATCACATAGCGCTCCCTTGCCCCTCCCACCATGGGAGGAACAGTGGCAAGATGGCTATCTGTCCAGGTCCATTTGTGCAGCTATAAGAAAATACTGCAGACGGGATGTCTTATAAACCATAAGAATTTCTCTCTCACAGTTCTGAAGGCCGGAAGTCTGAGATTGGGGTGACAGCATGATCAGGTGAGAGCCTTTTTCCAGGATGCAGACTTCTTTTTGTATCACACTGGGCATCAGAAATCTCATACGTGATTTTTTGGGGGAGGACACAAACATTTAGACCATTGCACTGTCTATGAATGAGGAAACGGGTTCTCACCAGGCACTGGGTCTGCTGGCACCTTGATCTTGGACTTCCCACCTCCAGAACTGTAAGAAAGAAGAATTTGTTTCATAAGCCACCGAGTGTACGGTATTTTTTGTCCTAGTAGCCCACAAGCACTAAGACACTCCCCTTGCCACAACCTGGCTCAGGGGAGAGCCTGGTTTGTCACTATGATGGGCAAGAGGCAGCCAGCTAGATTGTCCGTCCTTTTTCCCCCTTGGTCCCATCATCCATGGAGCAGTTTCTTAGAAGAAACTCGAGGTCACCCACCCTCCCTCTCCTTCATGGCCCTGGAGGTGGGCCATGCATGGGCAGTCAAGGGGAGGACTAGGGTGTGTTTTGGGTTCATTCTGGGGATAGAGTGGTTTTGTTTTTTTGTTTTTGTGGTTTTTTAGGAGGAAAATGAAACTAAGGAAAGTTAGACCATAGGAGGTGTTCATATTGCTTGCATTAAGCCTGATATTAGTACTCCCACATTCTAATAAATGTCTTCTCCCCAGTGTCACATCTGGTGACTTTTTCTATGCCAGAGTGAAGAACCAGACTTGAAAGCAGAAATCTTGCCATAGTTTATTTGGCAGCAAAACCTGAGCTGAAATGACATAAGACTGTTTGTGGTTTCCATTGGCCTCATCGCCCGTGAATATGCATACATTTCCCTGCAGCAACATTCATGGATTTGAAGACCGAAGCTGCCCCAGCCCCAGCCCCAGTCCCATTTAGGGATGGTTTGTAATACAGTATAAGTGGAGACTACTCTTCTTAAAGCCACAATATTCTAGATTCCCTAAGTGTCAAGGCTTTGGCTAGGCATTGTGAACCTGGGTTAGGATGGGAAGTGACCATTTATCAGAACCTGATATGCACAGGGCCTATGAGGGGCACACTCCCCAGCATCACTATCTTCAGGTAACTCAAATCCTCCTTGCACTCACGAGAAAACAAGTTCCTGGAGCTAGGCACTGAGGGAAATTGAGGCACCTGGATGTGCGGTGAGCACTAGTTGACGCTTAAGTCCATTTCCCTCCCTCTAAATGGTACCACCTCCTCTTGGCCCTAGCTTTTTATTTTAGAAGATTTGGCTCTAAGAAGAGCAGGGAATTTGCCCCCTGGGTTGGCAGCAGAAGCAGCCGGGAACCCGAGTCCTGATTTGCAGCCTCTGGTCCTGTCACTCAGGTGCATTCTTCCTCATGCTAGAGGTTTCCCCCCAAAATGTTGGTATGTGAATTTGTCTTCTCTTCACTAAACACTTGGGTTCCTGAGCCTCCCATTCCCTCCCAGATGTCCACGAGGTAGGTTTGCAAGATGACCCATAGTTTCGGTCCTTTGGGTTGTTACCACCATCACTCTGCACAGACCACCGTGCTCTGACCAGATGAACATCAGTATCTCTACAGTGCACGAGGAAGAAATCAGAGCAGCACAAGTTGAATGCCACACCAAGGAAAGTGAATACCTAGAATACAGTATCTATAGCTAGGAACAAGGCTGTGGACAGACTGTTCTTCCTCACCCTGGTGCTTCGTGGGCAGCTGGTGATTCTAAGGCCTGGACTGGAACCCAAGGTTGCCTGTGACTTCCTTGCTTCCCACACACTTGGCCTCTATAATAATGGCCACTATTTTTATTAATAAAGATAGTAATTGCAGGATTGTTTGTAATGAGCAAAAAAAAAAAAAAAACAAAAACAAAAAAAACCCACAGAGCATCTGAAACAATCCTAGGTGACCTTCCAAAGGGGACTGGTTAAATAAATCATGAGATACCCATGCAATGGGAAACCAAGCAGTGATTGGAAGGAACGACGACATGGGGCATTATGCCGATTAGTTCACCAGGTCTGTAGGTGGGATGGCGTCCTCTGCTTCTCAGTGCCACTTGCAGACCCTGCTCCCTCCTTTCTCCCTCAAAGCCTCCATCTTTGAGGCCGGCACCATTAGAATTTAGTATAGCTCTTCTTGAAGCAGGCTTCTTCCCACCCTCAGTCATGAGCTGCTCATTTCTGGAAGTTTTGACTCCTGTATCACTATCTAGCCACACATGTAATCCTTCCACACCCTGGCTTTTCAGTTCTTGACCTCCCTTCCTCCAGCAATTGTGCTCTCTTCTGCACCCTAGCCCATGGTCATGCCCTTGACAGTGACGTCACCAAAACCTGCAATGCTGCCCATAGTCTGAATTTCAGGTATTCTGCTTTCCACTGGCCCTAGCCTATTTTCCCACTCATTGCTCTCTTACCCTGATACTAACAACTTCTCAGTACCCCTGGGACTTAAAACCATGGACACCACCCATCCCATACTCTTCCATTGTTCCTCCATCTTGCATCTTTCTCTTTTTTTAAGATTTATCTTATTTATTTTATTTTTTCCCAAATATGCTTATTTTATTTTTCAGGGTTACAAGATTGATTGTTCATGCACCACACCCAGTGCTCCATACGATACGAGTCCTTCTCAATCCCACCACCAGGCTCGCCCAACCCCCGACTCCCTCCCCTCCAAAACCCTCAGTCTGTTGCTCAGAGTCCAGAGTCTCTCATGGTTCATCGTCCCCTCCGATTTCCCCCCATTCACCCCTCCCTTCCTTCTCACAATGCCCTCCATGATTTTCTTTATACTCCACACGTGAGACCATAAGATAATTGACTCTCTCTGCTTGACTTATTTCACTCTGCATAATCTCTTCTAGT
>CM052811.1:75450157-75503285 GCA_028533885.1 Nasua narica | reverse complement strand
GTGTGGTTTTGATTTGAATCTCTCTGAGGGCTAAAGATGATGAACATTTTTTCATGTGTCTGTTAGCCATTTGTATGTCTTCTTTGGAGAAGTGTCTGTTAATGTCTTCTGCCTATTTTTTGATGTGATTATTTTTTGAGTGTTGAGTTTGAGGAGTTCTTTATGGATCTTAGATATCAGACCTTTGTCTATAGTGTCATTTGTGAATATCTTCTCCCATTCTGTGGGAGTGTTTTGTTGACTATTTCCTTCGCTGTGCAGAAGCTTTTTATCTTGATGAAGTCCCAAAAGTTCATTTTCGCTTTTGTTTAAAAATCTCCCAAAAAACAAGAATCCAGGGCCTGACGGATTCCCCAGGGAATTCTACCAAACATTCAAGGAAGAAATAATTTATTTATTTTAGAGAGAGCTAAAGAGAAAGAAAAAATGGGGAGAGGGACAGAAGGGCGGAAGGAGAGGGACAAGTAGACTCTGCAGAGTGCAGAGCCCTGCATGGGACTCCATTTCATGACCCTGAGATCATTACCTGAGCTGAAACCAAGAGCCCACCACTAGCCTTACTGAGCCACCCATGCACCCCAGTCTTGTCTCTTTCTTCCCTTCTTAACTTCCTTCTTCTCTAGAACTGAGTGAGCCTGATGTCAATCATTATCTCTTTTTTGCACATACTTCCAGCCCTTTGTCCCTATCTGAGTTTGTCACACTCAGTTGGCTAAATCCCAACCCTGGATAAGTCTGGCCCCCCACCTCCCTTGCACCTGACCCACATGGTTAAGTTCATCGGGCCCTGTTTCTGCCTTGCCCACCCCAGTCTGTGGTCTCACACAGTAACTCTTTTAAAGCCTCATATCATGGGGTTCCTATGCTCAAGATCCCCCCAATGGCTCTCCGTCTCTCCCTGAGTAAGATCTGAGCTTTCCTTCCATTTCCACTACCCATTACCAATCTGACCCTCTCTCTATTGCTTTCCCCTCAGATATGTTTCTGTCATGGGAACTTTGCACTT
The DNA here is from genome assembly GCA_028533885.1 of Nasua narica. Taxonomy (NCBI): domain Eukaryota; kingdom Metazoa; phylum Chordata; class Mammalia; order Carnivora; family Procyonidae; genus Nasua; species Nasua narica. The sequence goes on along the minus strand of CM052811.1, from coordinate 75,502,279 downwards.
GCTGTTCCTGCAGCCTGGGATGCTCTTGACCCTGGATGTTGCCATGCTTTGCCCCTTCCCTTCTTCCAAACCTTTGTTCAAATGTCACCTTAGTGAAGCACTTCCTAATCATTCTATTTAAAACTGCAATCCTCTCCCACCATGACTCCCCTTATCCTTCCCCTGTTTGAATTTTTCCAGGATGTTTAATTCCTTCTACTATACTATATAATTAGCCATTTATTTGGCTTGTTGTTTTCTCCCCATATAAGAATGTATCCTCTATCATGTTCTTTTTTCCCCCCACTCCTATACCCCAGTATGCAGGATAAATAACTACCTGCTGAATGAAGAACTATTTTAAAATTGTAGATATATGGGAAAAAGGCTAGAAAATTATATTCTAATTCCTTCAAGAGTGTATACTTTACATATAAACTCACCCTTTATACATATATGTGCATGTATACACACACATATATACTTACAGTAAGTTATATACATATGTGTGTGTGTGTATAAAATTTAAATTCTTTTATAAACATGTATTACTTCTATGGCTTAAGAAATAAAAATAATAAGGAACAAATATTTTCAAAGGCTACATAAGCTCTCATCCCCCACAGCACTTTTGGGGTTTCATATAGAGAATCTACATCCTTGTAGTCTCTCTTAATGGAAGACTGGATCCCAGCACAGGATTGGACCTCCTATCTGGTCCAAGTCTGGAGAGAAGCCTCGGGCTCTTCGTCTGAAAGGTTTCACCTAGAAAGAGAGGCAACCATTGAAGTCAGAACAGTTTCTCCCTGGATGGCTAACCCCCAGATAAAAACCCTATATTCCATGGAGGGTTGAACCAAGATCAGAACTTCTTCATTCCTTGTGTTTTGGTAGAAGTCACATGGCATATATTCCCATGTAACTTGCATCTAGGACTTTACTTTTATATTCAAAAATGAAAAATTCATACCACGGTACAGCTGTCACTGTCTTTCCTCCCAACAGCAAGCCAACACCAAATGGAATTAAAAATTGTAAGTCAGACTGTAGGGTTGGAGTGTGCTTCTGTAATGGGAAAGAATGGCTATCGGTCTGAATTCCCTTCTTCTGTAAATGCCTTGGAGAGCACTACTCACGTCAACTAAGGTAGAGGGAAGAGTTTATGGCTATGTGTAACTACTGAATTGTTGCAACACGATTATATATACAGTGTTCCCAAGACGAAGTGGCCCAGCCCCTTGATGGTAATAACTTTGAGCAGACTGAAAAACTGCTCAGGGTCTGCTGCAATGGATGGCCAGGAAGATCAAGTGTCAACAATTAGCAGGATTGTCACCCAAATCCCTATGACCTCTGCCTCCTGTAGTGTCCTTGTGCAACTGCCTCCCATATTATACCAGGATCAGTCCCTGTGGCCACTAGAATATGGCGGAAGTGATGGCAGGTCACTACCAAGATGGGGTTATAGAGGTCACTGCAGCTTCTGCTTTGGTCACTCCTCTCTCTTGGAATAGTGTCTCTCTGTAGGAAGTCAACTACCAGGTCATGAGCAGCCCCTAGGGTGAGGAACCAAAGCCTCCCACCAATGAGCACATGATCCCCCAGCCCCACTCAAGCATTCAGATGACTGCAGCCCCAGCTGATGTCTAGCTTGCAACCTGATCAGAGATCCTCACCCAGCGCTGCCCTCCGAGCCACTCCCAGATTCCAGACTCCCCGGAACCTTGTGATGTAATAAACATTTGCTATCATCAACTACCATGTTTTGATAGTTATTTCATTCCTACATGAAAGTATATACCTAATTCAGATTTTGGTAACTGGAAGGAGAATGTTTCCATAACAAATACCTAAAATATGAGAATCAGTGGTCATGGGATTTTACAGAGAGCAGTGACAAAAGCCTAAGCTGCCTTGACCAGAATGTTAGTAGAATCTGAATTTGAGGAGGCTGCTGGTGAGGCTTAAAGGGAAGGGAGGAGAATCTTTCTGAACGCTGGAGGAAAGGGGATCTTCGTTACGCAGTGGTAGTATTTCACAACACTGCTGCCTGTAATACGTAGACAGTAGGAAATGTATTTAGTGAATGAGGTGGTGTAACGAAGGAGAATTGAAGGTGCCACCTGCTTTCTTCTTGCTGCTTATGGTAAAATATGAAAGAAGAGAGCAATGCATTGAGGGAAAAGGAGCCAAGGTTTGCTGTTTTTGAAGCTTTCTAGCCTCTCTGGATGGCAATTGATGCTGAAATTAGGAAATGGCTTCTGAGCAAAAATCAAATACAGGACACTCTCATAAAAGCGTAGTCCAGAAGTGAAAACAGTGTGTGACTATAAAATCCTTTGTAGAGACCTCAGAAATATCAAAGGTGGTACCTTAGGGTACCATTCATTAAGAAAAAAGGCCCTCTAAAATTTTAAGGATATGCTTCATGGACTCTATAATCATACAATAAGGTTTTTAAGAAACTTACAAGGACTACTCCTCAGGAGAAATCCCAGGTAGAGAAGGGTTTATATTGAAGAGAATTATGGGTATGGTTTTCATATAAACCCCAAGAAGATTCACACGAGACCCACAATGTTATAAGGGGAATTATATACTCAGAAACACCTCCGGTTTGGACTGACACAGACAGTTCAAAATGAAAGAAGATTCAAAATAAAAAGAAGCCTCTGAATCCCCCAACTTCTAGAAGCAGAGTAAATTGTTTCTATTACGTTTTATGTGTCATGAAAAAACAAAAGTAACTCAGAGCATTGAACAAAGAGCCCAGAAAGCAGAACCGGAGATCCATGGAGCTATTTCTGGGCGGGTGTAGGACTAAGTCCTAATCCAGGAATGGCCAACATTTGCTTAGTGGGATTTCAGAATCACTGTGAACCAGTGACTCCTTTGGACTCCCATTTTTCCTTTTGGACACAGGAATGTCTCAAAAGCTGTACCCTGCCTGTCCCCACCAAAGCTGGGTCCATAACAGAAAGATAACTTGTCTTTTTTATGTCATGGGCTTCTTCTGCATTTGAACCTGATTTTGATGATGAGGTTCTGGACTCTAAGCTGATGCTGTAATGGGGTAAGATTGGCAGGGGTGAGGTGGGGAAAGGGGATTTTTGGAGGAGGCAAGTGCATTTAACATGTGAGAGGGACAGGAATCATTGGTGATCAAAGGGGGAATGAGGTACCCAATCCCTAAGATACCCCCCAGTGATTTCTTCCTCTCAGCAATCCCCTCTCACACTATACCAGGGTCAGTTTGTAAGAAAATACAACCAGAAGTTCTGGTATGTTACTTCTGAGACCAGGCTATAAAATATATTGAACCTTCTGACTTTATTGTACCTATCCTCTGTCTCATCATCCACTCACTCTGGGGGAAGCCAGCTACCTTTTCTTTTGTGAGCAGCCATCTGTGGAGGTTTGCATGGCGAGGATCTGAGCCATTTCACCTGCAGTTACCTGAGGGAGTTTATAAGTGAATCATCCAGCCCCACTCAAGCCTTCAGATGACTGTAGCCCCAGCCCAGAACTTTACTGTGACTCCGCAAGAGGTCGCCATACATGACTTCCCAAGAACGGCAATCCCAAATTATTGACCTCTCCATCTGTGTGAAATAATGTATCTGTCGTCTTCAGCTGCTCAGTTCTGGGGGATAATCTGTTATATGGCAGTGATAACTAATACTGTGGGCCACTTATCAAACTTCCGTTTGGGGAAGTGGAGGCATAGAGATAAGACACTCAGGTCTTTTTTTCCAAATGGAAAAAGAAGAAAACAGTCCAAGGAATACTCATGGTTCTGACTGAGAGAGGACACAGTGGTTTGGGGGAGGCGGGTATCCCTTTTCCACCAAGGTGAGGCAACTGTTGCTCAAAATTCAACAGAAACCTTTTCCCTTAAAAGTGGTGGTGTCCTTTAATTCTCCCAACACCTTGAAGGCAAAGTTCAGGAGAGAGGCTGCCTGGGAACAATCATAAGTGAGAGCGATGTTAGGTACGACCTACTGGAAGGAGAGGAGGCGGGCTTTGGGGTCAGGAAGCCTGGTTCAGTACCAGCCCCTCACTCACTGGCTCTGTCACACTCCCAGTTATGTGGATGCTCAGCCTCTTTGCCACACTTATCTGTTAGAACATCTATCCTGTGGATTGACCTGAAGATAGGCACCCAATGGCACTCCCTCCTTCCCTGGTTCATGCACAGATTGAGGGCATTTGATGATGTTAGCCACCCTACCCCCACCCCTAATTTACTTCTAATATTTCAGGTGCAGAAGTATTCATTCCTGGGGAAAACTAACCCACCAAACTCAATTGTAGGCCACACTTGGTGACAGTTTAAACATGCCTGGAACTTAAGTGTGTAAGTATGTGCCGAATGAATAAGTGGATAAATGTAGGAACTGTGTAAACAAATGATGGGCCATGTGCCTCAGCTATTGCGACAGGTTGTTTCCTAAACCACCTAATTTAGGTCCAGAAGCTAAATTTTCCATTAGGTAAATTTCAGCATTTATTCAGGTTTAGCTACTGGTGAGTACGGAAGCAGGGCTTAGAAGTCAGGTCCCTTGCTGTCTAAGGCAGCTCTCCTCCTTGTGTAATAAAGATTTTGTCTGGTCTTTGTCCCTAGGAGGAAGCTTCTAGGCCCTTGGAATTTTCCAAGTCATAACAGTATTTTTGTTATTGGTGGTAGGCTCCAGGGACCACGCCTGAGTTCCTTCTAAGATGACTCAGAACAAAAGGCTGGTCATGGCTGAAATAGGAACCGGGTGATCAGAGGTTTAGGGCTTTGAACCAGGTAATATCAGCCCCACCTCCTGGGAGGGGAGAGGGGCTGGAGACTGAGTTCAGTCATGTGATCAATGACTTTATCAATCAGGTCTGCTTAGGGAAACCAGAATAAAAACTCTGGATACTGAAACTCCATTAAACTCGCTGGTGGGTAGCGACACATGGACGGGCCGGGAGACTAGTGTACCTTGATTCCATGAGGAGAGGACAGGATAGTTCCACATATGGCATCCTTCCAGACCCCACCTATGGGTCTCTTCTTTGGGCTGCCCTGAACTGTAGATATAGTGCTGTCTTGACTTTTGTAAGTCATTCTAGTGAATTATCAAACCTGAGAGGATCATGACAGCCCTCTGAATTTGTGGCCAATTGGGCAGAAGCGTGGGTGGCCTGAGAGCTCTGAACTCGTGGCTAGTGCCTGAAGCAAGAGAGGTATTCCTGGGGACCGTGTCCTTAAATCTGTGCGATCTGTGCTAACTTCTGGTTGGTTAGTGTCGGAATTGCACTGCAGTATTGCATACCCACCAAACTTGGCTGTCTCTGTCAGATTTCTTGGGATGTATAGATGAGCTATTTTTCAAAAATAAGCTTGTATAAGCTATTTAAATAAGAGTGGATGGGGGCACCTCGGTGACTCAGTAATTAAGCATCTGCCTTCAACTCAGGTCATGATCCTGGGGTCCCGAGATGGAGCCCCGCATTGGGTTCCCTGCCCAGTGGGAAGCCTGCTTCTCCCTCTCCCCCTCCCCCAGCTTGTGATCCCTCTCTTGCTGTCTCTCTGTCAGATAAATAAATAAAATCTTTTAAAAATAAATAAATGTGGATAGGCATGTATAAGCAATTTTTAAATACATGTATAAGCTGCAATATTTGAAAGAAAAAAGATGCTAGAAGTGAATTTATCAGCAAATCCAAGGTTTCCAAAATAAATGAAGGGTTATAGAAATTCAGCCAGTATAACATTGTAGATAGAGATGTGGACAACGTAATATCAATAGTACATGATTATAAATACATATAGGGATGTTAAAAACGCTAGCCAATTTAGACTTCTAGTAAGTTGATTAATGCTTAATTAAAATTTTACATTATTGGAATCCCTAAGCCAAAATTATTTTTTCTAGTTTATGTGCTTATTATTTATATTTGCTTTTAAATTATTTCAACTCATTTATTGAAAAAGTATTCACTAGCTTATCAAAGTTAAAAAAGGTTTAAAATCAGACATAAAAAAGTACAAATTAGTCATGATCCTTGGTAGGATGTTAGCCTTTGAGATTTGGAAATCCTGTACTCTATTAAAGCCCTCGTCTTTTGGTGTTTGGTTTGATTTTTCTCAGATGTGAATGGGCAGAGGACCCCCTATAGAGAAGACTGGTCTGAAAGGCAGGGACTTACTCTTCAGCCAAGGAGAACCTGGGCCAAGCAGATGGTCTCGTCTTCTCAAAGGTCCATGGCTCCAAGTTGGGTGACCCCTGCCCTCCCTCACAGGAAAGACATAAGAGGAACTTAGCCTCCATCCTTTGTGATGTCTGGCATTGCCAGATGAGGTCCCAACACCATAACTCATCTGTACCCATTAGTCAAGGACAATTTCACGTGGAAAGGGCCCCACATGATAGAATTCATGAGAATTATCTTGGAGCAGTTATTTCTGCAACTTGGGTTGGCTTTTGCTTTTTAGTCATATGGCAAAGAACAAAAGGAACCTCTTCAAAGGGCCAGCAAAAAGTCTTTTTAGCTTCGTAAATAATTTGTCAGTGAAACTACAGGTGGGAAAGATATATTTTGCCTCACTTGAGTGCCTTGGAAATTGAGAACTCCTGTGTACAGAGGCTTTGAACTCTCCAGGAGAGTGTGGGGGAGCGGGAATGTCTCATTTCCAAGGCCCATTAGAGCAGAAAATACAATCCCTCCCGGGCTCTCCATCTGTCAGGTAGGCTGGTTTTTACCCCTCTCCTCTCCTGCCTTCCTGCTGCCCTGGCTCAGCATTCTAAAGTCCTCGCACTCACCCCAGAGAGCACTCTGTGCCCACCGTGCTCTCTCCCCATCACCAGAGGGTGGCAATTGTAAGTGACATCGTAAGTTTCCGGGCGATGGCTGGGTCCTCTGCGAGCCATGCGGTCCTGCCCCAGGCTTGGGCTTTCTTGTTGAGATCTCCCTTCACCTTTCCCCCACGTCACTCGGTTTGGTCACTTCACACATGTTGAATGCATTTCATTGTCTTGTTTCCCCCCAGTTGCTTTATATGTTCCTGGATTGCAGCTAGCCATATATTCCCACTGGCTCTGAAACACATTTCCATTCTTCTTCTTGGTCTGATCAAGTATTCCTAAGGGTAGTGTGGTATTTCACACCAGTGTGAGACACCCCTGATGCTCAGAAACAGCTCTCTCTCCACCAAAGGAGCCCAGGCATGACAAAGCCCTTGGAAAATAACATTTTTTTTCAGCTTCATCTCTGTTTATTTTATTGAAACAAAACTAAAAGTCACCACTCAAAATATTTGAGGAGAAAATACTTCTTCCCCCAAATTCAATGGTTTATTTTCTCAGAGGAAATAAAGACTCATTCATTGCTGCACTTTTGTAAACAAAATAATATAAGCTACTCAATTCATTTTCTCAAAAATTGTTTTTGTTTTTATTTTATTTTTTTTTATGATCTCTTCCATGCTTGGCACCAGAATTTAAAGATGATTAACTTCACCCTCTTCTCCAGGCCCTGTGGTCTAATGTGGAGATGGAGAGAGGTCACAGGGGAAGCACGGGGCAGCGAGCCAATGTTCGAAGAGCCAGACGCCAGGGTGCTGTGGGTACCAGGGTCATCTGTCAGTCAGAGGGAGGAGTCAGGAATGAACTTCTGAAATATAAGAGGGCACCAGCCCAGAGAGAGGGCTGGAGATGTGGAGGACACTCTTCAGACAGAGTTCAAAGAAGTTCTAGTGGTTTGGGGAAGCAACTGCCCAGAGTGACTGGGACTGTGGTGAGCTAGGATGAGACACCTTGGTAGTATCTTGGCGGCCATGTTAGACAGGTGGAATATTCTGGTGGAGAACTTGTGCTCCAGCGGGCTTGGGCATCCCTACGTGTGTCCTGGGGTGCGTGCAACTCAACTCCTCTTTCCTCCCAGCATCTTTTCATCCCTTTGAGCTCTTACTTTTGCCCTCTCTTCTGAGAGGCATCTCGTCCTCAGACCCGTGGCTCTTTCGGTCCCACCTGCACACATGACGCAGTCACTGTGCTACCTGGCCCCACCTACCAGGGTCCTCCTACTCGACTTGTGAGCCCGTCCCTTGGTGTCTCCTTCAAGAATAAGTCCTCATAAGTCATGAGCCATCACATGAGAGAACCAGTCAATTCATTCATAGTATTACTAAAAACATATGTGACTTTAATGTAGTACATATCTTCCAAGAATTTTCATTTTCACAGTAGGGCAAGCATTGAACTGAGAAGTGGATCTCCAGAGATGCAATTTCAGGAGAATATGGCAAGCATCCACTCCTGTCCAGATTAAACCCCAAATACTTTTATTTTATTTTTTTAGTGTTACAAAATTAATTGTTCATGCTCCACACCCAGTGCTTCATGCAATACGTGCCCGCCTCAATACCCACCACCAGGCTCACTGATCCCCCCACCCTCTCCCCTCCAAACCCCTCAGTTTGTTGCTCAAGAGTCCAGTCTCACATGGTTCATCTCCCCCTCCGATTTCCCCCCATTCACTCTTCCCTTCCTTTTCACAATGCCCTCCATGTTTTTCCTTATGCGCCACACGTGAGACCATAAGATAATTGCCACTCTTTGCTTGACTTATTTCACCCACATAATCTCTTCTAGTCCTGTCCATGTTGATACAAAAGTTGGATATTCATTCTTTCTGATGGAGGCATAATATTCCATTGTATAGATGTACCACATCTTCCTTATCCACTCATCTGTTGAAGGGCATCTTGGTTCTTTCCACAGTTTGGCGATTGTGGCCATTGCTGCTATGCACATTGGGGTACATGTGGCCCTTCTTTGTATTGCGTCTGCTTCTTTGGGGTTATAACACTATCCTGGACACATCCCAGGAGGTTTTTACATCCTTTTTTTTTTTTTTTTAAATTCTTGGCACAATCCTTTTGGTTATTAAACCTACTCTCTTCTATCAGAGGGATATCACAGGAAAAATCTTGTTTTGTTTTTCAGAGTCCCAGCTAGTCTCTGGCTAATAGATAGCTATACCAAAAGTTATATTGTCAGTATCCATTCTCTAGAAAGAGAGTCTTAATATGGGGACATGGGAAGAAGGTGAAAGAGAGCACCCCTTTCCTAAAAAAGGGTGCAGGGGTTTTTGTTGTAGACTTAGCTGGTGTTCCTAGAAAGGAGAAAGGCGGGCAGTTAGGTAAAGAAGGAACAGATCAGAGGGAATCATCTCCCAGATTAACATGGAAAGAGCAACTGATGGAGACAAGACCAATGGTTGCGGCCCAGCTGTGGCCATCAGCCCATGGGGACACGAGGTGCTTTGGAATGTCTGCGAGCCACTGTGCCTTCAGTATGGCCTGGTGAGCCGCCAAGCAGGAAGGCGCATTTATGAGATATGTAGAGGATGGCACTAGCTTTAGTAATATATCAGCCACTTGCAGAGAATAATGGGAACCTGCTACAAGAGGATGGAAATTTATGGTCAATGCAATCTGGAAAATATATAAATTGACCCAACATCATGAAGCCAAAATCCTCCTTGGGGGCACGGAACTAATCCTCTACACCTGGACACACAGGTCTAGCTTATTACAGGTTACCTCTGGTATGTGGCATTCTAGCACCCAGAAACCTTCATACAGTTCATGCAGTGAACTGTAGAGATCAGAAAGATTCTGAAATGTCTTCCAAATCAGTGGACACAGAGAGAGGGAATAAAGCATGCGGAAAACATGGAATTTGTTCTGGGTTTTAAATTTTCGACTTTGAGCCTTGTCAATGTTGAGCGAACATTTGACTGTTCTGATGGATGCTAAGAGCTGCCCTGGGCTCTGCAAGGGGTAAGCTTGTTTTTTTCTCCCCATTGCCTAGCCCAGTATGTGGACACAAAGGAGGCTCCGTAGATTGGACCCTACATCACCAACTAGAATGTGAAAGACATACTACCTCTCTACCTTCACTTTGGCTTTCCTTTTTTAATAATTTAATGGTTGGAGTGTATTCATGGAGTCATGTTAAGTACCACTTTTAGAATATTTTCATCATCTCCAAAAGAAACTGTGTGCTCATTAGGAATCAATCCCCATTTCACCCCAGTTTTTCCCCACCCAGCCCTAAGTGATGACTAACCTGTTTTTGGTCTCCGTGGACTTGCCTATTCTGGACATTTCCTATAAATTCAGTGAGACCATATGTGCTCTCTTGTGACTGGCTTTTTTCGCCTAGTATAATGTTGAAAACATGAAATTTGAAAATTTTTTTTTTTTTAAATTTTTTTTTTTAAAGATTTTATTTATTTATTTATTAGGAAAGAGAGAGAGTGAGAGAGAGCAGGTCAGAGTGAGAAGCGGACTCCCCATGGAGCTGGGAGCCCGATGTGGGACTCGATCCCGGGACTCCGGGATCATGACCTGAGCCGAAGGCAGTCGCTCAACCAACTGCGCCACCCAGGGGCCCGAAATTTGAAAATTTTATTCATGTTGCAGCATGTATCAATCCTTTACTTCTTTTCATTGCCAAATAATATTTCACTGTGTACCACATATTACTTGATCATTTATCTGTTTTGTTTGCTTTCACTCTTTGTTATGATTAGTGCTGCTATGAACATTCATGTATAAGTTTTTGTGTGAATATGTGTTTTCATTCCTTTTGGATGTATTTGAGGATAGGAACAATTTGGGGAAAGGAATTCCTGGGTCATGGTGACTGGGTTTAATCTTTTGAGGAATGACCAATTCCAAAATGGCTGTATTCCAAAATGGCTGCACCATTTCACAGCCTCCTCAGCAGAGTCTGAGGGCTCTGATCTCTCCACATTCTCACCAACACTTGTTATAATCTGCCTTTTGATGACAGCCATCTTAGCAGGGGTGAAGTGGTATCTCTATGTGATTTGGATTTGCATTTCTCTGATGGCTATTGATGTTGAGCATTTTTTTCTCAGGCTTATTGGTTATTCTGTATCTTCTTTGGAGAAACATCCATTCAGATCCTTTGCTCATTTTTAAAGTTGGGTTCTTTTTTCCTATTGTTTCTATTGTAGTTTCTATTTTTCTCCTTTTCTGTGTTTTGTCTTTTCACTTTTTTTGATGGTACTCATTGAAGCACAGAAGCATTAAATTTTGAGAAACTCTAATTTGTCTATTTTTTTATTTTGTCACTCATCTCCTTGCTGTCATATCTAAGAAGGTTCTGCTTAACACGTGATCATGGAGATTTGCTCCTGTATTTTCTTCTGAGAGATTTATAGTTTTAGCTTTTACTTTTAGGTTAATGATCCATTTCTGTGTATGAAATGAGGAAGAGGTGCAATTCCATTTGTTTGTATGTAGATATCTAGTTGTCCCTGTACCATTTGTTGAAAATACTATGCTGTCTTTATTCAATTGTCTTGAAAGTCAATAACAGGTTCATTTCTGGACTCCTAACTCTATTCCATGACTCTATACATCTGCCAGTACCATTCAGTATCGATTATCATATTTTGTAGTAGGTTTCATAATCATTGAGTCCTCTAATTCTTTTATTCTTTTTAAAGATTGTTTTGGTTATATAGGGTCTTTTGAATTATTATAGGAATTTTAGGATTGCTTGCCAATTTCTGCAAATAAGACAGCTAGGATTTTGATAGTGCATTGAATCTGTAGATCAATACAGGGCATATAGCTATCTTACCAATGCTAAATCTTCCAACCAATGAACATGGGATGTCCTTCTGTTTATTCAAAACTTAATTTTTTTCTGCAATGTTTTGTAGTTTGCAATGAACAAATTTTGCTCTTTTTTATTTAAATTTATTCCTAACTATTTTATTCTTTTTGATGTTATTATAACTTGAATTGTTTTTTTTAATTTTATTTTTGGACCGTTAATTGCTAAAACATAGAACTACAATTAGTTTTTGTGTATTGATCTCGTATTCTCCACGTTGCTGAACTCATTTATTAGTTCTATTAGTTTATTAGTCATGTCTTTTAAAATTTGTATATACAAGAATATGTCATCTGAAAATACGGATAGTTTTACTTCTTCCTTTCCAATCTGGACATGTTCGTCGCTTTTTCTTGCCTAATTGCTGTGTCCTGAAATTCTAGTACAATAGTGACTAGAATTGGTGAGGGTGGACATCCCTTTGCCTTAATCTCAATCTTAGGAAACAAATGTGCCTTTAACTGTTGAGGTATGATGCTAGATCTCCAGGACCTGGAGATCATGACCTGAGTTAAAGGCAGACACTTAACCGACTGAGTCACCCAAGCACCCCATACCTTCATTTTTGAAGAAGAATTGCATTGCATATAGAATTCTTGGTTGGCAGGTGACTTTTAGCACTCTGGATATACAATTCCAAGACTTCTGGCCTGAATTGTTGAGCAGAAATTAATCTTTTTGACGGTGCACTATTTGTGAGGAGTTGTTTTCTTGTGCTGCTTTCAAAATTTCTCATTTTCTCTTGCTTACAACTGAATGACTGAGTCTAGGTAGGAATTTCTTTGTGTTTTTCTTACCTGAGGGTTGTTTAGCATCTCAAATCTCCAGATTAATGTTTTTAATTTACTATGAGATTTCAGCAGTTGTTTTTTCAAATTTTTTTTCTCTCTCTTCTCTTGATTTTGACTTTCAGATTGCTGAGTTTCCTTTGTCTTCAATCTTTTTTCTCTGTGTTTCATTGATCAGTCTCTGCATTCACTCACCTTTCTGCAATCTGAAATCTGCTATTGAGTCCATCTAGTGATTTTTTCATTTTATTTTTTCCAGCTTTTGAATTAAGTTTTAATTCTTTTTTTTTATGATTTCTGTGGAGTCATTGTTCCGTTTTCCTTTAAGTCCTTTAAATGTATTTATAATAGGTGCTTTGAAATCTTTGTCTGCTTGATCTGAAATCTGGGCCCTTTCAGAGTCACTTTATATTGCCCTTTTTTCCTGAATATGAGTCATACTTTCCTATTTTCTTTTCAGTCTAGTAAATTTTTAAACTGAAACTGAACATTTTAGATAATATAGTGTAGCAATTCTAGATTCCATTTTATTTTTTCTTGGGGTTATTGTTCATCATTGCCTAGACTTAAACCCTGGAATCTGTCTCCACTGTGGTACATGGTAGATGTCTCTAAAGTTTTTTGTTCTTCAAATTCTTTTGCCTGCCTTTCCTAAGGGCTTCCCCTGTGTCTGTGTAAGCTCTCTGGTTAACCAATGCTTTAGGCAGTGCACAAACACCTCGAGTCCGTCAGGCTTACCTCCTCTGTCAAGGGACCAGTGTGTGGGCTGGAGAACACCCTGCAAGTAGGAGCTGTATCTCAGGTCTTTCTGGACTTTCACTTCTTGTCAGATCCATGGGTCTTCCCCAATGTGAATACTTTTCTAGTCACCCAGAGATATGGAAAGGGCTTATCCGAGAACTTTTAGGGTTCTCATTTCTAGAATTATGTTGTCAAACTCCTAGTTGGCCCATTGCTTGACCTAACGGTGTCCTCAGTCTCGAGCTATTGAAGTTGCAGGTTTTTCTTTGTTAAAGAAACCAGACTTGGACAGTAGTCAAAGTGGTCCAAATAGATTTTATTCAGGAACCATTACAATAGGGGAAATGAAACCTCTGTATAAAATTGGCTTCAATTTCAAACACAGCAAGAGTGAGTGGAGATATATAGCAAAGGAGCAGGTGATGTGGATCAGTGAATGGAAAATCACTGAGGAGATACCAGGGGTAGGGGGCAATTGTTACTAAACGGACCCAACAGAATTCTTTCTGAAGGCAGGCCAGCGTGATCGGATATCTCTAGGACAATGGTAGGGGGTGAGGAATTTGATCAGATATTGAGAGTGGGGAAGTCTCACTACACTAACTTAGCAGGACTTTTGCTAAAATTGGGCTATGCAGGCGTGAGGTCAACACCCAAGTGTGAAGCCTCATTGAGAACAGAGCTTAGAGGAAGCTGACTAATGTTGGTCAAGGACAATCTTTGTCACTTTCTGCATTCCTGTTTCCTCTTTTATTTTTTTTATAACTTAAGTTCAATCAGCAAACATATAATACATCATTAGTTTTTGATATAATGTTCAGTGACTCATCAGTTGCCTATCACCAGGTGCTCATCACATCCTGTGCCCTTCTTAATGCCCATCCCCCACTTACCTCATCCCCCCACCCATCTCCCTTTCCTCAACCCTCAGTTTCTTTCCCACAGTCAAGAGTCTCTCATGGTTTGTCTCCCTCTCTGATTTCAAGAATGTTTCTAAATTAGTTGTCTGCTTTTGTTTGAATTTCAGTCCCCCGAGATTGTTGTTTCAGACAATCCTTTTAATTTTATGTGCATTTTTCCTGAGGGGAATTGCCAATATCTTCATGCCACCGTATCTGGAAATCCCTCCAAAGACTCTCGGTCAGGGTCTTTTACAGATCACAGTGTTTTGTGAATAACCAAGTGGACAATAAGAAATCAGTGTTTTTAAACCTCTTTGGCTGTGGAACCTCCTCTTTTTTTTTTCCCTACGGGGGCACTCTGAATATATATGTGTGTAATGTTTCTTAAAGTGTAATGTGCAGAAAACTTACCTGCAGAGGCTGGGTGTTTTTTGTATGTTTGTTTTTTTAATTTTTTTCAAAGATTTTATTTATTTATTTGAGAGAGTGAGAGAGAGAACACAAGTGGGAGGAAGGGCAGAGGGAGAAGCAGACTGTGCGAGGAGCCCGTGGGCTCAATCCCAGGACCCTGAGAGCATGACCTGAGCCAAAGGCAGATGCTTAGCTGACTGAGCCACCTAGGCACCTCCTGCAGAGGTTGCTAAAAATACAGATTCCTGGGCTCCTGTCTCAGAGATTCTTTAGAAACATCTAGAAATGTTTAGAAACATTCTTGAAATCAGATCTGGGATGTGCATATAGGACTCTCTATGGGTTGTGTAAAGACCATACCTGCACCTTGGTTCTGTAGAGTGTTCCAGGTCTCAAGATCCCAGATTCTCTCCACAAAAGGCATTCACTTGGCTTCTCACAGGGTTTAAAGAGACTGGGATAGAAGAGATAGTGCTATGTGGTCACCACATCTGTTTTTATATCCTTCCTTGATGGGAACGTGTGAAACTATCCTCAGCCCCTTGTAGTTGGGAGGGGCCATGTGTCTAGATCTGGCCAAAGGTTTATGCACAAAAGTATGAGTAGATGGATTCCCAGCCACAGCAGCGAGAAGAAGCCTCTGTGTAATTCTTTCATCTCCTACCTCCCCTTCGGAGGTGAGGGTGGGGCTCTGTGAAGATGGAGGAGCTCTAGGTTCAACAGTCTTGATCCCTAAATCTCTCATAGACAACAGCTGCCCTTGGACAGCAAAGGACTTCGAGTAGGCAAGAAATGCCTTTTAAGTGCTAAGCCAGTGAGATTTAGAGTTGTTCGTTACTACATTGTGAGCCCAGCCTGGTCTGACTTAGGGTCATAGGAAGGGCAAAAGGAAAATTAGCTTCTGAAACAGCTCAAAGGATTGAGAGGGGGAAATTGCTATTAACAGGAAACCTACACTCTCAAAAATGAATGACTGGCAAACCCTAGTGTCATTTGATCTCTGCTCCTTCCACATGAGGTGATATTTACAATCCACATGCCTTTCCTGCAGTTGTTAAGGTCTGACCTTTTAAGTGGAAAACAAGGTCTTATACCTAATCTAAAGAGCAGATATAATAAAATGTCAATTAACTAGAGCTGATATATCCAGAAACTTCACTAGTAAAACAATTTTCATAGTCAGGGTGAAAACAAGAGTCTTCCTATTTTGATCTTCAGCTATACAGCATATTTTGTTAACTAGAATCCACAGCCTGAACCCCGAGCCTTCTCCTTGTCTGAGGTTTTATATGCAATGATTTTGACAATATCCAAACACTAAGGAGGAAGGAAATGAATGGTGCACTTCATAAGAGAAAAAGAATAAACAAAATTAGTAAAATTGTTTTCAGCAGGAAAATATTTAAAGTTCTCTTTATATCTAGAAAACACAGCAGCTGAGTTAAGTGTAGCTGGTTATAGTTTATCTTTAAGCACTGAGTATTAGCCTTAAGGATTCATGGCTTTCTCAAAAGTGCTTCCTGCCATCTGCCTCCCCTCTCCCCACCCTAATTCAGCACTAGTTTGTCCTTCACTTACCCTCATCTCTACTCCCCTGCATCGGAAAAGAAAATACGGTGCATGTATGTCCTATCCCTGAATTAATAATTGGAAAGCATGTTGGTTTTAGGTTGGAGGAAATTAAAAACCAGCTTGCAGCTCATAAAAAATATCGTGAACCCATTTCGTGAGGATAACAGATACACTAGGAAAGTGAAATTGTCAACCTTTCCTGCTTTGCCTTTATTAACTTTGACATTTGCATGAAAATTGAATCCTGGTTTCCTGGGGGCTCATCTGCTCCTGCAGCTTCCTCCTTACCTGAAGGCTTAATCCTCTGTTGGTGACATGATAATCAGGTCTCCAGCAAGCAATTATGATGTCACAAAGAGGCAATTATCACTTCAGGTGAGAAAATAAACAGCCCACACAAATGATCACTTGAAATCTTCATGATTATCTTAATGCAGTTTTTCCTTGTAAAGACTTAACTTCATATGAGAAAAATGACTATATGCCCAGAAAAAGAATCCACAAAGCAATGGTAAATGTTTGCATTCTAGGCTCTGAGCCAAATATTAGTACAGGTCCCCTAAATCCTTACTTACCAGTTCTCAGAGTATCTTCTTCCTTCCTCTGATGTCCACTACAAAATTTAGTGAACCCCCATAAAGATCCATCTGTTGGACCTAAATTCTCCTCCTCTTTCAAAACAAAATTGAACAAAAGTTGGGATAATGTCATGGGATAATGCTGTTAGGAAAAAAATTCACTGTACAAAAATTAGATGATGTATAAAGGCAAAGAGAAGGCAATAAAAAATCATCTAGAATCATCTAGAATCATCAGGAGAAAACCACACTATTTTGGTTCTAGTCTTTTTTTTTCTTCAGTGTATTAGTGTGAGTGTGTGTGTGTGTGTGTGTGTGGTTTATTTTAAAAGAATGAAGTCACAAAGTGGAAATCAGCTCTTTCACTGAACTATATTATCATAAGTGCCTTTGTATTGCAGTATTATATTTTAAGTAAAGGAAATCAATAGTCTTAGCATAAGAAGTAATCTAGACAGGCCATTTTTCAATGTGACTAAAGAGATAATGTTTGATTTTGGCCAGCCAGAGTATTAAATTTCCTTGACAGTCATTTTGATGACTGAGCAATTGGTTCACAGGAGTGTCCAACAGTGATGACCCATCAAGTGGGACAAACTGAAGTACAGAGGGCCAATGAGGCCAAGACCATCTGCAAAGTCCTTGTGGCTTAGGCCACTGAAGTCCTAACCGTAAACTCCAGTCACCAAATTGCTCTGAGCCCGTGTCCTCTGTAAGTGTTCTCTTTTCCAGTACACCATAACAAGGTTTTAATAGCCAACCTGAAAAGGCTTCCATACATGGTGTCTTCCCTTTAGGTTGCAAATAACTTAAAGGAAGGAGCGTCTTCTACAAAACCGTTGTAAGAGTCAGTGCTGAGGAGAGAACGTTGCCTACAAGAAACTATCCCAAGACTCTTTCAGATCGTCTTACCATCCTGAAGCTGCCCCATCTCGGAGGACTCTCAGTACCTACCACAGGCAGAATGACACGGAATGGAAGGAGGAGGAGAGAGAAGAGGCCTCTCAGGCATGGTTTCCAAGAAAGCTAGGGTCAGAAAATTAGAGTTCAGAACTTAAGGAGAAAGAGGCGGTGGAATGGCTCTGGGAGGCGGAAGAACTATAGAAGGAAGGAAATGAATAAAGTTGGTGCTGTGCAAAATAAATCGAAACGCTTTTGGGATTTTGTGAAGGAAGCGAGGAAAACCTGAAATTAGTTTTAATATAGTTCAATACAATATACTGTAATCAAATCGTTTCTTTGAGTATAATGCTGAAATGAGACTGGGCTACGCGGAACCTTGGTGTCTATCTAGGTTTCTTGCATAGAGAACGTAACACAGGCCTACGGTG
The DNA here is from genome assembly GCA_028533885.1 of Nasua narica. NCBI lineage: Eukaryota > Metazoa > Chordata > Mammalia > Carnivora > Procyonidae > Nasua > Nasua narica. The sequence continues at coordinate 75,484,284 of CM052811.1, read as the reverse complement.
GGCCCGTGCAGACACATCAAGACCTTGTTGTAGCATATTTCAATTTTCCTCTAATTATTTGCTCACAGTTCTATCACCTCCACTAGACTCTGACCTAAAGCACGGTCCTTTTGTTATTAGTGAATCTCCTCCATAAGCACGTGTATTAATTAGGATAGTCTAGCTGGCTATATCCCAAAATAAAGTGATGTCCAAAAACATGGTGATATAATGTCTTAAATGTGTTTAAAGTTTATTTCTCTTGCACATATTTGTCAGGAAGGAGCTGGTCCAGAGTTCTTTGGGTGGCTCCGTCATCTTCAAAATATAGCTCTTACCTCTGGGTCCAAGGTGGTTTCTTCAGCTCTTGCCCTCACCTGCTTATCTGAGCCAGCAGTAAGGGGAAAGGAGGAAGGGAATACTCCTCTTATTGTTTTTTTTGGTTTTGTTTTGTTTTGTTTTAAGCAAACTCCAAACCCAGCGTGGAGCCCAACGAGGGGCTTGACCTCATAATCCTGAGATCAAGACCTGAGCTGAGATCAAGAGTCTGACACTTATAACCAGGCGCCTCACTCCTCTTTTTTTTTTTTTTAAAGGCACATCCCTTTTGTTTCCCTCCTATTTCTCAGAACTTAGTTACATGGCTACATTCAGCAGCAAGGCAGGCTGGGAAGTGTCCCCTTTAGTTGTGTGACCAAGTGGCCAGCTAGAACTTGAATACCATGGAAGAAAGAGCAGATATCAGAGGGATGACTAAGCATCTTCCAAATTTGTTGCAAGTCTCACTCTCCACAATGCCCTCCCCAACTCTTCAGAGAGTTCCATTCCACCCCTCGTCACCCCAGCCTATGATCCCTCACTCTGTGTAACTTCTCTATTCACATATAAGTGTTTCATCCCTTAACCTCTGTCTTGTCAACTATATCACAATTTGCTTCAAAGACTCTTAATGTAATTTATTGCATAATTGTCTCTTTTGGTTACCCTTCAGCACTTGGCACAGCCCTTGGCACCAAAAGGCACTCCAAAGACACTTGTTGACTCAGATATTGAGGATATTAACAGAACCTCCACCAGAGTGTGAAGCCTGGTAAGGAAACTGAGTTGAATTACATATATAAATTTATGTGAGTGTGTTTTCTTTCCCCTCTCAGGTGACAACTTTTTGGATCAGTGAAGACAAGCTCTTTGGTTTTAGGGCATTCATTCTAAAGCTCTGACTGCAATCGTTTTAGCAGTGGGAATTATGGCTGGTGGCCAGACATTAAGAGACTAATCCAATTATGTTTCCAGATGTGACTATAGGTACCTGCCTGTATCACGTTTGCCTTAGGTATCAGCAATCGATTTTTCCAAATGAATTAACTCAGGCAGACATTTCTAACCTCACGTTTGGTATTGTGGAGCCACAAGGGAAGGATTTTTACATTCCTTTTATTCTTTCAAAGGAGAAAAAATATTTCACTTTGATTTTTCAAATCTCCAGTGAAAGCCTGTTCTATATTTTGGAGGAGTTTCTGATGAATATATGTTAGCCCTTTTTCTAGAATCCATTTGGGGTTGTAGGGTTTTGAATTCGATGATAATTATCCAGAAAAGGACCATTGGAGGTGAAATTTTCCTGCATGTCAGGTTTAGTGTGTCAGCCCAGGCCCTCCCTTGGGCAGGCATGGTGGAGTGAAATCAACATTGCAACCCACAACAGCTGATTAATAATTTTCGTTACACCTTTACTAGCAGGGGGAGCCCAGGAAAGCAACCTAAGCTAACTGGGCCTCAGTTTCCTTCCCTATACAATTTAGGTGGCCATATCTACCTTATTTTCTGAGTTAAATAAAGTATGTGTGACCAGAACACATACGTAGAATGGTCCTGAATTTTCCAATCCCTACCCCTAATTAGGTGTAATATTGAATCCCCTTCTTCAGTTGGGTCATAACCTCCTTTAATGATGCCTTGAGAAGATTCTATAATTTGGGGATCACTTCCCATTACAAAAATTTAGTTCAGTTTCAAGATAACACTTCAGGCGTCTATCTGATTCAAAACACTCTTCTTCCAGCACAAATGTGACCTGTGTCTCCAGGGTGGGGGTTGGGCTTTGTTCTTTCACTTCCTGGACAGGGGACGGGAGAGGAGGGGATGGCCTGGCATGGCTCTGACATGGTCTGGCGCCATTTGCTGCTCCATATGGATGATGTGTGTGTTTTCCTGGGAGGTGGTCCTCAGCTTCACCTGGCACCCCAGGACTCCCATGGGACTCTCTTGGCCACCTGCCCTGGCTGACCCCCAACTCCCACTTCTGGTTGGATGTCCCATGCCTTGACCACACCTGCGAGTTCACTTCATTTCCCCTTAGTCAGCACTTCCTCTTTCGGACTCTCCGGCCTTGGTGCTCCTTGTGTCTTGCATCTCCCTCCCTTTGAAGGTAATTTATCCTGTATAACCGGGGAGAGGACAAATCTTTCTTACTATGACTTCAAATCCCGAAGTTTATATAGTAAGAGTTGGATATATTTGATGTTATACAATTTTTTTAAAGAAACATCTTTCCCTGACCAGGACTACTCTAGGCAAATCAAGAAGAGAAATGACAAATGGAGACAACACCCACAACGACAGACAAAGGGTCATCTCTAGTATATAAGGGGCTTCTAAACACAGAGGGGGCTGGAAAAGGGAAACCAATAAAACCTATACGGTCGTCAAGCCTCACTTAATTCTATTAGCCAGATCCCAAAGGTGATTACCCTACTCTGAGGGCAAGGCTGTGGAGAAGCACACTCTCATGTATGGCTTATGGAGGTGAAATCTGACTTCAGGACTATCTAACAAAATTCCCTATGCATTTCCCTTTTGAGCCAGAAAGGTTACTTCCGGGAACCTATTTCTGAAAAATACACTGGCAACGAAAGGCAAGAAGAAATATGCGTGGTAATGTCACAGCAGCTTTCTTTGTGGAAGACCCATTTGGGGACTGACGGGGTACCACACAGCTTTCAAGAAGAGTGAGGAACACCTCGAGATAGTGCCAAGGCTGTGATCTCCAGGATGTGTTATTAAATGAACAAAGCAAGTAGAGGAAAGAAAATACGATATGCTGCCATTTATCTAAGAAAGGGGGATGAAAATATTTATTCTGATAACATGAAAGGATAGATCATATAATGAATTAACTGACTTGCCTTTAGCAGGAGAGAGAGAAAAGGTAGAGAAAACAAAGAAGCTTGACTTGTCTCAAAATATTTATATTGGGTAAAAGAGATACAAATTAGGGGCACCTGGGGGGCTTAGTCGGTTAAGCGTCGCCTTTGGCTCAAGTCATGATCTTGGGATGGAGCCCAGGGGACTCCCTGCTCAGCGGGGAGTCTGCTTCTCCCTCTACCCCTCTGCTCCTGCTTATGCTCTCTCTCTCTCTCAAATACATAAATTTTTTTAAAGAGATACGAATTTAAAAAATTGAAGAAGTAAAAACTCGGCAATACTTATTTTGTATTTTTTTTAAAAGAGGAAAAACCCTATTTCCCATGTCCTTCTAGAAGCTGACTTTAAGGAGGACATAGTAATTTATTACAGAGATAACCACCATCTATTTAACAAGCCAAACTTTGTTTCAGAAGTATCTCACATGGCGGAGAAACACTCAACATGGAGTCGGAAATTCTAGGTTCTGGGCCAGCTTCCAGCTTCCAGTAGTGGAACCGTGTGCTACTGGTGACGTTGGGGTCTTTGATCTGCCAACACAGCCGTGGATACGGCCCAACCTCAGAGTTATTACTTCTGAGAACCTGGCCGAGATGTGACCTCTGTCACCGCTCCTGTAAAAGCTAGGGGAGTCCTGCCAGGCTCAAGGATGGTGTTAAGATCAAAGATAGGCCCAGCCACCGGAGTTTGGTGGCTATTGTTACCGCCCACGAGCGGAGCTTTGGGGGTGGGGATGGGGGCAATGAGAAGGTGTGAGTGTGGATCCTTTTATAGTTCCCCACAGAACAATTCCAAAAAATAAGGCTGAGCTCCATTCCGCAACCGCGCCAGGGCTGAAGGCTTGTTCTCGATTAGACCAGTTGTGCAGACAGACCTCTTTGCCACACTAACTTGCAATTAAAGGACATTCGCCTGGAATGAAATTCTATTTTTTTATGTGGTGCCATTCAAAGAGGATCCCAGGAGCTGTTATCTGCAACTGTGGATAATTTTCTCCCCTTTAGGGTGGTCTGTGCTCTTGTCCCGTTCGAGAAGCTCTGGCTGGAAGATTTAGAACCTTCTGGGTCAGGGCACAACCTCAGGAGAGGTTGCTCTGGGCCTCCCCACGGATGGGAAATTGCCTCTTGGGGCCCCTGCCAGGCCCTCTGGGAAATGGGCACAGCCCTCCTCAAGGGCAGATCTGGTCAGTGGAGGGAGCCCGGGGACCCGAAAGAAGCAAAGCGAAAGTTGGTGGCCTCGCTTCACTTCCAAGTAAGGCTGCATTGTTTGCGATCCTGACAGTGGATTAGGAGCTGCTGGTGAGCTGTGTTTTGGAAGCGAGTGAGCCCTTTCAATGGGACCATTTAGGACCCTGAGTTACAGCTGACTGGAAATTAGAGCTGTAAGCACTGCCTCCTACCATGGGGAGGGGGGCGGGGGCCTCCTGGCCGCTGAGCACAGCTCCCAAATGTTTACAGTACTTGATAATGCTTGCTCGAATCCAGACAAGGGCAATAAAATGTGAATTAGATGGAGATGAATGTGCCACAGAGGCAGGAAGAAATCCTCGAGCAGATGTGTGTGGAAATTAATGGTGTGGTGATAACAAATCTTGATGGCCTGCACAGCAACGGGTCTGAGGAAAGGGCCCCCTCCCACGACGGCTGTTTCTTTTACAGATGAGGGGAGAGGGGGAGGGAAAAGGGGAGTAAAGACTTCTGGATTTGGTGCACGTGATGCGTAGGAAGGCGCACTTCCGGTTTGGTTCAGGAATACACTTTAATTTGTGCTGCCCAACAGCTTTTCTATAAAAGGTTCAATATTCTTTGCGGGGAAAAAAAGTGTATTTTCTTCTCTTCCTTCTGCTTTTGCTTCTTTTTCTATCTGGGCTCTTCCCTCATGTGGTCCTTCCTCAGGAAAAGAACCAGGGTGAACTTAAGTGGAGGAAGAATGATCACATTCAACCCAAAGGACATGTGGCGGAAGGCTGTGTTTCCCAAAGTAAGCTTTGACCCCTTAACCTGGGTCCGGACATTCAGAGCAATGTTTTATTTATTTGTTTGTTTTTAAAGATTTCATTTTTATTTATTTGACAGAGAGAGAGAACACAAGGGGGGGGCAGGAGAGAACTGAGGAAGGAGCCCCATGCCGGGCTTGATCCCAGGACCCTGGGATCAGGACCTGAGCCAAAGGCAGATGCTTAACTGACTGAGCCACCCAGGCATACCACCTCACCCCTCAACACCAGCAGTGTCTTAAGGGACAGTTTTATAGTCAACAAGATGACATGGAAGCAGCGCAGGCCCTCAACCTGGATGTTCTGGAAGGCTCGTGATTGACTTTTAAAAAGGAGAAGAAAATAAGACGAGAAAGGCACCCCTATGGTGATGGTGACAAGGCTGTAAAATTAAAAAGTGACACCAAAATATAGATTCTGTGATGTCGAGCGCAAATTTCATGGTGCAAAATGTGGTGTAGCGAAGTACAAAGAATGGTTAGATTTGGCTTTTGGAGAGCGGAGTTCAGATTCTAGCTGGACCACTTATTAGCCAAGAAAATTCTGCAAGTCGCCATTGGTCTGTGAGCTCTTGCTGGCTCACCTCATAGTCTTCTTACTATAGACCTAATCAGCCATTTTACTAGAGCATCCTTGTTTCAGTGCAGAATGATACTTAGAAACTACAATATGGGCACTAAGGGTGCTCGTTGCTACTAGGATGTTATTGCCTCTAAGCCCTCTTAATGGAAAATGATAAATAACACATTTTTAAAAATCATGAATGCATATTAATACCTCCATTTCAAATCATTCAACACCATATTCTTCCTCATTATCTTCAATTCTGTTTGTGCCTCCCTTATTCCATGTGAAGATTCAGAAACCTCACGGTATTTCCCTTATATTTGTTCTATTCTATGATATACTCAAAATATTTCAGAATTATTATATCAAAACCACCACCACCACCGACAAAACTGCTGAGTCAAGATTACTCAGCGGATCTTTTGCCCAGAGGATATCTCACTAAGTGTGTTTGCTTGGAGTACTGCATTCAAATTATGTAAGCTATTTCTTTTCTTCTGTGTACTTATGTTACCAATTTGACACATGGTGTCATCATTTACCTGTGTTTATCCAGCTTTAGAGTCCTTTCAAAAAATGTTTTGACTTAGTGTTATTTTTGAATATGTAAACCATTTACACAATTCAAAAGTCAGAACTATATAGAAAGTAATACTCATTTATCCTTATCTATTCCACCCTGATCTTATTTAATACCAAATTTTATTCATTCTGATTTAATCTTCCTGTGATCCTTAAACAAAAACAAAACAAGCAAATAAATAACTATTGGCTTATTTCCCCTTCAATTAACATCTATTCCCTTAGTCGGTTAAGCATCTGCCTTTGGCTCAGGTCATGATCTCAGGAGCCTGGGATGGAGCCCCACATTGGGCTCCCTGCTCAGTGGGGAGTCCACTTCTCCCTCTCCCTCAGCCCCTCCCCACCCCTTGTGCTCTCTCTCTGTCTCAAATAAATAAAATCTTAAAATATACACAAAATATAGCATGTTATTTACACGTTCTGTCTTGCTTTTTTCTCTTCATATATTTTTAAAAATATTTCACATTATTTCAAACATGAAATGAGAGTCTTTGGTCTTCACTTTTTGCAGCTGGGTAGCACTTCTTTATGCAACTGACCCTAGCTTATTCAATCATTTCTTTAAGGGAGGACATTTAGGTCATTACCAATATTTTGCTTTTATAAATAATTGCATAATGAACAATCATGTAAATATGTTGTTTTGTGTTGGCAGTGGTGTATTCTCAGGATAAGTTCCTAGACATCAGATTGCTCGGCCAAAAAATAGATACAGTGGAGCTCCGTTAGACGTCGCCAGATTCCTCTCCCTAGTGATTGTCTCATTTTGTCCCCTGTCGAGTATATATCAGAATTGTGGCTTTACTGCCTTGCTAACAGAGGGTCATACTTTGGCATGTTTGTTGATCTGTCAGATGAAAAAGGGTAACTCAGGATGGATTAATTTGCATATCTCTTATAATGATTGAAGTTGATCCTCTTTCATATGCTTAGAGGTCATTAATATGCCTTTTTCATTCTATTTTTAGTATATGTGCTGCTGAAGCCAACACTATCCTTTTTCTATGAACTGATTGTTCATGGATTTTGCTAATATTTTTGCTGGATGTTTGTTCTTTTTTTCCTCCTCTGTTTCTGAGAGCTCTATATTTATTATGGAGATTAGCCTTTTATTTGCAATGAATGCTGCAAATATTCTCCCCCTCCCATTTCTTATTTGTCTTTTGACTTTGCTTGCAGTGTTTCTTATGTAGTCAAATTTATCACCAGGTTATAAAGAAATTTCTCTATGTTTCATTTTTCAGATATATGATTTATTTGCAGTTTATCCTGTTTTCAGGTATGAAATAAGGATCAAATTTTTTTCCAAATGGCTGTCCAGTCATCCTAACAGAATGTATTAAGAAGGCCTAACTTGTGTAGAACTACCCATATGATCCAGCAATTCCACTTTTCTGTATATATACAAAGGAAATAAAATCACTATCTTGAAGAGACATTAGCACCCTTCTTTGTTGCTGCATTATTTACAAGAGCCAAGACATGGAAACAACCTAAATATTCATCAAAAGATAAACTGATAAAAAATATAAATGGATTAAAAAATATGATACACACACACACACACACACACACACACACACAGGAATATTATTCAGCTTTAAAGAAGGCTGCCATTGGTAATAACATAGATGGACCTGGAGGGCATTATTTAAGTGAAATAAGTCAGGCAGAGCAAGACAAATACTATATTATCTTACTTACACGTGGAATTTAAAAAAACCTAAACTTGCACAAACGGAGGACAGATTGGTGGTGGCCAGAGGCAAAGGTTGGGGTTGGAGGAAATAGGTGAAGGGTGTTAAAAGGTACATATTTCCGGTTATAAGTTCTGAGGACGTAAAATACAGCATGGGTGGGAGCCCTTGTTAACAATACTCTATTGCATATTTAAAAGTTACTGAGAGAATAGATCTTAAAAGCTCTCATCACGAGAAAAAAAATTATAACAGTGTAAGATGATAGATGTTAACTAAACTTATTGTGGTAATCATTTCTCGATGTGTACATATATCAGATCATTATATCGTACATCTTAAGTAAATGCAATGTATATGTCAATTTATCTCAATAAAACTGGGAAAAATTAAAAAAAATTGTCAAGTGGGTGCCTGGGTGGCTCAGTCAGTTGGATGTCCAAATCTATTTTTTTTTAAAGATTTTATTTATTTGAGACAGAGAAAGAGAGTGAGAGAGGGCACAAGGGGTGGGGAGGGGCAGAGGAAGAGGAAGAAGCAGACTCCCTGCTGAGCAGAGAGCCCGATGTGGGGCTCGATCCCAGGACCCTGAGATCATGACCTGAGCTGAAGGCAGAGGCTTAACCAACTGAGCCACCCAGGCGCCCCTGGGTGTCCAATGTTTGGTTTTGGCTCAGGCAGTGATCTCATGAGTCATGGGATGATGAGTCATTAGGCTCCACACTCAGCAGGGAGTCTGCTTGAGGTTCTCTTCCTCCACTCCTCCTCCCACTTGCACATGCACACATTCTCTCTCTTTCTCAAATTAATAAATCTCTAAAATGAATGAATAAATGAATAAATAAACAAATAAGGTCTATCTTTTCTCTGGTAATTGTAGATGCCACATTTATCACCTGGTGAGTTTCCAAGTGGTCTGGTCCATTTCTGAACCTTCTGTTCTGTTCTCTTGATCTATCTACTCATCTGCAGCATTCTGTTTTAATAATAGAGGCTTTATGTAATAGTTCGATATCTAATAAGGCTGATCCCTTGTAGGGAAGTTTTCATTTCTGGCATTTAGCAAATAGTGGCCTGTGAAGTTAGCTCCTTCATGAAACATTGACTGTCGTACATAGTGATGAAGCCCCTGGCATCTTGCACCACTGGATACATGCAGGTGAAAATCTATTTCCGATGACCTAAGCTTGGAAACTAGCTTCAACTCACATATATATAAAAGGGTTTTTTTCCTGATGATTTTAATGTACACTGTATATTCCAGATTTTATAATTTTATTTTATCAAGAAACATCAGGATTTCAGGAAAATTCTGTCACTGCTGTCAATGTTGTGTGACGTGTTTGAGTCATCAACACAACACAGCTGAATCACATTGCACCAGGAGCCGCCATCATTGGGGGTGTCTCCATTTGGGTGCAGATATCTGACTACTTCACTATGTCTTTTGCTGTGGTTAATGCACAAACACTTATTATGAAAATACATTTTTTTAAGTCATAAACTTTTTCCCCTTTATTTCTTTTCATGAATTTTAAAAATTATTTTGATTTTTTAATAACTATATTTATAGGTAGCACATACACTATAAATTTCATTTCAGAATACTGTGTAAATTTTATGTAAAGAGGGTTTAGAGTGTTATAGGGTTGGGAATCAAGGCTAGACCTGAATCCATCCGTGTTTTGCTGTTTACCCGTGTGTGCCATGGTTTCTGCAGGGCCTTTGGGAAAGGCTGGGGGCCATGTTTGCAAACCCATCAGTGGTACTGGAAGAACAATTTAGACCCATTCTCATATAATGTTGACACAATGGTGTCCTTTCTGGTAAGAGGGACAGTGTATTTTTCAGACTGTAGTAAAAGACGTAAGAGATAAGGACAAAATTCATGACCTAATTCCAGTTCCACTCCAAGGTAAACACTGTTTTCAGTTTGGTGGGTGTTGTCAGAGACTTTTTATATTAATAACATTTTAATTATTTTAATATTTAATATTTTCCATGACTTTGCGAACGTGTGTGTTGCAGGGGTAGTTTATGTTTGCAGAGAGAATGCTGCCTAGAATGTGGCTCAAATGATATTCATTGAGCCTCTTTATCTAGAAAATAGATACTAAAAATATAAGCAGGGCATGGCCTCTGCCCTCCCGGAGCTTATAAGTGGGGTTAAACACCAATATGAGCTAGCAAGCAATGGATCAGAAGATACTAAGATGCCAAATGCAAAGAGGAGTAAGAGGGAGAGATTAGAAGGGAGAGAGATAGCTCAGTCGTGGAGGGGTGGCATTCAACCAGTGTTAAGAGACAATGTCGGGGGTAATTCTAATTCTTGCAACCTGTGGGTGTGACCCTATTTGGAAAAGAAGTCTTTTTTGTTGTTGTTGTTTCCAATGTGAGCTTTTTTCCTTTTTTTCAGTGTGAGTGTTTGAATATGTTTTCAGTGTGAGTGTTTCAATACGGTGTTTGAACTCACGACCCTGAGATCAAGACCTGAGCTGAGATCAAGAGTCAGAGGCTCAACCAACTGAGCCACCCAGAAGCCCCAGAAAAGGAGTCTTAAAGATGTAATTAAGTTCAGGATCTTAAGGTAAAGAGATCATCCTGGATTATCTGAATGGGCCCTAAGTCCAATGGCAAATGCCAGTATAAGAAACAGAAGACACACACAGAGAAGAAGGCAGCCATTAGCCAAGGAACTACCAAGGACTGCCAGCGCCACCCAAAGCTGGAAAAGGCAAGGACGTACTCCCCACTAGAGCCTCCACAGAAAGCACAGCCCTGCTGACCCCCTGATTTCAAGTGTCTGGGCTCCAGAACTGTGAGAGAAGAGTTTTCTGTTGGTTTAAGGCACCTAGTGTGGTAATTTTTATAGTAGCCACAGGAAACTAAAGTGGCCAACTTGGTTTTTGTTTTTGTTTTGTTCTGCTTTTTAAAATTCTAAAACATACTTGTCTAGAAGAGTAGATGAGAAGCACCTGGATGGCTCAGTCAGTTGAGTGCCCTCCTCTCAATGACGGATCAGGTCATGATCTCAAGATCGTGAGATGGAACCTTGTTTGGGGCTCTGTGTTCAGTGGGGAGTCTGCTTGAGATTCTCTCTCCCTCTCCCTCTACCTCTACCCACGCTTGCATACACTCTCTCTAAAATAAATCTTTAAAAAAAAAGAAAAAAAAAAAGCAGGGCTCCTGGGTGGCTCAGTGGCTTAGGCATCTGCCTTTGGCTAAGGTCATAATCCCAGGGTCCTGGGATCAAGCCCCCCATTGGGCTCCCAGCTCAGCGGAGAGCCTGCTTCTCCCTCTCCTTCTCCCTCCCCTCACTCATTCTCTCCCTCTCTCTCAAATAAATAAATTAAATCTTTAAAAAAAAAAAAGAAAAGTTGATGAATCGTAAATGTACAGTTTAATAAGAAATCACGATGTGAACATATGCAGCCACGATGTAAATCATAACATAGAACATTGGCAGTTCCCAAACCCTCCATGCAGCCCTGTCTCTTCCTCACAACCATCCTTGGGCACTCCTGACTTCGGGGTTAATTGTTCCCCACTATCATGTCGAGTTTCATTACCATGTGTGCATTTCCAAGCAGTATAATTTTGTTTTCACCTGCTTTTGGATTTATAAAGGAACACACAGCACATACTTCTTGTCTTCTTTCACACTGAGTTCATGCAATTTGTCAGGTTGGTTCGTGTGGTCATGTTCATGGTGGCGAAAACACCATCATGTGAATAAGCTGTAATTCATGATCCAGTCTACTTTTGCTGGATGTTTGGATTGCTTTCACAACTGGGACAATTACATCCTTACACAAGTACCCTGGTGGTCATGGGCTTGAGTTTCCCTAAGGCATACACTCAAGAGTAGAGTTTCTATGTTTGCTCATGTTCAATGACTATGAGCCATGTTCACGATTAGTTATGTCAAACTGTTTTCCAAAGTGGTAGTTTCCATTTATCCTCCCTTCAGTCCACATCTTCATCAATCATTGGTACTATTACACTCTAAAATTTTTGCCAAGCTAGCAAGTGTTTAGTGGTATCTCACTGTGGCGTAAGTATGCATTTCCCTGGTTACTAATGACTTTGAACATTTTTTCATGTTTGTTGAATATTTAAATATTCTCTTTAGTGAAATGCCTAATTACCCATTTTAATTGGGTTATTTGCATTTTCCTTGTTCACTTGTGGGGGTTCTTCCTAGATGCTGAGTATGCTTTTGTTGGAGGTGTGTTTCCTAGGAAATACAGTCTGAGAGAGAAGTGTGCCTGAAGGACATTTATTGGTCAGTGCCCTTGGAATTAGCACCTGGAGGAAGTGGGAGCAGGCAAAGGGAGAAGTCAAGCTGTGATGTAGTCACCACAAAAGTTTCAGCCACCCGCCTGGAAGCATTGAGATCGGAATGGCCTTGCAGCGTTGATAGGAACTGTGGCAAGGTGGTGGCTGAGTCTTTATACCCATGCATGGGCCAATCACAGGATGGAGCCACCACTGGGAAAGTACATGATCTTCGGTAAAGTGGTGGTCTTCAGTTGAGGAGGAGTCCCTGAGGGTCTCGGCTGGGAGCTGTCAGCTGTAGATATTCCCAGTAGCCAGGAGAGTGAATTCTTCTGTTCTGAGACTGAGCCGGGGCTGGGGAATCCATATGGTGCACCACAGCTTTGGAACACTATAGAGCCCTTCATCAGCTATATATGTTGAAACATTCTTTTCCTGTTCTGAATCTTTTCTTGTCACTCTCTAATGGTGTTACTATGGGCTGAATTGTGTCTATGTTTTTCTCTTTGAAAAACTATTCATCTGCCTGTGGCAAGCAGTAGAAGAGCCAGTCCTTGGATCCAGGTATCTCTGTCACCTGAGCTGATGCATGTAACAATGACGTTATCTTTCCTACTGGCTCCTTCTATTGTCGGGCTGAGCATGAACGTCCATTGTCATTCAATTGCTATTAAAATTGTGGAGTGTTTTCTTGCATCCGTATTTGCACTGTGCTAGGGGATGAATCATAACCCCCTAACATTTATATTTTTAATTCCTAACGCTCAGTACCTTAGAAGGTCACTGTGTTAGGAGATGGTGGTTAAGTTAAAGAAGTGTTTAAGTTAATATCAGGTCATAAGCTAAAGCAATATGACTTGTGTCCTTATAAGAAGAGGAGATTGAGCACCTGAGCATTCATCGATGGGTGAATGGATAAAGAAGTTAATGAAATAAGTCAGGGAAAGACAAATGCTTAATTTCACTTATAAGTGGAATCTAAAAAACAAACAAATGAATAAACAAAACAAATAAGAAACAGACTCACATATATGGAAAACAATTTGGTAGTGGCCAGAATTGGGGGGAGGGGATTAAAAGGTACAAACTTCCAGTTGTAATATAAATAAGACCCAGGAATACAATGTACAGCATAAGAATACAGTTAATAATAGATAACAACTTTGTATGATGGCAGATGCTACCTTAGCTTTATTGTGATGACCACTTTGTAATGTTTGTAAGTATCAGATCATTGTGTTGTATACTTGAAAGTAATATAATGCTGTGTGTCAACTACACTTCAATAAGAAAAAAATCTGAAAAAAAGAGAGATTAGGATCTGGGCATGCTCAGAGAAAAGGCCAGGTGAAAACATGGAGAGAAGAGAACCATCGACAAGCCAAGGAGAGAGATCTCAGAAGAAACTGACTCCATTGACAACTTAACCTTGGACTTCTAGCCTGCAGAGTTGTGAGGAAATAAATTTCTGTTGTGTGAGATGCCACGTCTGTGATACTTTGTTAGGGCACCCTGAGCAAACTAATATAGGTATATTTTTAAAAATAAGCATAAGTTTGTGATGTAATTGGAGTAATTGGACATACCAATTTGCTCCTTTATGCTTCTTACATTTTATTTAAAAGATTGTTGCCTCCTCTGAGTTCAAGGAGATAATACTCTATGTTGTTTTCTAAAAGCATTGGTTTTGTAGGAAGAGGAGGGAATTCAGGGTTGTGGATTGGAGGGACAATAAAAGAGAAGTATTCCAAGGAATGGAGTAGACACAGAAAAGAGAACAGGCAAAATTTCCTGTATGAGTTTGCTGCTGCTGCTGTAACAAATTACCACCAACTTTACAGCTTAAACCACATAAATTTACTTTTCTAGGGTTCTGGAGGTCAGATGTCTCAAATGGGTCTCCATGAGCTAAAATCCAGGTACTGCCAAGGCCATGTTCCTTCCAGAGAAGGATATGTTTGTTTGCTTTAGAAGCTTCTAGAAGCCTGAATTTCTTGACTTGTGGGCCCTTCCTCCATCTTCAGGGTAGCAGGGTCAGACTGAGTCCTTTTCATGACACCTCTGTCTAGTTCTCTCTTCTGCTTCCCCCTTTCATTTATAAAGACCCTTATGATTATGTGGGGCCCACCCACATATCCAGGCTAATGTCTCCAGCTCCTAGCGAACTGATTAACAACCTGAATTTCATCTGCGAACTTAATACCACTTTGCCACATAACCTTATATTTTCATGGGTTCTGAGGTTAGGATGTGGATGTCTTGGGAAGCCATTATTCTGCTACCTACCATAGTTTCCTATATTGTTTCAGCTAACTACTATTGCTTCCTTTCTCGTGACCACCTCAGAGGATCCAGGACACTTGTCCAGATGAAAACTTGGATGTTCTCTACAGATCCAAGAAGGTTTTCTGCTCATCAGCATTGCTGATGAGGCCTGAGATTCTACAGTACTTTACAGCCAGGCTTGGAAGAAAAATGGCACCATCATCAGGGCTCTGAGATGCTTTCTGCCTGAATCAGTATCTAGCAGAAGCAAGCAGGTTTTATGTCCATCCTTGGGAGGAATGATCCCAAGGCAGAGAGCTCATGTTTCCTCACCTGAAAGTTAGGTTATTCTTTTCACCAACTCAAATCATTCAACTTATAAATCTGCGAGTGCACACTTGGGACCAAACACCTTACAACCAGTAAAGTGAATCAAAAATTGGAGGGTAGGTGGGGAAACAGAAATAATTATGATAGTAAATGACAATGGGATTGCTCTTTACTTTCTACAATTGAAAGCTGGCTGTATCCCTTCCTACATTCTTCTACAAGATAAAAAGCAGATTGTAAAAATATATGAAGAGATGTTGGTTCTCTCCTGCCCTTTGTCAACATGAACAGCATGGAGGAGTCCCCTCTGGTGTCATTTGTCTCATTCTCCACGCTAGGCTGTTCTGTCAGTACGTGTCAGGTGCATGCCTGAGGCCCCAGATGCTCTAGCAGTGCTCTGGGGCCTGTGAAGTTTGGGGCCCCCAGGAGCACATAGCATATGGGTTTACTGAACATGTGGAGTAGAAAGAGAGCCCCTTGGTGAAGGTTGATTCATGGAGCCCAAATGGTATTCTTAATAGTGTTCCATTAAACTCTTCTTACCTGGAGCTATGTTTCCAGATGTCTGGTTTCCTTCCCTTATTGTCTTTCTTTGTGCAGCGTAGGGTGGGGTTGGGAGGGAGAGGAGGACACTCCAGGCAGGGAAGATCTTTCTTACTTGTTCAGTTGTGTTCATTCTCTCTCTCTCTCTCTCTCTTTCTCTACCACCTCTGGCTATAAACTAGATCTAAATCATTTTTAATCTGGCCTTTAACTTTGTGATAAACCACCAGTCACTGCTTTGAACTTTCTGAAATTGGAATACTGAGCATATGTTCCCCCCAGGCACCCAGGGAGAAGTATTTTCTTGTTCACAGAGATGTCATCTCTTTTTCTCTGCAAAATTCTGCCCTGGAGCAGACCTCATCTCTGGGCCTGAATAGAAATGTGACTAGAAAATAATAATGTGGTAGACTTTTTTTTTAAGCCAGTGAACATTGTCTCCTTCAGAATGGTCACTCTAGAGGGCTAAGCATTTATTCTAGTTATCTCCTTTTAGGAAATTAGCTTTAGACCCCACCTCACATTTTGATGTGGGGTAATCCCCAGAAATGTACATCCTTGAGGAGTATTGTATTTTTTGGAACCAATGACAAGTTCTTCAGAGCCCCATGAAAAAAAACAGTGATCAAGTACCGTAGCACGATATTTAATTAAAAAACCAGGAGAGACTATGGACTCCGAGCAACTGAGGGTTTTGGAGGGAAGGGGGGGTAGGTGAGCCTGGTGGTGGGTATTGAGAAGGGCACGTATTGCATGGAGCACTGGGTGTGGTGCATGAACAATCAATCTTGTAACACTGAAAAGTTAAAATAAACATATTTGGGGAGAAAAAAAAAACAAAGCAAAAAAAAAAATGAAGATATTATTCCAGTGACTTTCAAAGGAGACCACACCCTTGGGGGCAGATCTGAAACATGGGGGGAAGATGCATATACATTTATATATAATGTTATAATTTTATATTTGAAAAATGGAAAACCACCTATTTGAAATCTTAAATAATAGTAAAGAAAGATATGAGATCTTTTAGGTTTGTGCAACGAGGAATAATGTTATAAATTTTTAAGAAATCACTCTTAAATAATAGAGGAAATATTCCAGTGTATCTAGGAAATGAGCTGTGAGCCTGAGTTCCCTCAACATCCCGAGGTCATGGCAGCAGTAGCTTAATGGTGTAATTGGCTCTACTTTGAAGGCCCACTTCAGAAATACAAGCGCAGGCACACAGTAAATGCCAGAGCTGCCCCCTATCTCATCACACTCAGGACTGGTAAGGGCACGCTAAAGCAGCAGGCTTAGTTCTACAGGGAATTTTAATGGGGTTCATAAGCCAACCCAAGAGCCCCCAAAGAAGTTGCATCTGCAGAGGATAGGAAGCTGGAAACCATTTAATCTGTGGAAAACCTGAAGAAATTGACATTCTGTGTAGTCTGAAGAGGAAGCCACTGGGATATATATGATGGCTACCTTAACCTATTGGATGGTGTTAACATGTAGAAAACATTTTGATTTATTCTATGATCTTCAGGGGGCATTTCTTTTTCCTTTCCTTTCCTGCTTCCCTTTCCTTTCCCTTCCCTTCCCTTTCCCTTCCTCTCTTCCACCCTCTTTCTTTCTTCTTTCTTTCTTTCTTTCTCTCTTTCATTCATTCTTTCTTTCTTTCCTCTATCTTTCTTTCTTTTCATTCCTTCCTTCCTTCTCTTTAATTTATTTCAAAAAAGATTTTAGGCAACTTACAAGGATTTATAGGACAAAATAAGAAAAAAAATGAAATTTCAACATCTGGATGGTAAAATTAGGATATAGAGGGAATAACATTTGGGAAAATATACAAAATAAAAGTGTGATTAGTACACAAAGTGTGTTGTGAAGTAAGACACAAATTGGGCTGTAATATTTTAAGGCAGTAAAACTAAGCCAATGAATTAAAGAGAGCTGGGCTTGCAAATAAAACAAGCAGATATTTCTAAATGATTGTTGTCCAGCGACGGGATGGGTTACCTTGAGTGTGTTGAGTTCCTCATATCTGGAAGATGATGGAACCAGGCCTTGATTCCCCACTGTTACCCACATTGTTGAAGGGAATCCCATAATGGAAGGGAAAAGCAGCTGGGTTCAATTAACTCAAGTTCCACAAAAATGGTTTGTTTAGGAATTGATCTCACTGCTCCATACTTTGTGATGCATTCATAGCCAGGGCCAAGTTTGCCACTCGTAGGTTACCTAAGTGGTCTCTGAAATAGGAAAGATTATTGTAGTCCTCAAAGTGCATTCTCAATTCCTTCCCAATGCCTGCAACCCCAAAGCCAGGTACTCATTCTCTAATGAGAGAGAAGGCTGAAGACAGAAGACCTGGAAGTTTGCAACACACCTTGGAAAATCACATCAAGTTGTAAATCACACAGAACTTTTCCAAAGAGCAGAAGCCACAGGAAATGGAAAAAGTAGTAGAAGGAGTAGCTTTCAGGGCTGTTCCACTCTGAATTCCCATACCTTTGGGAGAGCTCTCATGTTTTTATATGAGAAAATATGTGTTCAGTGTTTTAAGACATCAAGGTATAACCTCCATGGATCACTAGATGTTACTGACATTTCTCTGGTTAGTCTGCTATCTAAGGAGGCTAATCTGGTCATAAACAACTTCCAGATCTATGTAGCTTAATACATATATTTTTGCTTGTGTCCCAGCCAAATAAGCAGACACAGCTCTCCTTACAGGAGTGACATGAACGTAGGTGCCTTCCATCTTCTTGAGCCGCCATCTTCCTTTGGCCTCCAAGTTTGCTACACAAGAAGAAAGAGGGCATTGAGGATTGTGTGTAGCCTCACCCCTGTTCACACCTCTGTCAACCATTTCCTGTCACAAAGGAATTATTATCTCACCAGGTGGTTCCAGACTTCTTAGAGAAGCAGCTATCCTGATTAACCACTAGGAGAAGGTAAGACATGGAGGACATAGGTATGGGTAGGAGACTGGTGGCTCAGGTCCCCTGCTTAAGGCAGTAATGGAAATGTACCTTTGCTTCTGAAAGGGAAGACCTGGTGAGCTTGGGGCTTCTTCAGGGCTGCATGAGGGTGACTTACTGGTGAGAAGTGCCCAGTGGAGCATCCCAAGGAATTTGAGAACATGAGTGTCTCATGTTCAATTGAAATTTTCTTGTCTCCACTGACATGATGTGGGCAATCTTCCATCTCTTCCAAATCTTCAGCAGGGTTTAAGTACACAAAATTACCAGCATCCAGCAGGTTCCAAGGTGTAAGCAACAGAAATACCTTTTGGCTAGGTGAGAAACAAATGAATTTAGGAAAGGACATTAACTTTCTCAGATAATTCCCAGAGCCAGTGAACTGGATGGAGGCCATATAGTAAAGGGTCATGCCCCATATGACCCACCCCCCCAAGAATGGTCGCCAGGGAAATCACGCTGCAGTCATCTCTAGGCATAGACACAAACACTTCTGAGATGGGTCACAGGACACTGCCTCGGGACCCTACTACTGCCCTCCCTGAAATCTGTAGGTAGCTGTCACCACCTTAACATCTCTAGCTTCAGACTCAGGGTCTCGTGTGAGTTCATCTGGGACACTTGTCTGGGCCCAGGTACAGAGTCTGGCAAAGCAAATGACCTTCCAAAGGTGTGGGAAGTCTCAAATCTAGGAAGGCTGGACCAAAATGAATGACAGATGTCCAGTCTATGCTTTGTTTAGGAAGTGAGATAGATGCTAGCTTTTTTTGACTGGATCAATGGAGAACAGAAATGCGGGATCTTACAGTGTGTGAGCTGAGGAAAGTGAAGTAAATCCCCACACTGTCTCACCACCCGTTTTTCTTGAAGAAATTTTGGGGAGGTTGGACATCCATGAATTAGGGGTTCAATGTACTCTAACCTAGATCTCATGGGGTACATGGACCCCAGCTGTTGTTATATGATCAGGCTCTTGGACTACCAATATGCCTTAAATCTTCCCTTTGAAAAGAAAGAAAACTGCTTATTAAGGGAAAATTATTCCAAGTCATAGTTAGATGGCACACTCTAGGGCCTCAGTATCAGAATCTAGCTTAACTGGCTGTGTGTCTATAGGCAAGCCACTTAACCTCTCTGGGCCTTCTGGAAGGGTTGATATAATATTTTATACTCAGTGTTCACAGTTTAGTCCATTTGTTTTAGGGAAACTTTTCCCCCATATTTTGTTGAGCTATAATTTACATGAAGTACAAAAATATAGAGCATATAGCTTAATGACTGCCTTAGTTCAGGCTGCTCTAACACAAATGCCACAGAGTGGGTGGCTTAAACAGCACACGCTAATTTCTCACACTTCTGAGACCGGAAAGTCTAAGATCAAGACACTAGCAGATTTGATGTCTGGTGAGAGCCAGTTCCTGGTTCATAGACGGTCTTCTTCTTGTTGTGTTTTCCCATGGCAGAGAGTAGGGAGCAAGAAGCAAGTTCTCATGTCTCTTCTTATAAGAGCACTAATTCCTTTCAGGAGGGCCCCACTCTCATAACCTAATCATTCCCAGACTTCCTCATCCCATTACATTGAGAATTAGGATTTTACCTTATGAATTTTGGAGGGACACAAACCTTCAATCCTTACTATGACTTTTATATAAACACACACACACACACACACACACACACACACACACACACAATTACCCTGGTCAAGAGATATGAACAGTTTCCTAAACCAGAATGCTCCTGTGTGCATTTTCCAGTAAATTTCCCCCCACAACATATAAAATAGAATCATACTGTGCAGTTTTTTTTGTGTGTGTGTCTGGTGTCTTTTATACAACATGATATATTGAGAATCATCTATGACATTTTAGGTAAATTTTAAAACTGGCATTGATCACTTTGGAACAGAAAAAAGTATTATCAGTTTCTAAAAGAGAAATGTGGTATACACCAGAGAATGGGGAGACTTTTCTAGGTCAGCAAAGGGGACAACAATGTTTCCTCAGAGATCTGAGATCCTGGTGGAAGCTGGAGACGGTAATTGCAGTGCTGATTCCAGGCTTCCAAAGATTCTATTAACAAAAGCAGTAAGGAAAGAAGGAAGGAGGGAGAGGAAAGGGGGTGGGTGGAGAGGGGCAGGCAAGAGAAAAGGCCGGGGTGGCTGGCTAGCTGCAGAAGTTTGTTCTTCCTCTTCATTTTCTGACATATAATGTTCCCTCAGAGATGTAGCACAGTTGTGTAAACAGATCTGTGCCTGGAATGTGAGGAAGGAGGGAGGAAAGCCAAGTAAGGCAGAGATTTCTGGAAAACAGGAAGAACTTGCCTGAAATAGAATAGCTCATGCCTTCACGATGGAGCTTCTTGAGAACTCATCAGGCAAAAGCGAAAATCAGACCTAGTGCACACAAAGCATGACTGGCATCCCGCTGTTTGCACACCTGTGATGTCGTTGTCCCTTGTCCTGGTCCCACGGGTTCAACAACAGTGCAGCGGTGGGCTGCTGGAAGAGCTGGACAGGCTGAGGACCGGATGGGTCACAGGATCCTTGGCCAGCGAGGGGAGAGTAGCCGGCATCGGCATGGGCCGAATCTCTCAGTCCCCTCCTGACCAGCTGCTCCCAGCAGAGAGACATTTTTAACTTTCTGCCAACTGCAGAGAACACTGTAATTGTGAAATATTTTGTGAGAGATGGAGGATGGACTTTTTATTTCTTGGTTCTTTGTTCATGAGCAAATGGCCCTGTACATGGTGAAAATTCTACTCTTTGGCATTATCTTCTCATGGAACAGATTTTTGCCTTTTTAAATTTTTTTTTATTTTTGCCTTTTTACCTATATTTTTCTTGACTTTAAATATCTTAAGGAGGGATTTAAAACTATTATTTTGCCCTTACCAAAGTGGTCCTGTGTTCCACTCCATTCTCTGGTCACTTTGTTTTCCTCTGATCTATATACAGATGCCTCCCCCTTCCCCGCACCCTTAAACAAGTCAGGGCTTCTGTTTACATACTAACAAATTCCCTTGAACTTGAATTCCCTTAAACAAATTATCTGGACTAACAGAGACAGCTGAAGAACTGGAGACTTCTGTTCTCCATTAATCTCTTTGGCCTTACTGAAATCAAGTCTTTGAAAATGATGTAAAATCCGGGGCCAGTGAAAATTGTTCCATACTCCAAATTGGCCATCCTCCAACATGAATTGGAAAAAAAAAAGGCATAAACAATGAGACACCAGTCCACACTTTTAGAATGGCCCAAATCCAAAAAACTGATGATAGTAATTTCTGGTAAGGAAGTAGAGCAAGAGGAACTCTCATTTATAGCTGGTGGAAATGCAATATGGTACAGTAACTTTGGAAGACTGTCTGACAGTTTCTACAAAGCTAAACATACTCTTACTATATGATCCATCAATTGCACCCCTGGGTATTTACCCTACTGATTTGAAAACTTACAGGTATTCAAAACTCTGTACACAAATGCTTTATAGCAGGTTTATTCATAATTTTTGAAATCTGGAAGCAAGCAAGATGTCTTTCAATGGGTGAGTGAGTAAACAAACAGTGGCACACCTAGACAATGGAATGTTATTCAGAGATTAAAAGGGAATGGGCTATCAATCTACTTAACACGATGAACCTTAATTGCATTATGCTAAGTGAAAGACCAGTCTGAAAAAGTTATATACTCTGTGGTATATATACCAGAAATGTGAATTTCTGGTAAAGGAAAAACTATAGAGGTGAGAAATAGATCAGTGATTGCCAGGGGCTTAGGAAGGAGGAAAGTTGAATAGGAAAAGCACCCAGGAGAAGCCCATATTAGGGCTGTGAAACTATCTTGCAAGAAACTATGCTGGTAGAGACAAGCCATAATGCCTTTATCAAAACCCATAGGATCTAATAGCACAGAGAGTAAACCTAAATGTATGCAGATTATGAAGAATCAATCAGGAGGTTAGAGGATTGCAGGACACAGCACGGATTGAGAGAAGAATCTGTGTTACAAATGTATGACATAATCTCGCTAAGAAGGTGAGGGGAAAGTGTTGTCTTGAGTAAATTTGGGGATGAATAGAGCCTGTAAACTCAAAGACAGAAGAAACTGTATGTCTGCATTGTACTTTAGTTGGTAAAGCTATTTCTTGCTGGTGTAGGGCTTAATAATTCTAATACTGCTATACATATATACTTGGATTATAAAAATCAGTAAAAGTGGTGGAAGATGGGAGCCAGGCTTCTCCCTTGGAGTGAGAGGTTACAGCTAAGCAAGGGGAAGCCTAGCATGAACAATGTAGGATTCCATGTGAGTCAGTAGAAGACATCAGTGTGGACTCAGGTTGAGTTTACTCTAGATACAGATGGATATATGTAGAAAGAATCGTGGCAATGTGCACACATGGGTAAATGCACACTCCCGGATCTCCATGCTCTGTCTGCTGAGAGGGCCTAAAATCAATGATAACCCAGCAGCACTGAGCGCACCTCGTGCTCAGAACTTGGTTTCTAATACCATTCTTCAATAAGAGGAACCAGGCTTCTCAGATAAATGGCTGAGTCTAGGGATGAGGCAGGGATTGTATTACCTGGAGATGAATGTGGAGCATCTTGTAGTTCCAGAAAATAAAGACGAGCTCAAAAACCAAAATGATGGGGCTATCTCAAGAAGACACAGGTACCAACTGAAGGAACGACCACAGCTAGAATAATTTAAGCTACAAAATTATGTCACATTATAATCCAAAGCATAAAATGAGTCCATCCATACAAAAATAAATGATTGAATGAGGGATGGATAGACCAGTCTCCTGTCCAGAATTCCAAATAATTGATGTCGATACTCCCCCTCTCGAAGGAGGTAGAACATAACTCCCACCCTTAAGTATGGGCTGTGCTTAGTGACTTCCTTCTGAAGGTGGCAGGATGGAAAAGGTAGGGTGTAGCAGGGAGAACAAGCTTCCAGTGGAGAACCCGGACAAAGACTACCTCAGCAAGGTGGTCAGGGTCAAGCCCATCAGTGATGAGTCCTGTTGGTAGCATGTACCCCTGACATAATATGACAAGTAAGACACTTTATCTCTGTGGTCTTCCTCTCCACATCCCATAACCCCTGTCTAATCGTGAGAAGAACATCTAAATTGGAAAACCTACAAAATACCTGGCCAGTTCTCAAAACTGAAAAGGTCATTAAACACAAGAAGAGTCTGAGAATCTGTCACATTCTAGAGAAGCCTAAGGAAACATGAGGACTCAATGTAATATGGTGTTATGAAGGGGATTGTGGGACAGATAAAAGACATCCATGGGGCTCCTAGGTGAGGCCGTCAGTTAAATGTCTGACTCTTGGTTTTGGCTCAGGTTGTGATCTCAGGATCATGAGACTGAGCCTCTTGTCAGGGTCACCGCTCAGTGAGGAGTCTGCTTGAGATTCTGTCTCCCTCTCCCTCTGCCCCTCCTGCTTGTGCCTTTTCTCTCTTTTTCTAAGATAAACAAATAAATCTTAAAAATTTATATTTATTTATAATGTCCTTAAAGAAAAAGGACATTAGCTAAAAACTAAGGCTATCTGAATAAAGCATGGACTTAATAATAATAATGCATCACTGTTGGTTTCGTTAATCATGATCAATGTACCACAGTAGTGTAAGACGCTAACAATGGGGGAAACTGAGTGTCAGGTATATGGCAACTCTCTCTATCAGCTTTCCAACTGACTAGAAACTCTAACACTATCCTAAAAATACAAAGTCTATTAAAAATAGAATGGGGCACCTGGATGGCTCAGTCGGTTAAGTATATGCCTTCGGCTCAGGTTGTGATCCCAAGGTCCTGGGATCAAGCCCCACATCAGGATCCTTGCTCTGTGGGAAGCCTGCCTCTCCCTCTCCCACTCCCTCTGCTTGTGTTCCCTGTATGGCTGTCTCTCTCTCTGTCAAATAAGTAAAATCTTTAAAAAAAAGTAAAAATAAAATAAAAATAGGATGGATAAATTTGGCTAATATTTATACTAATACTTAGAATATATTGTAAAATACACTATAGTTATATTTATAAATTTATACAAATTTTTGTTCACCAGAATTCCTCTAAAATTTCATCAGAAATCTGACGACCTATTTGAAAGTGAGGCTTCGATGATGCTTGTGATGTTTTGGAACCAAGGGTGAGCCCCATGCTGCACAGGAGCGCAAGTGAACCCCCATCCCTAGGTGTGAGGTAAGGGGAGGATGTGCTTTGCACAAGGACATACACCGTCCATGAGAGGGACTGAAGCAAGAAGTGGGAGAGACGAGGCTGGAGAGTCAGACGGACAGCAGCAGGAAGATCGTGTTGAGGCACAAGAAACTTCCTCGGCCCCTGAGCCTTCAGCAAATTCTCCTTAGTCATGAAACTCTGGTGGGGCACATTTTTAAATTTTTAATAGAAAATCAGTGGAAGGGCTGATTGGACAGCAGAGGTAAGATGCTGTGTTTGCTGGGTTAGGAGACAGAGACTCGAACCATGAGCCAAGAAATTCATGGAATGCCACTCTAGAAGCTATAAAAGGCAAGGAGATGGATTCTCCCCAAGAGCCTCTGGGGGGAGCCTGGCCCAGCCTACACTTTGACTTTGAACCAGTGAAACTAACTTCAACTTCTGGCCTCCAGAACAGTAAGAAAATAAATGTGGGTTGAATTAAGCCACTGAGTTTGTGGTAATTTGTTAGAACAGCCATAGGAAATAATCTCTCGGCCTTTCTCTCTCTCTCTCTCTCTCTCTCTCTCTCTCTCTCTCTCTCTCACACACACACACACACACACACACACACACACACCATACACTGCACAAGAAACAAGAAGCCACAGAAGAATCAGAAATCACGTACAGAGTTTTCCTAGAATCCTTTCTCTCTCCACAACCATGTGAGTAAGGAAGCGAGGACAATAGTACCGGGGACCCCACTTTACAGACGAGGAAGCAGCTATGGCCACTGCCCCATTATTAGTAGGCAGGAGACCCGGGACTCATACCTGGACATTCAGACGCTGAGCTTAGGATTCTGTCTCCTGTTTTCTCAAGCTCACCCCTCTTCTGGCTTAACACAGAAGCACAGAGCACTGTACGTGCTCCCTACAGTTAATCTCCTTCGTGGAAAATAACGTTTATTTTCTGCTCATCACCTGCAAGGAATGACTCCCAAGGCCCTCCTCTCCCTAAGCTGTTGTCACCACTCCATCCTTTGGCCCTTCATTCAATTGTTGCTACTCAGAAAGTGTTTGGCCACCTGCTTGCAATCTCTGTCCCCAGGGAACCAAGCCGTGTGACACTGAGGCCACCCCTGTGGCACCCAAGGCCCATAGCATGATTTGAAGACCTTTAGGAATGGTGTTGGGATGGAAGCGGAAGGCTGAGTGAAAATGGCCTTTCAGGAGATTTCACTATTCAAGCTTATTGTTCAAGCTCAGGGGTTTCAAACTGTTTCCCCCACCAGCTGGTCCCTATGTGTTCCACTCTCCCAAATTCAAGGCCCTCCCCGCCCCCCCCCGCCCGAGTAGGGCCAGCTTGTTAGGGAGCAAGCAAGGTCAGGGTCATGGATGGCAAGGACGGCTGCTCCTCCATGGGCATGGGGGGCAGTGTGAGAGCAGAGGGTGTGTGTGTGTGATATCCGGGCTCCGTGGGCGGGATGCACACACACCTGCTTCCTGGAGGTGGGGTCCTAGCAGATGGCCGCAGGCTCTGCCCACAGGATAACTCTCACTAACCACACACAGCTTTGTGTCCTAGACTTCACATCTATACCTTCACATGATCTCCCAACCACCCATCCTGTGAGGATCTTGTTTTGCAGACAAGGAAACAGAGGCAGAGTCTTTACGAAACTTGGCAGCGCTGGGATTTGAACCCCACACAGCTGGGTGACGTTCTGATCTACCCCAAAACACTCCTTTCCTCATGACAGAGCCTTTTCCTCTTACACCTCATCCCATCCTTTGGCCGTCTCCCCCTGAGAACTGAGTTAGGAAATCTCGAATCCCTGTCCTCACCCCGACTTCTCGCATTCCCACGATCTTCCTATAGAAAGCCAGCTGCCTCAGAGAAAAGAGCTGAGGTGTGAAGGGAGGAAAGAGCTTGCCAAAGTCACACAACCATGAGAATTCTGACAGTTTGGCTCCGAGGCCCATGCTCCTCACCATTATGCTAAATCGGGGATAAAAACAGAGCCTAATATTTAAGGTTTTTATCTGTTTGTTCGTTCGTTTTATGTTAAAGAGGAAAACATAACCCAAGTGGTTTGCTTCAGGAGTGCCACGATATGACCTCAGTAAACACCAACTAGTACTCTTATCACCACTAAATACCAAATAACATCAACCTACCACGCTGAACACAGGTTTTCACTGTCTTCTTTCGTTGCCCTAATACGTCCCTTATTGCCGTCTCTGATAGTGTTCCTACATTTTAAACTTTCTAATTGCACACAATTTCTAGTTCTAATAGAAGAGACACGTTTTATGTTGCCATGTTTGTCCCTGGTCACCCAGAGCACCCTGGCGGGAGCTGTCGCACCCAATAACCCTCTGACCCAATCCTAAATAAGGTTGAGCCATTCAGGTGCTCTCTGTCTCTTGCAGGTGTTGGAATCGGGAACCTGAGACTGAGAGAAGATGGTTCTAGAGTCGAAAGGTCTCGTGGAATTAGAGCCAGCATCAGCTCCCGGGTAAATCGAAGGCACGAACCTCAAAGCTATGGAGGAGCAAGGAAGCCACCATTCCGTCTAGAAGGTGGGCCTTTGGAAGACGCAGGAGAACGGGCAGACATGAGTGGAGAAGAGAAACCACGTGACTCCAGGCAAGGAGGCTGTAGCATCAATCCTCAATGTTCGAGTCCAGCCCGAGGGCAGCGTGACTGTATTTCCTGTCCTGGCATTTCTGAGAAGATTGCCCAGAGGAAGCTTTAGGTAATGTTTATTTTCACTTGAGCTCCTTTAAGGGGGTTTCTCTTCCTTGCAATACACCTGATGTTAGCCGTGCTCCCTACAGAGAGAGTTCTTTGAGCTGTGATGGTTCTTTCGGGAGAGTTTTTCCAGTGCAGCGTTCCTCACACCTGGGGATCCCGTAAGCCCTTCCAGGGGATCTGCAACGTTAACTCTTTTCTTATAACAATATTCAGCATGTTATTAAAAAGTCCTAAATGGGTGAAAGATTAGAGGACAGGATAGATCAGGGCTTTTTTTTTTTAATTTTATTTTTCAGTGTTCTAAGACTCATTGTTCATGCACCACACCCAGTGCTCCAGGCAATACGTGCCCGCCTCAATACCCACCACCAGGCTCGCCCAACCTCCCAACCACCTCCCCTCCAAAACCCTCAGTTTGTTTCTCGGAGTCCACAGTCTCTCATGGTTTGTCTCCCCCTCCGATTTCCCCCAATTCACTTTTACTTTCCTTCCCCTAATGTCCTCCATGTTATTCTTTATGCTCTACAAGTGAAACCATATAATAATTGACTTTCTCTGCTCTACTTATTTTACTCAACATAATCTCTTCCAGTCCTGTACATGTTGATACAAAAGTTGCGTATTCATCCTTTCTGATGGAAGCATAATATTCCATTGTCTATATGGACCATATCTTCTTTATCCGTTCATCTGTTGAAGGGCATCTTGGCTCTTTCCACAGTTTGGCTATTGTGGCCATTGCTGCTATGAACATTGGGGGTACATATGGCCCTTCTTTTCACTACATCTGTATCTTTGGGGTAAATACTCAGTAGTGCAATGGCAGGGTCATAGGATAGCTCTATTTTTAATTTCTTAAGGAGTCTCCACACTGTTTTCCAAAGTGGCTGCACCAATTGGCATTCCCACCAACAGTGTAAAAAGGTTCCCCTTTCTCCACATCCTCTCCAACACTTCTTGTTTACTGTCTTGTTGATTTTGGCCATTTCAACAAGATCAGAGCATTTTTAATGTGATGGTAAGAAAAGTTTATTGATACGATTCGAGATTTCTCATTGCAGCTTACCTTTGAGAAACTACTACTTCTGAGTTTTGGAGTAATAACAAAGAAGAACGTCCACAATGATCCAAAAAGGCATATGTAAAGTACTTCTCCTTATTTTAAGTACACATCTGTCTAGGCTGGATTTTTTCATGCCCTTCAACCAAACCAACATACTGCAACTGAGGGAGTGCAGAAGGCATGAGAATCCAGCTGTCTCCTATTAAGGCAGATATTAAAGAGACTTGAAAAAATGTAAAATAATGCCACAAATATATTTCATAAATATTATTTATGCTAACATGTAATGGTTTTATTGTTTTAAATGAATTAGATAGTTTATTGTTATCCATTTTAATTAATTTCAAATTTAGTAAATGTTAATAGATATAACCTACATGCACAAAGGCTCTTTGGGCCTTTCAATAATTTTTAAGAATGTAAACAGAGCTCAAGACAAAAATGTTTGAGAATAACTAATCTCACTCACCAAGCATGTGGTTCCAGCGTACTTTCTGCAGCCTTCCTGAAAATGGTCGTCTGATCTCAGCTCTGTCTTTTCCTGGAATAGGAAGCTTGCTAATCGTCCAGTGGTCCCGTTCCATACAATGACCTGAAATCTGTGTCCCTATAACCTGTACCTACTGGTCCCTCTTCTGAACTCAGCAGCCATGCAAAATGATGTCTTTCAGATACCTCCACCGATCAGAGGGTGACCATCTGCTCCCTGACCCCCCTTTCCAGAAAAGATGGCCTAAATCCTCAGCCCTTGCCTTCTGACTTGGTTAGTGAATACTTCATCATCGCATTTCCCCTTGTTTGTACCCTGTGGGCAGCCGCGAACTAGCTGGAGTGCGTTGACCAAACCGGGCTCGGATTTGCGTCCCCTGGACACTCACAAAGGGTTAAAAGCCCTGCGAGGGTGGGCAGGCTGAGTAACGCTTGAGAAAGAGCTTGAGCAATGGTCCTGAAATTCGCTGGTACGTGACTGCTCATGTAAACATAATTGGTACTATACAACTGGGCCTAATCATAAAACTATTTTGGGTCTGTGCTGTCCTTGGTGGTCTATATACCATATCTAAAGTTCCTTTGAAGTATATGCATCTGGTATAAGACACTTATCTATTTACCAGAACCCTCTGGCGTTAGAGGGTCGGCCTTGAATGCTTGGGAGAGAGATAATGGGGAAGCTTGCAAGGCTTCTCAGGCATGCTAAGAATAGCTACTGCCTGATAATTGTTTTGTTCACGTTATATAACACTGTAGAACTCTGAATAAAGTTGGCACTGCTTGGACATCATTCACTGTGTCCCTCCTGTCCCCATCTCTGTGCCTCTCTACTATTTTCCTCATCCCCTTTCCCTCGGATCCCTGGACGTGTTGCCGGGGAGCTCGCGACAGTACCCATTCCAGTTTTCCACTGTCCCAAAGTTCTTTCCTTTTATTACTTCCAAGGTTAAGGGTATTTCTTAGATGATTGGTGTTTTTATAAACGTGACCCTAGAAGATTCGAGAGTTTCTACAGTTATGTTTACCAGACTGAGTAACAAACTTCCTTAGTGTTTGACTTCTCTGTACACATCTATGAGTATTTGTAAGCCCCAGCCCCATTTCTTTACTGAAATGATACAACTATGAACTTCTAGCTTGGTTTCCATGTGGAGATAATTCTACTAAAGCAATACCCCTGATCTCTTGTCCATCCTCCCTTCTCTGCAGGGAAGAAAACTCAACCAGAGCCAAGTGAGGCAGGCTTGTGGCATTCAGTGCTGCCCATGTGGGCTGGGTAGGTTCCACTCAGGGGTTCAGTATCAGCAAGCCCTTTGGCTGCCACCTCAACCTTCTTTCTCCAACCTAGCCTTTATCTGTAATGGGGGCAATATTTTAATCTCCATATGTCTGATTTCTGTGCATGTCTATCCTTGGGTCCCATAACTAGATAGGGGAAGGGGTATTATTATTTACTGATTTCTCTCCAATTCTAATACTTTTGGGGGCACTTGGATGGCTTAGTCAGTTAAGTGTCTGACTCTTGATTTAGGCTCAGGTCATGATCTCGGGGTTGTGAAATGGAGCCCCGCATCAGGCTCCAGGCCTCAGCAGGGAGTCTACTTAAGATTCTCTCTCCCACTTCCTCTGCTCCTACCCCTGTCCCCCAAATAAATAGATAAATAATAAATCTTTAAAAAAAAGATTTTATGTATTATTTATTTGACAGAGAGAGACAGCTAGAGAGGGAATATAAGCAGCGGGAATGGGAGAGGGAGAAACAGGCTCCCCACTGAGCAGGGAGCCCGATGCGGGGCTCGATCCCAGGACCCTGGGATCATGACCCAAGCCAAAGGCAGACGATAAACCGACTGAGCCACCCAGGTACTCCGATAAATAAGTCTTTTTAAGAAATTCTGATACTTCAAAAAAAATTAAATCAAAAGCTTGAAAAAGCTTTAAAAATTAAACTAGGTCGCTGAATTAGCACTCTCTGAATGATACACTTGGGAAACATATCCTCTGGTATGGACTAGTATTGACCACCGATAAACAACAGTGGACAGCAGTTAGGGAACTGGTTTCGTAGGAATGACAGCAGCTGAAGAAAAAGATGGATTCAGTGGGCTTAGACCATAAACATTGATGCAGGAGTAGAGGAGCAGGGCGCAGGGGACAAGGGCTGCCCCTGTCTGTCAAAGGAGGCCATGGGTCGTGTGTACGCACAGAAGTAGCCATCAAGAGGCAGCAGACACACAAGTCCTCTCCTGTATGACAGTCAGTCCTACCTTCTTTATTCTGAAAGACCACCTTCTTTCTTTTTAAAATACTTGACTCAAAAATGTCCAACCCTGACGCAGTGTGAGGAATAAGGTTGTGCATTCTTTTTCCCTTTTCTAACCCTTGTGATTCTTGAGACTGTGGTCGCCACAGAACCCTGTAATGCTGAGGCCCGGCCATCTAAGCTTGTCGCAAGATGCCGACCTTGAAATAGCCCGTCGCTGGGACACAGAGATAGAGGGCAGATTCATGACGAGTGCACACTTTAAGAAGCAGGAGCATGTGAACTCAGGAGGTTGTTGCTCGAGGTTAAAAAGGAAAGACAAAACAGAGGGCTATTGGGACAAGCCCTGTTGTATAAAAATCTAGTGAGAGAGATGATGAGAGAGAGCTCTGGCAGCAATAATCACTAATAAGTATTAAAGATGATAAATAGGAGTCTGACTCTATCCTGTGAAATCTGCTATTCACCTTAATCATTTGGGGGCCCCTGAGTGGGGGGGGTCTTTTAGTTACTTTCTGCAATTTATGTTCTGTCTTGATCCTCACTGATATCCCATAAATCCTCGCTAAGCTCCTCATCATTTCTTCCTTTCCTTCTTTCCTTCCTTCCTTCTTTCCTTCCTTCCTTCCTTCCTTCCTTCCTTCCTTCCTTCCTTCCTTCTTTCCTTCCTTCAGTAGACTCTGTCCCCAGCTTGGAGCCCAATGCGGGGGCTCAAACTCACGACCCTGAGATCAAGACCTGAGCTGTGATCAAGAGTCAAAGGGTTGGGGCACCTGGGTGGCTCAGTGGGTTAAAGCCTCTGCCTTCTGCTCAGGTCATGATCTCAGGGTCTGGGATCGAGTCCCGCATCGGGCTCTCTGCTTGGCAGGGAGCCTGCTTCCCCCCCTCTCTCTGCCTGCCTCTCTGCCTATTTGTGATCTCTCTGTGTCAAATTAATAAATAAAATCTTAAAAAAAAAAAGAAGTGGCAAGAGAAAGCATCCATATGTTGTCTCAGGAAAAGCATCCAGTCTTAAAACAAAACAAAACAAAAACAGCTCTCTGTTGAGAGGGGCTCAACAGACCGAGCCACCCAGGCAATCCCCTTGATGAGTCTTTATGTCATTTGCTGTGTGATGTGAAAGAATGGGAACAGCTCTAGCCGAGCTTCATGCAAACTACTAGCAAAAGTTTTGTGACTGTCGGAGAGGCACAAAGCGTCCCCAGCCTTCCTGGGTGTTCTCCCTGCAACAACCCCGGTGCAGATTTACTGCAATAAGAGGGGCATCCTGACATTTCCCTGACACCAGAAGGGCAGAGAGCCATGGCAAGCTGACCTTTTGGAAGACAGCAGTTTGCCTGAGGGAGGGGAGCCTGCTGGGACTTCAGAGATTGGAATACAATTTAATAACCTCATTTATTAATGTCTCTCCATCCACATTCTCCTTCCCTCGTACCATTTCTTTCCAGGCCTCAGGAAGGTCTCGGAAAGGCTTACTGTAATTCAGGCAAGGTTCAAAAATATTTTAAGGTTTGCATTGAGCTATTTGAAAGCACAGTGATTAAGCAGCAGTGGGAAGCACAGGCTGGGTGTTGGGAGATCAGATGGTAATCTACACGTACACACTACCTGTGCGGCTCCATCAGCCTGGAGAATCACACTACTTCCATGGTTACTGTAGAAACTAAACTATAGCATATATATTTTAAATGCCTTGTACAGGGATACCTGGGTGGCTCAGTTGGTAGAGCGTTCGACTGTTGACTTCAGCTCAGGTCCTGATCTCAGGGTCCTGGGATCGAGCCCTGAGTCAGACTTTGTGTTGAGCCTGCTTAGGATTTGCTTTCTCTCTATTGCCCTCCCCTCTTTCTGATTGCACGTGCTCTCTCATAAACAAACAAACAAATAAATACCTTGTATAGGCACATACAAGGTTTTCAGTGCTTTCATCCTCCCTCTTTTTTTGTTCTCTCTCCTCCCCTCCCTCCTTTCCTTGATTCTTCTTTTCTAACCCCTCATCCTCTCTTTCTTACTGGTGATCAAATGAATCTGTAGCCAGACTAAGATGACCTTTAATGGAGTCTAACGGATGATTGCCTTCAAATACATTGTCTCAAATTGTGAATTTTGCCAAAATGAAACAAGCTCTATCTTAGTGCCATCCCATGTCAAGCCCCATCCTGAGAACTCAGTTACCTAGAAAAAGCTGTATTAGGAAAATCCTTTCACCTTTCAGAGGATGGAAGCCAAAGAATATTCCCTAACTCACCCTATGAGACCAGCATTACCCTACTACCAAAATGAGGAAAGACAACATGAAAAAGAAGAACTACAGACCACTATCGCTTATAAACATAGACACAAAAATCCTCAACAAAATATTAGCATATTGAATCCAACAGTGTGTGAAAATAATTATGCACCACAACCAAATGGGATTTATCCAAGGCAGGCAAGACTGGTTTGACATTTGGAAATCAATCAATGTGATCGATTACATCTTGGGGAGACAAAAGGGAGTGGACCAGCCCGGCTCTTAGGATGGCAGTACCCCAACCCAAACTCCCTGGGCCTCCTCCTGACTTTCACCCATATCCTGGAGCACCACTGGTGTTCCCACATGTTGCATTTTTATTTTCTTGTGTTTCCCTGTCCTAGGCAACCAGTTCTCTCTTTAATCCAATCCCTTTTGCTCCTAACTTTAGAATTTTTTCAACATCCTAATATCTTTTGAAGAACAAAAATTTTTTATTTTAATAGAGTCAAATTTATCCTTTTTTATAGTGAATACTTCTTGTCTCCTCTCTGTGAAATCTTTTCCCTATCTAAAGGTCCTTTAGATCTTCTCCCACTTAATTTTTTTCCCTAAAATTTTCACATTTTTGCTCCTTATTGAGGTCTGTTATCCAGTTTGAGGGAACTTTTGTATTGATTTTTTCCCCTTATAACTGTCTGGCTTTGAACCATTTGTCAAAAAAAAAAAAAA
>CM052811.1:75436375-75449657 GCA_028533885.1 Nasua narica | reverse complement strand
TTTGGTGGCTGTAGGAATTTGTCAGGGATCGTCCCTGTCATGCCCAGGCCTGTCCCCATCCTCTTGGTCCTTCAGCTCGAGCCGCTTCAGTCAAGGTCGAGGAAGGAAGAATGACACGTGGGCTCCACTCTGAGGAAATTTCCTGCAAGTCCCATAGGCACTGCCGATCGCTTCTGATTATCTAGAACATCCAAATGTGGCCTTGTGTAGCAGCAAGGGAGGCCAGGAATGTCTTTTGTTTGGCCAAAATGTGGATTTTGTTATTTTGGGAGACAGGAAGAAGGGCTATCTGAATGCCACGGAGACTAACGTATAGAAATGGAATACACGAAACAGATAAGAGAGGTGACGATTCACTTTACAGGTGATATTTGGTTTTACCTCCGTTGCTAAAGGACTGTGGCTCTCCATGGTAGTGGCCCAACCGGCCAGTCCAAGCCTTTCTCCATGACACATCTGAGCAGCCCGATCCTTGTGCTAAACTGGTAATCCATCAGTTCTGAGCCTCGGCTTACTTCGTCCCAGCCTGAATTTCAATTCACACGCTAGCGATGGTGTGAAGCCACTGGTTAAATGAGTGAGCAAAGAAAGAGCAATCCCCGGGAGGGAAGTTTGTGCACACACACACACACACACACACACACACACGAGCACACACGCGTACATGCGCATGCCCACATGTAAATGACTCCGCCAGGAGGGGAGTCCCCTGTGCCCAGATTACAGGCAGGACAAAGAGCTGGTGGACTGGAAACATAGCAGGTAGACGATCATGGCTCATTAGCTGGGGCAATAGCTCCCCCAGCGAGCGAGGTCCTGGAGGGCTTGCCCCATCCTGGGGAAGAGTGGCCCCCAGAGGCAGCCTCACATACCAGCTGGGTAACTGATCTTCTAATTACCCCCAAAGAAGGTTTCCAGCCTCGCATCTTTATGTTCATCCGAAATTCTTCACAGATGCATTTCTTTGGCCACGGAAGTCTGGTGTGTTTGTAAACACATAAAAGGAACTGTCACTCTTAGTGTGGGGGCTTTTGCTGGGTTCCAAATGTCTCTCACAGGATTTCATGATGTCACTTCTCTAAATTATATTGACTCTAGCAGGCGGGTGTCTGCGTGTCTGTACTTCAAGGAGGGAACCCGGACTTAAGAAAGAAGATTTTTCAAACTTTCGATCTGTTGAAAGTTTGTTTCAACAGATTTTCACAGAGGTCTGTGCCCCTGTGATATTGTGATTTATAATAAGAACTCTATATTTGGACTTGGTCCCCATTCCGGGCACAGAGCTCCTAAATCCCTTGGGATTTCAAGTGAAGAGAGTCATAAAAGTGTTTTTTGCTATGCTAACGAAGTGACTTGCGGAAAGCCCCTAGGTCACCTAAGTTTGGGGGCTCCTTGCCAGGGAAGCTGACCATGTGATCAGAGGGTTGGAACTTTCGCTCCCGACCCCCGTCCCCCCATTCACCGCCCCCACTGCCCAACATTCAAGGAGCAGAGAGGGGCTGGAGATTAAATTTCCATCACCGGTGGTCAATGATTTAATCATGCCTTCTGTAAGAAAACCCAAAAGGCCTGAGTTAGGAGAGCTCAGATTTAGAGAGATTTAGAGAGAGCGGTGTGCTCAGAGAGCAAGGGAGCGCCGTGCCCCTCCCCACATTCTTTGTTCCAGGCTTCTCTTCCATGGGGGTGAGTAGGATGTTTCTCTGAGTTCTGTGAGCCGCTCTACCAAATCAGCTCAATATGGGGAGGGGGTCACTGGAACCTCTGATCAGAAGCATGAGTGACATTTGGACTTGCAATCCACTGGCATCTAAAGAAGGTGGGGAGCCATCTTATGGGACTAAGCCCTTATAACCCGTGGCATCTGATGCTGTCTCCAGGTACACAGTGTCAGAATCAAGTTAAATTGCAGGTCGCCCAGCTGTCATCGCAGAGAGTGGCCGGGGGTGGGAAAGAAATCCCCCGTGTGTGTTGGGGGCAGAGACCAGGCAGCCGCAGGTCCCAGTCACCTTGCTTGGTGTCCCTCACAGAAGAGCCACCGGGGGCTTGTCTCCGGATACGATGCTGAGCAGCCACGGGCACAGCCAGGCTGCCACCGTCCGCGTACTGTGTCACCAAGGAGAGATTCCCGGGATTCCGCGTGGATGAATGAGGGCGGTCTCGGACCGTCTTCATTCTGCCCCTAACGGAGCTAAGCTCAGACCTCTTAGCACAGAGCTGGGGGCAGAGGCATGAAATAAAAACTTAGCCAAATGTTTTAAATAATGGTTATTTAAAGCTCTCCTAGCTGGTTTTCATGGAGCTGGCCTTTACTGTTTAGGGGAGACCTGGATTTAAGTGTGTGGCTTTTTGTAAGCCATCGGCCATGTGAAATGGCTCCAGGTCAACTTACAGTTGGATAAAAGCTAATATTTCAAGGGGAAATTTTCAATAGCCAGGAGATCTGGAGGGGAGGAAAGCCTGGGCCTGCATGAGATTAAATTAAATATGATTTGACTTTTATTGACATGGTATCCACATGGCACGGATAACAGCACTGAACATTGCATGTTTTCAGACAGCACATGTGACCCAGGACTTTGTTAAAGTATGTTACCTATACAATATAAAAAGTTAATCTCCTGTCCATGGGCCTGCTTCCTTCAAATTTCCATTGTCCAGGAAAGGATCGAAGATCCTTAGATTAGTAGATCCTGAATAGATTGTGGGGATTAGAAATAGAAAAAAAAAATGTGTTTACTTCTGAGACATGGTATTAGGTTTATGTGTCATTCATGCGGGCATTTGTAAATATTTAGTGAATACCTGTCTTGAGAAAAATTATCTAAAACTTAGAAATAAGGAGTGGGAGCAGTATATACTATTTTTTTAAAGATTTTATTTATTTATTTGACAGAGAAAGACACAGCGAGAGAGGGAACACAAGCAGAGGGAGTGGGAGAGGGAGAAGCAGGTTTCCTGTGGAGCAGGGAGCTCGATGCGGGGCTCGATCCCAGGACCCTGGGATCATGACCTGAGCCAAAGGCAGACAGGCGCTCAATGACTGAGCCACCCAGGCGCCCCAGCAGTACATACTTTCAATGTCACTCTACCCAAGGAATTTCTCAGCCTCCAGGAACATAAACCTGTGATTGCCGAGACTACGTACTGATTAGCCCTCAGAGACTGTGAAGTTACTTGTCAATTTCTGTCTACTACAGAAGTCACGGGTTGATTGTCCACAGAACACTAACCAGTGATCTACCTAAACTGGCATCTGATTCTGGCATTCTGCGTTTCAAAGTTCCTAAAAGGACCCAACTCCTTAAGTTGCTTTCGGAACCAGCATTGTTATTTTATATCTTCCCTTATTAATGATTCAGCAGATCTTTCCCTTATTAATGATTTAATATTTTGGGAAGGCCTCATAGTTTGGGCTTTTTCGAAAGTTGCGTTCCGTACTCCAAAAAGTGTACAGGAATATAAATGACAGCTCCTGCCCCCTAAGCCCGTCCCCAGGGAAAGGGCAGAGGAAGTACTGTAGGAAATAAAACGAGAAGAATGAATTAGAGCCAGAAACTTGAGGAAACCTTTACGAAAGCCGAGGGGATGCTTTGGTAGAGCCTGTGCCGTGAGAGGAGGTGTGGGCTGTCCTTGGGGGAAATTTCATTTTCTCCCTCTTACTTTTATCTCTCTACTTTTCTTTTCCTTCACTGTTTTAAATCCCAGAGGCTCTCCTCCTCACTCACCCTCACCCTTCTGCTTCTGCTCCCATTTGTCTTCCCGAATGACCCTTCCTTCTCCTCCTATAGAAGGGAAAGGGTCCGGGGAGTTGTGGTGGGGGGCACTCTACATGCACAGAGGCTGGGCAGGGAGCAAAGGCTGCTTTTCAGGGCAAATTCCCTGTTGTGCTGTGGGCTGGGGCTCATTTTAAAGGAAAAAGCTCTGGGTACCAGCGAGTCAGGAAAGAGACCAGGGTGTCCCGCAAGCTACATTTCCTTAACATGGTTTGGCTATTCCCCTAACAGGCAATTTAAAACAGTATCCTTAGCGATGTGGTACTTGCACAGCAGGTCTGACACTGGTCTGATCCTTCCTTTGAAGGAAGTGGAAATCATTCTTCGGGTGTGGGAGCCCCCCATCCCCAAAGATGGGGTGCTCGGCAGTCCCTACCAGGTTAATGCAGCCCCCCCAGAGTGGGTGACACCTTTCCCCCGCAAACAACTGAGTCAAGCTCATTATCTGTCTGATCAAGCGGGGTCCCTGAGTGCCGCACAGAAGCCAGAGATCGCTCTCCTCGGCCCACGGATGACCAACCAAGTCCCTGACCCTCCCTCTAAGCTGAACGTCCGTTGTGGGGCCCGGGAACACTCAGTAGCAGGAAGCAACAGGCTCACTCTGCCCCCCACCCCCTGTGACACGTGTTATGCACCCTTTCAGTCCCCAGCCTCAAAGGGGTGTTTCAGAATGAGTCATGCTCAGGAAGTTAAGTGGTATCTGGTCAGAAGCCCCAAACAAATTTTCTCCTGATTTTCATCCCTAAAAACAAACAGGAAGAGCTTTCCGCAGAAGAGTGACCATCCCCAGGGAGAAGCTCTTCGAGGGCCCGAGCTCCGATGATGTTTATCTGGATCTACGGGGTCTTTTCATTGCTCGCCCCTCTTCTCTCTCTTCTCGGGACGTGTAAATGAGACTTCCTCCCCGGACAGTGTCAGGAAACCCAGAGGGAGCGGATTGCACCATAGCTCTGTCCCTGTGGCCCAGTCCAGTCGTGGAGACTTCTAGGCCGAGGCAATAAGAAGCACCTACTGACGCAGTGTTCGCACCAGTACCACAGACGCGTCTCCCGTGTGGTGAGGACAAGAAGGGCGACAACCTCACAGAGCGGTCACCCGTGTGGTCCAGGCTGCAAGCGCATCAGCCTGAGGACACACTGGAGCAACAACCAAAAGGCAATTTCGGGAGTGGGATCGCCCTATTAATACCCCAGCAGACCCCAGTCAGGACTCTGGCGTCCTTGCCCCCACGTGGGATAGTCTTCGGAATTCCCAGGGGGCTTGGGCTCCAGGTCCCCAGAGCGGTAACTGTCTGCACTATCTCTGCACTATCCTCTCCTGGAGGCCTTCCTTTCTCTCTCTCTCCCTTTCCCTCCGCCTTAGAATGGGAGACATATTGTGCCACATAAGTCAAAGCCCGGGATCTAGTTGGGCCACCTACTAGAGCTGAGTTGTAAGTTGAGTTTTGAGAAACAGTAATAATAGTTAATATGCAGGAGGGACCTACCCCCGTGCCTGGCTGGGGCTCATCCTGGCAGCAACAGGAGGCCCAGCTGCCAGAACCCAAACTTCAGGTCTTTCCCCTGCTGTCCCAGGTGAGGGAGCAAGGACACAGAAGTGAGCCAGGCGTGGGATGCTGGGGGGGGGGGTGGGGGGGGCGGTGTAGGCACAGGGACTGACCGACTGCCACCCTGGCCAGCCAGGAAGAACCTCATGTTTTGCTCAAGCAGGAAAAGGGGTTTTCTAGCCTCTGTTCCCTCAGAGGAAGTGATATTTCTTGGGCGCTTATACAAAAGCAACTCTAGCATCCTCCTGTGTCCTTGAAAATGAAAGCCTCAGAGGTCGGCCTGGATTCTCCCTCCGGGCCTCCTCTCCCTAGTCCCAGCAGAGCTTCACTGCGGGCATTCAGAAAAGTGAGTTCTGTCCCGCTGTCTTAGCTTCCGAGCCTCTGTCTTGACCGTCCATCATTTGTCTCCAACCCTCCATCCCTTTCTCTCTCTCTCCATCCCTTCCTTTTCCTTCTGTCCTTTTGTCATTCTCTCTCCTCCGTTGTTCTCCCTAATACTTTCTTCCTTTTTCAAAGATGTATTTATTTATTTGAGAGGGAGAGGGCACCAGTGGGAGGGGCAGTGGGAGAGGGAGAGAGAATCCGAAGGAGACTCTTTGCTGAGCCTGGAGCCAGGGCATCTGGAGAATGGCCCCTGAGCAGTTTGGGGGGGAACTCGTGAAGCTCCGCGGCCCAACGCCCATTGCTGAGCCTGTCACATTGAGTAATCTCCCAGGTGACGAGGTCCTGGGGAAGCCACCTCCGGCAGATGAAGGTGCTGATGAGCCCAACTGATAAACTAGAATTCTCCTTTAATTATTAATTTCCATGGGTGATGTGCCTATCAGGATAACTGGTATCCATCCCTGGATCGAGGGATTCCCGGGGTGGGAGGAGGTCAAAAGGCAAAAGGCTTCTTGGCACACAATTAACCAACGTAAAAGAATTTGGAGATATATATATATATGTGTGTGTATATAATACATGTTTATATGATTTTAAATCATAAGCGAGAGCACTACACATGTGCACGAGAGAGTTGGGGGAGGGCAGAGGGAGAGAAGCCTCAAGCCTACTCCCTACTCCCTACTGACTCCCTACTGAGCACCCAGCTGGGTCCATGACCGGTGAGATCACGGCCTGAGCCGAAACCAAGAGTTAGACACTTAACTGACTGAGTCACCCAGGCAGTCATATTTTTAAAATGGTATCGACTCTTAAAGAAACCAGGTAGTCCTAAAGTGACATTTCTTTTCAACCAGGTTGCTGTTCATTCTAAGGCTTGTTCTGTTGGGAAGACCAGTAACAAGTGTTCAGAACTGGGAACTGGGGCCTCGCCCGGGCGGACCCGCTGAGCCTCCCCCCGCTCCCCCCACCCCCAGCCCGGTACTTCCCGACAGAGGTGGGCGGGGCTGAGAACCCCTCCTCCGTGACATCTGCATGGTTCTCAAGGCTCCGCCCATCATCCTGATTGTTAGTACAAGCAGGCAGAGTCATGGTCCAGGGCAGGCTGGTGGCAACGGGACCGGGACCGGGGTAGGGGGACCTCTGCTCCGTGCAGCCCTACAGAAACCCAGGTTCCTATCAGCTGTGGCTCCCCCCTCCCCCCTTCTAGAGCCATGGACTCCTTCCCTTGGGTTCCCCACAGCGCTCAGCAGACAGGAAAGGAGCCTGCTCGTGCTGCCCCTCATTTCACCGGCCTTTCCTGACCGGAGTCCAAACACAAGGCCACACGCAACTGCTATGGAGCAGGGAGCACCACGGAGGAGAATGACATGGTGCTGGGTAAGCACTGTGACAAATGGTGACAAAGCGTGGGCTCCCTTACACTGTGAGCTCTAAGGGCCATTAGGAGTTCATCCGCTCTCACATTGTCTGAGCTGGAAGGAAGGAGGAAAGATGATTAGATGGACAGATAGACACAGTCATCTTGCCTAACCAGGTATACCCAGAAGTCATGGATGGATCTCCAGTCTCCACCCCCAGCCCAGTGTCTAACACACACGTGGACTCCTGGCTTGGTGCCGCCTCCATCCCACCAAGAACTGAGACGTGGGCTGTCACACTCCCTTAGTTAACTCACTTATTGTTTGGGCCAAAAGGCTTTTGCTAAACAAACTCGACTCGACTCTCGCAGGGAACAAATGGCTACACTTTCCCACTTGGAAATGCGTTTTGGTTAAACTTCCTTTTTATAGAAAGACTGAAAGCCCTACTAAATCTCAAAATGGCTCAGCAGAGGGTGTTGCCATATAAACGTTGTCTTCCTCTGAAATTGACAGAGGCTCATTATCTTTAAATTGCTTCAAGCGCCACCAAGATTAGCAAGCTTCCGGAGTGTATGTTGATCCAGAAAGATGTCGCCTCTGAAGTTACAAGGCGCCCCATTGCCTCCAGATCTGTAGGGTCCCTGGGAGCCTCTAATCAGCTGACATCAGCTGCCTGACCTACTTGGAATTGGAACCAGTGAAAACTGTGTATAGTCTTGTAGAAATGGGCACTGGATTATAGGATTAACAGGACCCTCGGGAGGCCAAGGGACTTGCGCTGTAATTGACACCAGGACAGGTGTTTCAGGCTTTTGTCAAAGAACAATACAGCCAAGGAGCCACGGGTAGGGTCAGAGAGGCATTCTGACGTTTAAAGACTCAAAATGAGGCTAATTGTAGAGAAAAAGGGAGCCGATAAAAGAAAGAGGGATTGACTTCAGGAGAGGAGGTCAGAGAGAGGAAAAAGTTGGTTTGAAAGCAAGATCAGACATCAGAAGAGGGACCAGCAGAGGCCAAGGCTGAGCTTTTCTGATGCTATTAATCCCTGGGGCTGGAAGCCGGAGGCACAGCCGGCCTGAGATCATTTCTTCACTGATAAGACTGAGAATGCTGGAATGATCAGGGTCATAACCGTATCGAGGCTCTGCGCCACACCTTCGGATCAGAGCTCTCCTGGCTCTCATGTCCCTCTGATGACACTCCCTGTGTTTCTAACGACGGCTGCTCACTTCCTTCTATGCTGTCTAAAATGTAAGCAGCAGAAGATACATTCCCAATGCTTTGTTCAGCCTGCTTTTTGCTTTATCCAGGACGATTGGCATATTGAGATGTAGCCTAGTGGATATTAGTCAGGGTTCTCCAGAAAGAACCAAAAGGATGTGCACTATTGTAGATATTTCTATCTCTATATTTATATAGACTAATATATATTATATTAATGTATAATATATATTCAAAGAAAATATATTCAAAATAAAATATAATATGTAATATTTTATATTATATCTTTATAAATATAGAGCTATAAATAGAAATATTAGTATATACACTAATATCACTTATATTATATTAGTTATATATAATAATATATTAGTAATATTAGTATATATAGTATGCTATTAGTATATATTAGTATATTACTATAACTAATATATCATATTAATATAGAATATGCTAAATATACTAACATACTAAATTAATATATTACATATACCAATATGTATAATATATTAATATTTATGTATACTAATAAATTATGTTAATGTATATATTAATGGTATAGATTAATATTTGTGTATATACTAATAAATTCTCCATCTGTCTATAAATGTACATTCTCGGGCTCCACCCCAGAACTGGTGTATCAGACTCAGGAGGCAGCCTGGAAATTTAATCATCCCTCAAGTGACTGCGATGCCCACGAGACCTTGACAACCACTGGAACGGGGGACTAAAAGGCTGAATATTTTCAGTGTGGCTTCCTGCCTCTTGGAGCATTCCATAATAGTATCCCATATGTATGGGTAAGGTTTTGTGCAATTTATTAAGGGCTTCCATATATATTCAATTCCCACAATGGTTGTGTGAAATAAAGATGATCTTTGCAAAGGAAGAAGTAAAATTAAAATGACCTGGCTGCTCCTATCGTTGCAATGCGTCCTACTACAATCATTTCCTCCCTCCCTCCCTCCTTCCATTCCTCCTTCCCTCCCTGCCACTCCCTCCCTCCCTCCCTCCCTCCTTCCAGTCACCTAGTCTCTGTGGCAGATGAAATGTTATGAAGCTCAGATTCCCTTGCACAAGGGAAAGCCATATTCTCCCAGGTGCCAGAAGACTGCCCTTGGCTGCCAGCCCTCTTTGGGGCCCGCTTTGCCCAAAGGCAGCCTCTCAGCCCAATGTCAACCTCTTTCTCAAAGGCAGCCCATATCGAGTGACTGACCCAAGCGAGGGTGCGAAAGCCTGGCCCGGCCCCATCCTCCCAGTGAAGGGCCATCTTGCTCAGAGCTCCCCGTGGCACTTGGGTTTTTGTCCCCTCGCTTCCACAGATGTTCATCGTCATACACACCTTCCTGAGTGTCCTGCACTCCCTCAGAGCGGGCATCCCAGGGAACCCAAGCTGGGACATTTCCTGGCATGTTCTTGGGCACTGACCTGACGGTGATGGCCCCTAACAACAGACGATCGCGTTGTCGCTGCTAGTGTGACACCCCCCTACTCGTACATGCACATTAAATCTGCTGGAAATTTGAGCACCACTCAGCAGACACGGAGGCAGCATAGACTGAGGAATATCTCTGAAAGCTTACTCCCAAACAAAAGTGGGCTGTGCAAAGGCTCTCTTCAGCAGTGACACTTGAGATATATATGTATATCTCGAATCTGTTTCCAGGTCTCCCTTTGCAAGTCTTTTAGGCAGGCAAAGCTGTTGTTTCCCCTTGGAGGTCTCCCTCTCACCTATCCGGTTTCTGAAGGGCCAGGACTCTCATCATTTCAGAGTTTCACACGATAGGCCTGGGGCATGATGCAGCGCAGACCTTCCCAGCGACCTATTATGAAGCTG
The DNA here is from genome assembly GCA_028533885.1 of Nasua narica. Classification (NCBI taxonomy): domain Eukaryota; kingdom Metazoa; phylum Chordata; class Mammalia; order Carnivora; family Procyonidae; genus Nasua; species Nasua narica. Next base: position 75,439,529 of record CM052811.1, on the reverse strand, counting down.
TCCATCTGGAAACTGATGGCTCCCTCCACGCCATCGATCGCCTCTCCACGGAGCATGCGCTGTCCTCCCAGAACTGCGCGGAGCCGGTTCATATCTTCATTCATATGATGTGAATGTTCATATCACATTCATATCTTCTTTCTCCCCCAAACAAAAAGAAAAAAAAAAGATTTAAGACATGACACCCTCGGCACCATCTCTGACAGGGAGTTTTTCCTTTTTTTTCTGGAAAATAGATGATCTATTGTCTCCGTGCAAGTACTAATTAGCACGACTTTTGTGCTGCCCTTCCTTTTCCCGAAACTCATCATTTATTGATAAAGAGGCAGGCCTGTTAGAGGCAAGGGGAAAACACTGACCAGCAGGTTAATTGTGAAGCCCGCGGTGATGGCTTGAGAGAAAAGAAAGTGAGTCCCGACGTTCTCCATCTGCAAAGTGACTTCACACTGCAGGAAGCAGAGACCTACTCCCTGCAGGAGTCAGGACTGGCAATGACCTTGGCCATAAAGCTTAGCTTTACAAGTGTCAGCAAAGGAAGAACCACATCTCACCTAACTCAGTTTGCCAAAGAGAAGCAGAGTCCGTATTCTTTGGGGGTTTCTCCTCCCTTTATAGATGATGCTACTGAGGACCAGAAGGGTCAAGTGCCCCACCCAACATCACAGAGCCTTTGCAATCCAGGCTTCTGTTTTTGTTTTTCCCCTCTTCCACAATAATTCTTAGTCGAGTTTGCCTATATTGCTTATTTGGCAATGTTTTTTATGAATTTTAAATTTTTGGTTTTAGAGCTAACTGAATTATTCAGGAAAAAAAAAATGGGCTGAACATCAAGATTTTCCCCCACAAGACAGGCAACTTTTCATCAGAGTGTTATTTTAAAATTTTTAAAGTTAATTTCAAAGCATTTTTTAAATTCCCTAGTTAATTACCTTCACGTTTTTAAGTATGACTTTTAAATTATGATAGCATAGACATAATGAGAAATTTACCGCTTTATTTTATGTGTATAGTTCAGGGGTATTAATTTCATGGTTGTACCACCATCCCTTCCACACAGGTAATGTTCTCCAGAACTTTTCCACCTTCACAAATTCAAACTCCATGCCGTTTAAGAACTCCCCATCCTCCTCCTCCCTCCCCTGGTGACTACCACTCAACTCTCGATCTCTATAAACATGACTATTCTGGGTCGCTCATTTAAATGGACTCCTGTGATACTTTTCTTTCTGCGTCTAGCTTATTTCACTTAGTGTAATGTTTTAAGGATCATTCATGTTGGAGCACGTGTCTGAATTCCGCTCTTTTGTTGTAAAAGGCTGAATAATATTCCTTTATATATCTATATCCCATTTTTTTATTTTTTATTTTTATTTTTTTTCTCCCCAAATATGTTTACTTTAATTTTTCAGTGTTCTATATCCCATTTTGTTTAGCCATTCATTCCATGCCTAGATACTTGGGTAGCTTCCACTTTCCGGCTACTGGGAATAATGCTGCTGTGAACATGGGTATACAAATATCCATGAGTTTGAATTTTATTGAAAATTAAATTAAATTAAAATTTAATTTAAAATTAAAAATTTTAAATTTTTTAAGATTTAAATTTATTTTTAAATCTTAAATTAAGATTTAAATTTATTTTTATTTATTTTTTTAAAGATTTATTTATTTATTAGAGAGAGCGTGTCTGCAAGTAGGGGGAGGAGCAGAGAGAGACTCCTGGAGTGGACTTCCTGCTGAGCACGGAGCCAGGTGTGGCGCTCAATCTCATGACCCATGAGCTCACGACCTGAGCTGAAACCAAGAGTCTGATGCTCTGCTGATTGAGACACCCAGGTGCCCCAAAATACATTTTAGAAAAAATAAGGTTGCATTTTCTCCTGGTGAAGCTTACATCATTTGAGCCAATCTCTCACCATTTTATGGTCTGTTCCTATTATATTTCAGCTGCTTGGGTACCTTTACAAACACAAGTGATGGCTCTCTTTTTTCATCTGGTTAGCCAGTCTGCAAAGCAGGCACCATTGACCGAAAAGTCGTACAACTCTTCTAGAATGTGCCTCACCAGATAGGGTTTGCTTGGTTCCCTGCTATAGTTCTGCTGCCTAACAAAAGAGACTCTCAATTCATGTTTGTTAGATCAGTAAATTAAGGAACTATATATTATTCAACAATTGAGTGTATTGATCTATACACATTTATTTTTAATCGAACTTTCCTTCAATGTAAATCCAACTATAGAGATTATTTTCTTTCACTAGATTATTTCCATCACTAGATGGGATCAAGAAGAAATCCTTACCAACTGTTAGCTTGTGACTAAATAGGTAAAGGCACTCCTTGGAAATACAGAAGTCTCCCACTTTACAATGGTGTTTGGTTCCCTAAGGTGCTTTTTTTGCCCCAATAACTTAGATACCCTGTTGTTCTACTGGAGTTGTTTAAAAATGTCAGCTCTGATCTCTTAGCCATACCTCAAGTTGGCAATCCTCCAAAAGAAGGTCAATCACGGATGGATCAGATGATCACGATTATGGTAATGCCATGAAACAAACAACCTCACATCTTGCAACATATAGCAGTGAGCATTTGCTTAGCTCATGAACCTCAAGGATGGCTGGGGCTTGGCTGATCAAGGCTGGGTTTGGCTGAGCCAGTCTGCTTCCAACCATGAGTCCAACGAGGCATTGCTTCTCACTAAGGTCTGGGCTCAGATCTGCTCGTTGGCTGTGCATTTGAAGACCCTAGTGAAACGGACAAGCTATCTGAGGGAAGCGCTTCTCATGGTGAGGTGGAGGCAAAAGACAGCAAGTGGAAAGAGCAAGGCCTCCTAGAGCCTGGGTTCAGCATTGGCACACCATTAGTTCGGTTTCAGTTCATTGGCTAAAGCAAGTCACACGGTCAAAACTAAGGGAGGAGAATGTGTTCTACCTTTCAGGAGGAAAATTATAAAGTCATGTGTCAATGATCTGGGTACAGAAAAGACTGAAGAAAATCAAAGCCACACTGAGATATCACCTTACACCAGTTAGAATGGCCAAAATCAACAAGAGAGTAAACAACAAGTGCTGGAGAGGATGTGGAGAAAGGGGAACCCTCCTCCACTGTTGGTGGGAATGCAAGTTGGTGCAGCCACTTTGGAAAACAGTATGGA